>CM076581.1:54295110-54849265 GCA_034641835.2 Pinus albicaulis
GATTATGCAGCAGATCTACATACCCAGTAGCATATTGGTGAGGCCCTAAGAGGGCGGTTTTCTTAGATTGACAGATCCGAGAAAACCTTTTTGGGTTATCTTGGGTATCCATCATAGAGCTTGGATCTCTATTTTCAGCATCATCGGAGCTCCCAAACTGCCTAGATCTGACTTTGTATCTTTCTGGCAGTTGCAGTCCCAATAGTTGCAGCAGGGACATCGCAGTTTACCTTCTAGAAATTCAACAATTACGTAGTCTGTCTTGTAAGATCATTTCAGGGTCATTCTAAGCCATCTCTTTGGCTTGAGTGTCTCATATTTTGAGCACTGTTGTACTTGCTATTCACCTCCCATATAATAAAATGGCTCAGCTTCTCTATAGATTCTGATGTGTATTTAGATTTATTGTTTACTTTGTTGGAATTCTTATATTGTGTTTTAGTATTATTTCATTCTCCCTTGTGGGGTATTACATAGTGTGCACTAACCATTCTTTCAATATATGCATAAAGTATAGGCATTACCGTCATCATTTCCCCGAAATCCCTCGATATCAAGATGCATTGAGTACACTCACTCAAACCAATACCAAATCTCCAGATAACACCATGCTAGTAAGGGATGATGGATCCAGGAAAATATTTTTCATGTTCAAGGAATAAGCATTACGTGTGATTTATCCAGTCACCCATCACCACATTACTTCCTATCGTAAGTCAATATCTAGAAGGATGAAAAAATGACCTCAGGATGCATTTTCAAAATCTCCTCCCACCTATGCCCATGACGTGACAGACCTAGCCATCTAGTCAATCAATGCTAGAAATTGAGAAAGATAAGGGACACCTTTCTATTATTGGTCCAACTCCTAGACCTTCCCACTCAAACCAAGAAATACACTCATGCAATAATTTTGACATCTACTCCTAAGCACATCATACATGAAATTGCTGATACCTTCCATGTTTTCGAGAAGCAAGAGAAACATTGAGACAAACTGATGTTGGGGGCACACATCATGCCAATACTCATGACAAAAAATGATCCATATCATGACAAAAAACACGCGTCATCATCTCACGCTATGGGCGATGCTGACACCCACACCATTTTTCATGTTGACACTAGTCCTACGTGCAATGTTTGTACTAGCAACTCTCATAGTTTGGAGACATGTTATTTGTTGTGAATATTTGGATAGCTTAGAATTCAACACACACAAATTCAACATACCCTTGCTAACCAAACTCACATTGAGGAAAATGCATTGGCTCCTAGAAGTTAATGTTATTCTGGGAACCTACTCCCACTAATCATCAATCCTCCATTACAAAGATTATACCACCACCTAATGCTGACGACACACAAAATCATAAAAGATTCATTTCATCTTCCATAAGAACCTTGATTCGTGTTGTTTTCTCATCATTTTTTGGTTTCAATACTAATAAACCCACAAAAAAGGTGGTACTAGTATCGACTGTGTAGAACCATCCGATATGCACATCTTCAACGTCGATAGGTTCTAGGGAATCAACCACTGAATACTTTTCTTACTTGTCTACTAGAAAACCTAGGCCCAAACTCCACCCTTAACATTAGGTAATATTTTTCACTCAAACGACAATATTATTGATGCCATGACAAAACCAAAATTTCCATGGGATGCGTTCATCACCATTCGTTCTTTCTATCTAAAAAATCATTTGTGCCTATTTATGCACCAAGCCATGATATTTGCATAATAGAATCAAAGGATTTCATACCATTAGGGAAGGTAAATTGGTTTAAACATCCCATTTTGGCACAAGATTCATTCGAGGAGGGGAACATGTCAAATATATCACCTACCATCAAGTTCAATATTTCAAACAAACCTGGCATAGTCGAAGAGATCTCGCTAGGGGAAGCATGTTCCCTAGAGGAGGTAGCCTCATACAAAGCCCTGTTCCAAGAATATAGGGATTTATTTGCATGGACTTACTCTGAAATGCGAGGCATCAATCCTGCAATCATGGAGCACCATATTGACACATGGCCTGATTCTCACCTAGTTAGGCAAAGGCAACATCAGCTTCACTCGTTTAGAGAACCCATCAGGTGTACCTTCCTATGCTTTTGGTACATCCTTCATTTCAATTTGCATATTTTTGTAGATGGATTTTTTCACTTGGGGTATTGGCTTTAGAAGTTGCAAGATATCAACACCTTCAGAAAAAGTCCATTCTCCTGGTGGAAATTGACAGTTAAGGTATCATTCTCCATGCATCATGATAGGCTTCCTCCAAAGCTTTTCATATCCTACCATCATTTCTTCAAAATAAACCGTAGGGTTCACCATGTTCGCATTATGATGTGCGTGTTGTCCTTGATGGAAACCCACTTAGCAAGATAAGTATGTGTTGACATGATGGTAATAGGATGAGTACACAAGTCAGTTCAGTTGTGACAAAGAAAGAAATACCAGTTTGTGACATATGAATGATGAAGCTAAAGTTTGAGAAATATACACATGTTCTGTGAAGCAAATTCATGTACATACAAAGGTTTGATGAAGGGAAGTCGCATATACGCAGGTTCAATGGAGCCAATTCGTGTACATATGTGGGTTCGATGAAGCGAAGTAGTGTATATGCAGGTTTGGTGAAGCAAAGTCGTGTACACCCACGTGTATGAAGAATAGAAGGCACATATATTTGGCGCACTATGGTTTACTAAATAACAAGGGTCTTAACCATGGTATTAACCCACAATATTCAGCACAGTAATGAATATTTGATTCAGTTAAATATTACCACCGACATTATTGTGGTTTTGGCTAAGGCTCACACTATATATGGAGGTGAATATAAAAGTGTTATAGTGTGAATGAGTAAGGAATAATGAAGTAATATTTCAATCTGAAGTATATTTGCATGGTATGATCTATAGTTGATTGTTTGATTTGAAATAATGATGCACCCATGAATATAATAATGGATCAAGATCATTAGACCTGAAATGACTATGTATTGCATCATCTTTTTATAAGTTGTTTAGATTTGTGTTTTGCTGCATGTTTGTTGGATTGAATCTTATGATCTGAGTATGTTTGAAGTTCTGAAGTGTTGCGCAGTCATGAATTAGTTTCAGATCTGTACGTGAGTTGGACACATGGAAAGCATGTATACACATGGGTTTTGTTCTACATATTTGCGCGTATTTTGTACTATGTTGAGATCTGTACGCGGGTTGGGTTCTGGATAAGCCTGTATATATGCAAAAAATTCTTATGTAAGGCGCGTATGCAAGCCAGGGTTTACCTGAAGAATATGTCTAATTAGTTTTTCTATGTTTTTGTTGTCTTTCAATGAGGTCTTCATATAGATATGGGTTTTTTGAATATTGATAATGCTACTAGTTGATTGTGATTAAAGATCAACTATTGGTTGATTGATTTGGTATAGTTATATGTTTCAGTTTTGATGTATGGTATTGGGATTAAATAAGTATAGTGGGTCCAATCTGAAAATTTGATGAAAAGAGGGCTAAAAGTTGTGATGTATTGAAGCGGGTCGATCAAGTGTGAAAATTTATGAAACTTTTTCCACGGTGGTGTTGAGGGTTGGAACCTTCAGTGAGGAATTCGAAGCTTTCTGCTAGTAGTAGCTTGTAATATTCCCAATTAGCTTTCAGCTAGTTGGAATATTATATGTTGTTTCTATTTTCAGTCTAGAGGAATAAGTGGGGTAGGGAGACCCTTAAATATCTTTAGTAGGAATAAATCACTTCCAATATGGATGTGGATTATTTTAGATAGTCAAAATAAAGCCACCTTGGGTGTGAAAGGGGACAATGCATGTAGAATAGATCAAGGTTGACCAAATCAACAACGCTGCCAAAGAAGAGAGTGGAGCTAGTAGGGACAACACAGTTTTGGAGGAGGAGTCTTTGCATGGAAGTAACCTCATAAATGAGTGGGGCCAAGGGTGAGGAAGCTCACCAAGAATATAAGGGAAGGGATGGCAGCCATGAGAGGCATTCGGAATATTGTTTATGTTTGAGTCTTATGACTTATTGCATGCTTCAGCTGTTTAGCTGGGTTTGTTGTACTGTTTATTAGAAGGGAATTTCCATGCGAGAATTCCCCACTCTATCTTGGAGGACTTGAGAAGTCAATCTAAGAGGAGTATTCTGAGCTTTATTTCCACCATCTGGAATTGGGCCAAGCAATCACCTACAACCAAAACACAATATCCTTGAGGAAATTCATTATTTTTCATGGTGTTGCAGTGGAGGGGTGTAAAACCCTATTTATGAGCTATTTTCCTAGTGAAAGGAGCAGCCTTTCACCCGGAAAGCTAGGGAGGAGAAGTTACAGCTATATATTTTTAATTTTAGCCATTTCGCAGTAGAGCTTTAGTGATACAAATTGATTCAGCCATAGAGTTGCAGTCTGCACTTTTTACATCTTGTGTGTTTCAAGAAACCCTTGTCGGGTTATCTTGGGATTGTGTTTGAGAGACTAGTTCTCCATTTTCAGCTCCTTTTGAGTAATATATCAACAATTCCATTCATATTTATTTTCTGTAGTAGTAACCCTCACTGGGACTGTGTTGTCATGTATTCCGGTTTTTTTGTGTTGCAACATCCTTTGGGATTCTAGTATTTCTGGGCTTTGGAGGCTTGTTTGCCTAGTTTGAGTGATTTTTTCCTCAACACATTGTATATTTTGTTGCTATAATACATAATCTAATGGATCTATTATTTTCTCATATGTTTTGCATCATTATTTGCTATACATTTCAGTTTAGTGTTTAATATTGTTGTCTTTCCTAATTTGGAATATTACAGTGGTATCAGAGCTCTAATCTTGGCTCAGCTTGTGGGGCAATACATCTATAGCCATGGAGGAGAAAGAGATCCCAAAAATTCTTCTCTAGACCATACAGGACATTGCAAAATATATCAAGGAGATGAGATTTTAAAGATAGAAGGAATCCCATAGAGGGTTTTGCCATGGAGAAAGCTTCGGCACTTCACATTTGTGGTGGGAGCAAACAGTAACATAGCCTTCTTCACAATGCTCCACTATGCCCACATTCTTATCATTGGAAGGTGAGGAAGGAGGGCCCTTGAGGGAAGAAACCCTTGGTGACTATTTTATGGAATATGAACCTCAATCCTGGAGGTTCAAAGAGCATTTGAAATTTCAGGAGTTCTATCGGATCAAGGATGGTAGGAGATCCTTCAATCACCATAAAAAGGGATGGTACATGTAGAACCAAGATCTACAACGTAGTTTGGGCAGGTTCTTCTTTCCCTCTTATGATGGATCACCCAAGTACACAACTAAGGATTGGGTAGAGAAGTTGGATACTTATTTCCAACTCAATAGAGTTTTAGAATTGGAGGCTATCAAAATAGTAGCGCTGCACCTAGAAGGTGATGCACATGATTGGTGGTTTCATGGGTTATCTACACTTGGGCATGCTAGTATCACTTCATATTCAGACTTCACCCGGAGGTTGGTGGAGAGATTTGATCCCAGGGATTCGAAAGTACACTTTGTTGGGCTAACCAAGCTTAGGAGATTTAGAAACTTATATCTCTGAGTTTCTAAAGCTTTCAATCATGGTATCTGACCTCACTATGACCAGGAGAGTATGCATGTTCATTGATGGGATGGTTGAAACATTGCATGGGTTGGTGAAATATACTAGACCAACTACACTCCAAGAAGATATGGAGAGGGTTAGGGACCTGCAGCATGATTTACCCAAGGCAAAGGTCCCTTTTCAGAAAAATATCTCCTCTTGCACAAAGGAGAATCAGAAGAAGAAATCTCTTGATAATGGTCGGAGAGATCTAAGGAAGAAAAAACTATGTTTCACTTGTCGGGAGCCATGGGTACCAAACCACCAATGTGTTGCAGGGAAGGCACATTGCATTGCGATATTTTCTGATGAGGAGAAGGAGACCAGCGCTGTATTAGTAGAAGGAGGTGCACCACCCACGGGAGATGTAGTGGGAGCATTTTCTCCAATGGGAGGAACTCTTGTAGCTTTGAGGGGAGTTCCCAAGTATCTAACTTTAAGGGTTAGAGGCACTATTCTAGGGCAAAGAGTATCAGTATTGGTAGACAGGAGAGCTACCCATAAATTTATTGACAAACATTTGGTGCAAAGGAGGGGCATTCACATAGAATATTTTGAGGGTTTCTTAGTTTTGGTTCCAGGAGCTAGAACCATGCAATGTGCCAAATATGTTCTAGCATTAACCATCACTATGGGAACCTACACACTGACATACCACTTATTTTTGGTTGATATTCCAGAGACTAATGTGATATTGGTTGTCCAGTGGTTAATCACCTTAGGGAATGTTACCACAGATTAGGAAAATTAGAGACAGAATGGACAGAAAAAAAGAGTGGTAAGCATCAGAAAATCAAAGGCATACACACCTATCCACCCCAGATTGTCTCATCATACTGGATGGAAGTTGATTTGTGTAGAGGGGACATAGAGTGGTAGTTGAACTACATTTTTCAGAAGCAGGGAGCAAGGATTCACCAATACATCTAGATGTACAATCTATTTTCGACCGATACTCCATAGAATTTGGAGATATCCCACCTGGCAGACCTCCTGACCGAGGATTTGAGCACACTATTGAGTTGGCGTAGGGGATCCAAGTAGCAATCACCACACCCTATAGACATCCCAAAGCCTATAGAGATGATATTGAAAATGCCATTTATGAGCTTTTGGCCTTGGGACACATTCGGCCTAGCACTAGTCCTTTTGCCTTTTCAGTGGTCTTAGTGAAGAAGAAGGATGACACATTGAGGATGTGCATTGGTTATGTTAGTCATCAGTATTTTTCACCCGCTAATGATGACTAGTTTTTAAAGCCAAGTTTTCTAGCAGCTGATCTCCAATATGTCAAATTTGTCAGCTAGAAAACACCCATAAACGTTTTTTGCCCTCCTACCTTTTCAATCAACCCATGATGAGATAAAACCTCATTGTCAAGCCCTATCTAGCCTCAGTCATACAAACTTGTCCATCAGCTCCAAAGAGAATACTCCAAATCTGTCCAAAAAGTCTACCCTAAGTTAGGTAGTGGCGCTTTAGGCGATTTTCCCTTGGAAAACTATCCTAAAAGCCAAAAGAACCTCTATCTTATATCAACCAGTCCTAGATGACCTTCCTATTCTGCAAATAAAGCTTGATTACACCCTTAAGTCGCGCCACTAACAAACCTTGATGTCTCAGCAGTGCATATGCCATAGGTCAAACTGATATTAGGTGGATTTACAGTGTTTCAATGTCTCTTTTAAGAGCAGAAGTGTACCAGTGTTCCAGAAGAAATTATTAAACTCAACATGAGAAGACAGTTGCTTCTCATGTGGTTTTTGAGCCTGGGATGCAAGTACTGGATAGAGAGTTTTCTCAATAAGCTCCTGCAAACACAGCCAAAGGTTAGTGACTTATGAATAACAAGAAATACTCTGCAGATATTGGCCAGGCTACCTCTGATTGTCTAAAGATGCATAAAAGTATTTTAACGGCAGGATTATATGTCTCAGAGAAATTCCCTTCATGGCATATTGTCAATTTGTCACTTTTATCTGCTTAAGCATAAATAGGCAGTGTAAAAAAAGATAACTCTGCTTGAAAGCAGATGAAATGACATCACTG
Source organism: Pinus albicaulis (assembly GCA_034641835.2). Lineage (NCBI taxonomy): Eukaryota > Viridiplantae > Streptophyta > Pinopsida > Pinales > Pinaceae > Pinus > Pinus albicaulis. The sequence goes on from CM076581.1 coordinate 54,302,796, forward strand.
TGTTAAACCTCCTCCAAGCACGAGAAAAGGGTTAGATCATTGGTTGAAAACCTCCTTCATTTTACAAGCAGAGGGTTTGGAAATGTGATAAAGGCCTCCTTCATCTAATAAGCAGAGGGCCAGGAAACAGAGATGTAACCTCATTTCAAAGCAAAAAGTTAAGGTGTTTTTAGATGACTTCAGAAATGATGAGTCACTTTCCTTCCAAAGGATGAGCAAAAGATACATCAGTAGATTTCAAATGGTGTTTAAACAAAAATATGGTCAATACAGTGGTGCTGAAAACCTCTATTCTTATGGTTATAAGAATTTCCTTCAAAGAGGAATCCGGAGGTGGACTTTTGACTAAAGACAACCTCATCTGAATGACCAAGGAAGTAAAACAATCTTGGTTTTCAACTGACTTCTGCTATCAAATACAAAGAAAACCACTAAAAATGTGTTCATAAACATTCTTCATTTGGTTAAAACAGGGGTTGAAAAGAGCCCAGGCATTTGTCAAACATATGGCCTCCTTCATAAACAAGTAGAAGGCTCACCATTGTTTGAGGATGAAAAGCATTTGTTTCAGTATGGCAAAGATTTCAAAAGGGACTGCTCTCAAAAAGGGTGAAATGAATGAAAATTCACTATTCTTACAGACCTCCTTCATAAAGGAACAAAGGGACAACCTTCCCATGTTTACATTTCAACTTCAGCTCATCATCCCCTGCTATATCTCCGTAAAAGTTGAAGTCTGGATTACTTTGGCAAATCCAAGGTTAGTCATTTTCCCTAATGGTGGAGACTATTTGTAGCGGAGCTCTTCACTTGGAGTTTCAAATGAGGTTTCAAATAAAAGAGATAAATTACCCATCCTAAAATACCAGCCTTGCAAGTTATTGATATAGACCAAGAATAGTTTTATCACTGCACTTGTGAAGTTCAGGATGGGAAAGTTCTTAAGGTTTTTGATTGCTGTGATTGGCACACATAAGCCTCTGTGGATATTTTTGTTTTTGATGCCTGAAGTGAAAAAAGTGGTCATATCTGAATGCCTTGTCACTTCAAAAGTGTCTTATTTTGAATGGTGAAACAATGAAACCTTGTGCAGCCTCCATTGTTCCATAAAATAGAGTATGTTGTAAGATTTTTCAAAATCAGCGGAGGTTGTTTTGTCTTACCTTGTAAAGAAACATTGAACAACAGAAAAGCATTTTTTGGTGATTTTGTTTTTGTCTAAACACAAGGATACCCTTGTTCTAACAAGAAAGCCACAAATACCTCTTTTCAAATTACCTTGCCCAAGCACAGTAATCAATTGACTGTTGCTTTTCATTTGACAAAAACTTGTTGATTGGCATACAAGAGGACAAAATACTGATTTATAAGGAGCACAAATTTGGTGTTGGGGAACCATTTCACAAAACATTTGAAGCAATTTTTCTTGGTCAAACAATGACTGACAAGGAGGATAGGGTGCATTCTTGAGAGGCCATTCCAAAGGCCATTTGAGAAAGCTTGGTTTTGAAAAAAAATATTCAAAACAAAATGCCTCCCAGGCAAGACAATAGGAGTGGCCTTCACAGGAGGTTTGAGCCTGTTTCAACTGAAGAGGTAAATGCTCATCCATCAGTCCTGTTTAATTTCCATGAGATTGGTTGTCTAGATTTTTGTCAAAGAGTGCAGGAGGTGAAAAGCTATTCCCCTTTAACTCATCTTTATGCTTTGAGATTTCAAGAGAAGCATTTTTAGCTGGCGAGCTTAGATTTCAAATTCTCTCCAAGGTCCATTTCCAAGGCCACCAAAATCCCTTATTTCGGGGAGAAGTGGTTTAAACAAAGCCACCTGGACTCAGAACAATACAAGCCTTTTATGAAGCCTGACCATAGAGAGTCATGTCCATCCATTTTTCCCTTCTCATATCTATTGACTAGTTACGCCCCCCTCATGAAGATAATCATGAAATACTTCACTTGCGAGGGAAGATTCTCCCGAGTCTATCCTATCATGTTCGATTGCTCATGCATTTCACGAGAGCCAAATTGTTAAATCTCCCTTTCTTCCTACATAGAAGTATTGAGAAAATGGCCTCCACTGTTCAGAAAAAGCCTCCTCAGCAGATAGCCGGACTCTTCCATCATTCCCTCATCAAGGTTATCATTCTTCATCGGCTTGAGAAAAAGGAAGTCTCTTGGGATACTTTCATTACACATCCGGATTTCGCCACTGTCCCTTCATTTCATACATCTCCTTCACCTTCCACTCACCATCCTTCACCTTCTTCAAGCAAGCCCATTCCCAAGAAGCTAAAATTTCCCATTGAACAAGAAAAAGAGCATGATGAGGAAGAAGAGCATGAGCAAGAGGAGGAAGATGATGGTGAGCAGAATCATGATGAAACAGAGTAGCAAGGGGAAAAAGAGTACAGTGAGGCAGAGCAACAAGGGGAAGAAGGGCATGATGAAGAGGAAGATGATAATGAACAGGTGCAACATGATGAACAGAGGCAGCCACATGATGATGAACAACAGCCTCATGAAAAAGAACAACAACATGATGAAAAGGTGCAACATAGTGAGGAGGACAACCCTAAAAAAGAAATCCAAAAGGATAGTCAAGGTATCCATGAAGAAATCCAAGACAGTGGCAAGAATGATGAGCAAAGTAACAAGGGAAAAGAGCTAATAGAGCATGTGCTAGCTGCCTCTCCTAGGCAAGGGGTCATGCTCTCTTTTCCAAAAGTGGCTAAGCCCTGGAAATCAAGGAAAAGGGTGCCTAAATCTATAACTCCAAATGTTACTAGAGCCCTCCGAAGCAAGGGGAAATTGCCCAAGAAGCCCATTGTCGAATTTCCCAAGAGGAGGAAGACTAAAAGAGCCACCCAAAGCAAAGGAAAGGAGAAAGAAGAAAGCAGTCATGAAAAGGAAAGGGAATTCGACATCATTCAAATCCAAAGTGATGATAGTGAAAATGAAGCCCGAATCCTAGAAAATCTCTTGATCAATAGAGAAAACCAAATTGATGCTTTTAGGACTGATCTTGAGAGGGCTAGAAACTTCAATCACTTTTTGCAAATTCAAAACAAACAGATGAGTGTCCATATGGAGGTATATGAGACACGGGCCATCAAATACAAAAAAGAGGCCTCTAAAGCACAAGTGAGATTGGAAGAACTCATGGGTGAGTTCGATGAAAACAAAGATGAAGATCAGCCCAGAAGAAAGAGGCCAAGAACTATGGGGCTCAAAAGAGCCCTTGAGAAACAAAAGGAAGAAGAAGCTGCCCTTCTCCAATATACCCCTCTCACTACATTGTTCACACAAGAGATAGAGAACAATCAAGAAGCATGGCTTGAGAGGGTTAATGATCACTTGGAGAAGAAGTTGGATAAGGCAAATAGAGACTTGGACCTTCAACGGAGGATGATCGGACATTATAAGAAACTCAATCAGTTTGCCCGGCGGAAATTGAAGGCCACTCAGGAAAAACTCAAGGAGGCTAAAAGGAAGCGCCCGGCACAAAAATTGAGGAAAGAAACCTCAAAGCTCCAAGTTTTGGCCTCAGCTTCACATCATGTTTCTGAAAACCCTTGAGGGTCATTCTCGCTAAAATTGGGCGAAATTCGACAAATTTTGGTTTTTTGTCATTTTTGGGTTTTTGGCTAAAAATCATGGGCATCGCCATTTCATTTTGGGGCATCCTCAAAGGATGAAAATGGTATCATTGTATGCCATAATTTTAGGGGCATATACTCAGTGATTTTCAGATGAATTGAAGATCATTTGCTCCCCCAAAATGGCAAAAAACACTCACTTTTTCTACAGTCTGCCTCGTTTATCAGCAAGGCCTATTTTTTGGATTTTTACACATAGGTATGTTTTTGGAGGAAGTATAGTGGTCAGTTTGGCGAAAACTAAGCATTTTCAAAAAATAGACATTCAAATATTTCGAACGAGCCATCATGGGCCTCGTTTCGACATCGGGAAGGCCTCCAAAAGTTGCCGACAAGTCACAGGACTTTCTGCTGATATATTTCTTGGGTATTTTTGTAAAAATTGAACCTTTCAAAACTGACTTTTCCTCATGTGCGTTTAGCTATTTTTGGACATGATTAGTTATTAAAAGTCAATATATTTCCATTTTTTAGCATTTTTGAGATATTTTATTAGATATTTTGTGCCTTGGGCTTTGCAAAGCCTCAAGGACAAAATCAGATATTTTGGATAGGCCAAAGAGATTGCAAGTTGAACTAAGAGGTTTTCCTCACTTTGGCCTATTATTCCAAAGGCTTTCATTGTAAGTAGGGCTGAAATTGATGAATAGAAGAAATTTATGGTCATACAAGCTTGGAAGAAACACTTGTCTCATGCTTTTGGATAGTTTCTTGGATGTTTTTGGATGATGAAAGAGGATTGTTGTTGGATTCCATGACTTGGTAGAATGGTATAGTTTCTCTCTCTCTGTTTTGTTTCTTAGTTTTCATTCATAATTCCATGTTCTTGCTTGCTATAAGATAGTAGAGAATAGATTTGAGACATGCCCTTGGAGGAACCTCAAATTTTTTGTTTCTTTATAGCTTCTATGTTTTCTTCATTCTTAGTCATATTAAAGAATCCTTGATTGCTCTTTAATAATTGAAGAATATTGTTTTCTTGTTTCATTTATGGTTTTATGCATGCTAAGTATGATTCACGGTATGCCCTACTTACTCATGGCTAGCCATAGCTCCACCTATGAAACCTCTCTTTGATTGATTATATTTCCATTTTTTGAACCAAAGAGGTCTTGTACTGATCTTGCCCTTTGCCTAAAACTATGCAAATCTTGTTTTCAAAGTGCCCAATAGCTTGAAATACTATGTTTATGTGTTCCTTCATAGTGATTTGAGTTTTTTGTCTATCTTAAATGTATTTCCTCAAAGTCTGATAGCCATTTCCTAAAGTTAGAGAGACATATATCTCTATGCATGGCTTGAATGTTTATTTCTATACATTGATCAGTTTATAGTTATATTTTTCATGATTAATGGTTAGCCCTACCATGTTTATGTCAGTTATTAAAATATTTATGTTTGAAATTCTTTGTTCTTCACAAATTTAGTGTCCATCTCACTCCATTTTACCCAAAGATCCATTTTACCTCGAATCAAATCAGCCCTTCAACAACCTTGTATCACCATCTGAAAGCTTTCTTGACCTTTTCGACCCCATAGCCCAGTTGATCTGACATATTTTTACCTATCTTATGTCTTTGATCAGTTCATCCCTCACAACCTAAAAACCAAAACCAAAAAACCTACTTCATAACTAGCCTAAAATCAAGAACAAAATAAGCAAACAAACAGATATCCCTTACATAAATAGAGAGAGCCCTCTCTGAGTCCAACAAGGCTAGGTCCTTGGGCTCCAAAGATTGGTTTGATGCTACACTGTCATTTGGCTTGCCAGTCAACCAAATCACAGGACCCTAACAGGTTACAGAGATTTGAACAAAAATACCATGAAGAACAGATACCCGATTCCCAGGATCGATGAGTTGATGGATGAACTTAGAGGGTCCAAGTAGGGAAATTTTTAAGGATGGACGTTTATCTTAAAGTTTAAAAACTTGGTGAATCTTAGTAGTCCCCAATATGTGAATTGTAAAATTTTTTATGTAATTTTTGTATAAATATTTACTTTTCTAATCATTTTATATTAGTATATATAAATTTTTGGCGATTTTTAGGGTAAAATTTTTTTATACTATAAAATTTGGGCGAATCAATTTAAAAAAAAAAATGGGAATTGGCGAATCTTTTTTTGGAAAAAGCATAGAAAATTAGCCCACCTGCGAATATTAGCCCCTAAAATTTTCCATGGGTCTAAGTATTTTTCCAAGATTGATTTGAGATTGGGGTATCATAAAATCAAAGTGAGGGATCAAGACATCCCCAAGACAACATTTTGATGTCACTATGGAAATTTTGAGTTCTTGGTAATGCCTTTTGGGTTAACCAATTCTCTGGCAACATTCCAGTCTTGCATGAACCACATTTTTTGTGGCCACTTGAGGAAGTTTGTATTGGTCTTTTTTTATGACATTCTCATTCACAGTTGCACATGGGAGGAGCATTTACAACATATTGAGGCAGTATTACACATTATTAAAGAGCAACAGTTCTATGCTAAGCTCTCTAAGTGTGAGTATGGGCTCACAAAGATGCTCTATATGGGCCAAATCATTAGAGTGGATGGGGTGAGAGTTCATGAAGAGAATATCCATGCTATCAGAGATTACCCTGAGCCAAATAATGTCACAGAACTTTGGGGGTTTGTAGGCATCTGTACCTATTACCGGAAGTTTGTAAAAGGGTTCTCTCAACTAGCAGTACCACTTACAGATCTAACTAAGAAGGGATATTTTAGTTGGAAAACCACAGTGCAGAGAGATTTTGATAACCTAAAGGAGGTGATGAGTAGCTGCCAATATTGGTTCTGCCTAATTTTACCCAACCCTTTGTGTTCGAATGTGATACTTTGGGAGAAGGCATTGGAGCAGTATTGATGCAAGGGGGACACCCTATAGCTTTTGAGAGTCAGAATTTGCTGCCACATGAGAGGCTATACCCCATATATGATAAGGATATGATGGATATTATGCATGCTTTAGCCAATTTTTGGCAATATTTGGTGGGTAATAGATTCCAAGTGAAGACTGATCATAATAGTCTTCGATTCTTTCTTGAGCAGAAGTAGCTTCAGGAGAGGCAACAGAAATGGGTGAGTAAGATCCAAGCATATGAATTTGATATAAAACATGTCAAAGGGAAGAGTAATGTAGTGGCAGATGCTCTATCTAGGAGGCCATCAACGTTGTCCTTGATGAGCATGGATACAGATTGGAAGGCTCAGTTGCTAGTGGAATACTCCAATTACCAATTTGCATGTGAGATCCTAGATGGGTTGGTGACCGATGAGAGGTATAGAGTGATGGATGAGGTCATCTATTACTGGGATCGGGTCTTCTTGGCTAGAGATTCTAAGCTCAAGAAGAATATTTTGTAGGCATCACATAATTCACCACTTGCGGGGCATCAATGATTCACCAAGACATACCGAGCTATTCGAGAGAGATTCTCATGGAAGGGTATCAAGGAGGATGTGCTCCAACACATCAAGGAGTGCATAGTTTTCCAGCAGAACAAAGGAGAGCACAACCATCTCGCAGGATTATTGTCGCCACTCCCTATTTCAGATGGAAAATGGGAAAGTATTTCTATGGACTTCATCACCGGTCTACCTACAGTTCATGGTAATGGTTGTATCTTTGTATTTGTTGATCGAATAACAAAGTATTCACATTTATTTGCTATTTCTTCATGATATACTGCTTCACAGGTAGTTGAGCTCTTCTTTAGGGATGTGTTTAGACTTCATGATCTTCCAAAGACCATAGTCAGTGATCAGGATAGCCGCTTCATGGGTGGCTTTTGGCAAGAGCTTTTTCGGTTAGTGGGTACTGAGTTGACACCAAGTACCAGCTATCACCCACAAACCAGTGGACAGTCTGAAATAGTGAACAAGTGGTTGGAAGGCTACTTGCGGAGCTATGTTTCGGGGCAGCAGAGAGCATGGCTACGTTGGCTCCATTTGGGGGAGTATCGCTATAACACAACCTTTCATATGTGCATTAGTATGACCCCATTTCAAGCCCTTTATGGGTATGATGCACTATCATTTGCTAATTTGATGTTTGGAGCAAGTAAAGATCCTAGAGAAAAGGAGTGGATTCAAGAGAGTCAGGATATACTTCGGGCCCTCAAGGACAACATTGCTACAACACAAAACCAACAGAAGATGTATGCAGACCATGGTCAGTTAGAGAGGCAGTTTGAGGTGGATGATTTGGTCTATCTTCATCTTCAGCCATATAGACAATCTACACTTAAGGAGAAAGGAGCTGAGAATCTTAAACCTCGGTTCTATGGGCCATACAGGGTGATCTTTCGTGTTGGAGAAGTAGCATATGATCTAGAGCTTCCTATTGGGAGCAAGATCCATAACGTTTTTCATGTCTCATGCCTCAAGAAGGCCATTGGATAACATGTGGTTGCCACTATGGATCTCCCACCTATTGATGATGAGGGCCATATAGTTTTACAACCAGAGGCAATTTTGGATACTCGGGAAAGGAAGCTAAGGATCAGGGTGATTAAAGAATATCTGATTCGATGGAGGAATCTTCCTGATGAGGATGCCACTTTGGAGGGAGAGAAGATTTTGCAGAATCCCTCTTTACTGTTGCTTGAAGACAAGAAACTTTTGGGAGGGGAGGACTATAATATTCCCAATTAGCTTTCAGCTAGTTGGAATATTATATGTTGTTTCTATTTTCAGTCTAGAGGAATAAGTGGGGTAAGGAGACCCTTAAATCTCCTGTAGTAGAAATAAATCACTTCCAGTATGGATGTGGATCAATTTAGATAGTCAAAATGAAGCCACCTTGGGTGTGAAAGGGGGCAATGCATGTAGACTAGATCAAGGTTGACCAAATCAACAGCGTTGCCAAAGAAGAGAGTGGAGCTAGTAGGGACACCACAGTTTTGGAGGAGGAGTCTTTGCATGGAAGTAACCTCATAAATGAGTGGGGCCAAGGGTGAGGAAGCTCACCAAGAATAAAAGGGAAGGGATGGAAGCCATGAGAGGCATTCAGAATATTTTTTATGTTTGATTCTTATGACTTATTGCATGCTTCAGCTGTTTAATTGGGTTTGTTGTACTGTCTAGTACAAGGGAATTTCTATGCGAGAATTCCCCACTCTATCTTGGAGGAGTTGAGAAGGCAATCTAAGAGGAGTATTATGAGCTTCATTTCCACCATTTGGCATTGGGCCAAGTAATCACCTATAGCCACAACGTAGACTCCTTGAGGAACTATGTTATTTTTCATGGTGTTGCAATGGAGGGGTGTAAAACCCTATTTATGAGCTAGTTTCCTAGTGAAAGGAGTAGCCCTTCACCTGGAAAGCTAGGGAGGAGAAGTTACAGCCATGTATTTTTCATTTCAGCCATTTTGCAGCAGAGCTTCAATGATATAGAGTGATTTAGCCATAGAGTTGCAGTCTGCACTTTTTTCATCTTGTGTGTTTCAAGAAACCCTTGCCGGGTTACCTTGGGATTTTGTTTGAGAGACTATTTCTCCATTTGAATCTCCTTTTGAGTAATATATCAGCAGATCCATTCATCTTTATTTTTCTGTACCAGCAACCCTCACTAGCACTGTGTTGTCATGTATTCTAGCATTTCTGTGTTGCAACATCCCTTGGGATTCTACTATTTATGGGCTTTGGAGGCTTGTTTGCCTAGTTTGAGTGATTTGTTTATGAACACATTGTATATTTTGCTGCTTTAATACAAAATCTAATGGATCTATGATTTTCTCATATGTTTTGCATCATTTTTTGCTGTACATTTCAGTTTAGTATTCAATTTTTTTGTCTTTCCTAATTTGGAATATTACATAGCTGGTGATCAGATTAGGGGGTTGAAGCTCCCTTCCAATTGATGCTATTAAACAAGATCATGGGGTCATAGCTTTCTTCTAGTGGGTGTTGGTAAATGAGATTAAGGGGTTGGAGCTCCCTTCCAGTGGGTGCTGGAGAACGAGTGAAGGTTGCAGCCTTCTATAGGTTGGTGCTTGCGTGCTGGTATGATTTTGTGCCAGTAAAATATTGTAAGAAAATTTCTATATAATAAATATTGAAGACATAGATCACAACAGTGGGGGTTTTCTCCCACATTGGCTTTCCACCTTAAATCCTGGTGTTCATATATGTTTCTTATGTGTGATGGTTTAATTTTTTCTTATTTCACATGTTTACAACTAAACAAATGTCTAATGAATCAATGATGCACTGGTCTAAGTCAAGTTACTGAATATTTATTTGAATTATAAGTTTTCTGGGCATACGCTAGTTGGCTTAAGTAAAGTCACGTAAATAATTCATAAAAGAAAAAGAATAATTTGTGTGAGTTTTTAAATACTGATTCACCCCCCCGCCGCCGCCCTATTAGTATTTTCCCCAACAATTGGGATCAGATTAGGTCCTTTTGAAGAAGCTTGATCGCTTGAAGGAGATCCATCGCAATGGGAAGGAAGCAAAAGAATAAGGATACTCAAAGGAATAATACAACTCAAAAAACATGTGCAAAAATAAATGAAGAAGATAAAACATGTACTGATTTTTGTTCTCGTAATCCACTTCCTTGTTCATGCAATATTGAAGATAGTTAATATTAAAATGAAAGTAATGTTATGGATCTAGAAGCATAAGTTTCAAAGCTCAAAAATGAAATTGAAGATCAACAAATTCTATTTAATGAAAGAGAATGTATCTACAAATATGTGATTACTAGATTGAATAATTAGTTACATGAAAGGAACCCAGTTGAGAAAATTAACAATGAAAATATAGTCCAATGTTAAAGGCTGTAGGATGAAGTAACCAATCACACTGAAGGAATTGAAGCATAAATCATCTCTCTCAAATCAGATTTGGAAAAATCAAATAAGAGGAATGAATAACTACTTCAAACATTTGAAGAACAAGAAAATGGGCTAAAAGAAGCGATTCTCAAATTAAAAGAGCAAGTAGAAGAATGAACAGGCATCGAAGAAGGTATGAAGAAACAATACCAAATAATGGAGGTTGAGGTAAACATTTTGAAAGGTAAATTAGAAGAAAAAGATAAACATTTTAGATTTCACAATAGTACTAAGATTATGGATAGTATTCTTAGTAGTCAAAGGTCTCCTTCTATTAAATCTAGTCTTGGTTTTCACGAAACTGTTAAAGAAGAATCTAGTTCACAAGCCAGTGCTAAAGATTCAAAGGATATCAATGCAAAACCTAAAGTATTTGAAGAGACAAAAATTCAACCTGATAAACAACCAAGGATCATAAATCCTCAAAGGAAATCATTCGCACCTAACTATAGAAGTAACAACCGATTTTATCCTCTAATCAATAACGTTGAATGCTTTATATTTACTAATTATGGACATGTTTCAGCAAATTGCCAAAGCATAATTTTTCGATCGCAGACAAACATACACTAACATAGATAGACCATCATCTCCCTGGTACTCAGGTTTATTTAAGAGATATTTGTTTTTGTGCAACAATTTTGGTCATAAAGTTGTCTATTGCATGAGACAATCATATTATGATTCCTCTGCTCCATTTTCTAGTGACATAAGATGTTATTCTTGTAACATGTTTGGGCATGCAGAAAAATAATGCAGGAACAAATCAATGAATCGCCAAAGTCAACATGGAAGACAAATATATGATATCATGAGACTGAAGAAGAAGAGATAAGATGTGGTATTGCCCTATGTGCATTTAAAAATGAGGATTAATGGTACATCAACAAAAAAATTTCTCATCACATGACTGATGATAATAGTAAGATGGAGTCTCTCAAGAGAAATCAATATGGTAAGGTTATTCTCTCAATTGATGCTCCAACAAAAGTTTTGGGAAAAGGTAGAGGCATAATTAACAAATATAGAAAGAAAATTGATACTTGATTAGTTCAAGGCCTAAAACAAAACATATTGAGTGTAGGCCAAATGGAAGATAAAGGAAATGTAATTGTGTTCATATCAACCAAATGCAAGGTCATGGATGAAGAAACTGGAAATTTGATAACAAGGGGATACATAAACGTTGATAAATTATATGTGTTTTGTTATCCACCACAGTGTCCCGAGGCTAAGAATGGAAATCGACAGAGGTAACCTTTAAGCACTTAGGACTTGGTAGCTAGCATGACAAGCATGACAAGCATGAGTTCATTTATCAGAATATGAACAAAAAAAACATGAAATTCCTACCAAAACAGAGCATAAACTTTGTGAATGATGTTGAACATATTATAGGAATATAATTGAAAGAAAAGATATGGAAAGATGATGAATTAATCATTCATAAAATTGAATTACATAAGAAAAATACTGCCACAAAATCATACCACATGAATCGCTATATAATAGCTGCAACTGGTCTTGTATTTATGCAAAAAGAGACTACACACAAAGCTCCAAGCTTTATACTCTCTGATGTCCAACTTTGAATCTGACTTAAAAATAGATAAATATATACCAAAACCATCTTCCCCTCTCTCAAGGGTTAAATCCCTCTTTATATGAACATTTCACACAAATTTCTCTAACCAAACCTAAAACTAGGGAGGTTAAAACAAACTCCCCTTTTAGCCTTTTACTGACCTTTATATCATTAATGACCTCAATAATTACATCAAATTTACATTAAAAAGCTTAATTAAATTAATTTACATCATGGAAACTCAAAACAAGAGAAATTACATCATGAGAAGCCAATTTTGACTGAAAAACTGAAAAATTTTACCTCCAAGGAAAAGCGCAACACATTCAAGGAAAAGTGCAGCGCTAACTTGTAGTGAAATTTTGAGTGACTTCCTGTGCTCCAAATGTTGATCTAAAGGTACCTTTAGAAATATTAGTACGTTTTCTTATCCATAGAGTCCTTAATCAAGCAAAATGGCCTCTCCCAGGCTGAGAAAAATGGATTCTCCCAAGGTCACTCCAAAAGTGCAGCACCAGGGTGAAAATAGTGGCAGAAAATGGTTTTTAAGCATGTTTTTTGCAATTTTATTCCACCCAGAATGATGCCATGGAAAAAAAAATATATAGCTGACATGTGAAGGTAATAATCTATCAATGCATGTATATATTTGGTGATTTGGATCCCTGAGGTAAAAGCACAGTGCCAAGGCGCTACACTTTTCGTTGATTGTGTTTTTTTGTTTTAGCCAAAAGTTAGCAAGATTTCAAAATTTTCAAAAATTTTCTCAAAAATGGTCCAGACTTGCCCCTTGAAGGTTTAAAGTGATGCTTTAGGCAATGAGAGAGGCCTCAGCCAACAAATCAAGCTTGTCCTTTTTCTTTTTCTTAATTATGGTTTTCCTCAATTTCTTTTTCAAGCTCTTAACCCTAATCTAAGAAATCTCATTCCTTGTGCAGTAATTCATAGCCATATGAATCTGGAGTTTGTTGTTCTTGTTTTCCTTCTCAAGAAGCTTATCCAAGTGAAAATTTACCTTGTCAAGCCAAAATTCCTTATCTTGCTCAATTTTTGCTGCAATCAAATCATCAAAATCCTCTTGACCTAGTGATGGAGATGGTTCAGTTTCCTACTCTTCTTGCCTCTTGAGTCATCTTGTTCTTAGCCTCCTTGGTTTTATTTTCACTTCTTTATCCTCAATATCATCAAAATTAATGATTGAATTACCTTTTCCATCTTCCTTCTCCAAATATACCTTGGGTTTACTAAGTAGAAGTTTTTTTACTTGTAGTTGCCTATTCTCCTACTGAAGAAATGTAATCATGAAGTTTTTATTTGATAGTTTGTCCTTGAGGTCTCTGGTTTCCACTTATTTCTCTTTTATAATATGCTCTAGTGAATTTTCCTCCTCATGCATCTCTAGGTCTGCCATGTCTGTGTAAAAATGTACCTATTCTTCCTCTTGCAATGGTGCCTCATACTGATATGATAATGTCTCTTTTTCCACTGATGTAGGTTGAGCCCTTTCCACACTTCCAAGAGAAAAAATCAGCCTCTTTCCTGTGGTATATTTTTTATTCACCTCATTCCTAGGTGTTCTTGCTACAGGTTTTCTTATGGAACCCACTTCTTGTTGTCTTGATGATGTCAAAGTTGTAGATTGACTACTTGATTGAATTGGAGTAGGCAAAAGAGGGGTTGACTACATGAATCCCTCCCAAGACAAGTTGACCTGTGTAAGCTAATGGAAAAAAATGATTTTCACCAATCCATAATGGAATAATCTTTCTTGATGATCTTTCCCTTGGCTATGTACTTTTTTTTCCATTTTGATCAAGCTTCTGTAGACTCTAGTGTGGTAGGTTAAGAGCTTTAACACCTGTGAAATGCATCAGTAATCTAACATGGTACTGATATATCCTTAAAAACCTTCCCTCACATGTAAAATATTTCATGATCATCTTCATGAGAGGGGAATACTTATCAAGCAAGTGTCTGAAAGGAAAAATGTGCATTGGAGAAGCTTTGTATGGAGGCTTTAAAAACATATTATAATTTCCAATATCTCAAGTCTCTCCTTTTGAACCAGAACTCTCCATGGTTTGGGATCCCAGTGGCTATAGAAATGGCCTCTGCTAAAATAGTGAAAAAATCCCCTGCAATGGTTACCTTATCTCTCCTTAGATTGGTAGCAAAGGTGCATGCTAATTTATCATTGAAACCCAATTCTTCAATCTTTTGGCAAAAAACAAGGTAACATACATCGTGGAATGACTTCTTGAGAAATGGTGAAGTTATGATATACTATACTCTGGTGGGTTCATATATGATGATCTGACCTCCTTAATGCTTCCTCTGATCAGTGGTCTCTGAATCCATGTGAAACCCTAGCTCAGTAGGAAGGGAAATTAGGGTTTTAGTTTAGGAAAACAGGGGATTTGGGGTAGTATTAGAAATGGAGGGAGATGAAGGCGTTTGAGGGTGTATAAATTCTTGGGAAAATTTATGGGGGTAGGTATAGATGTTAGGGAGTGTAGGGAGGTGGAATGTTTTGAAATGAGTGAGGGGAAAGGCTATAAAAATGAAAAACACAGTCCTAGCCTAGGAAAGTGTAGTGTAGCCTAGGGTTTGTAGGGAAATGAAGAAAATGAGGGAAAGGGATGAGGGGAAGTGTCAAGGAAGGTACATGAAAGGTGGGGGAGGGTTTTTGAGCATGAATTTCAGGGGTTTTCACAACAAATGGACTAAATACACTATGTGACCAAAAGCACAGCAAACCCTAGGAGAGGGTGATTTTATGTCATTTCAAGCATGAAATGAAGGTAAAGAAAGATAGATGAGGGATTGATGTAAAAAACTTACTTGTTTTTGATGAGTTATAACCTGTAGCAGATGAAGAAACCCTTGGAAACAAAATATTGTGCTCCTTTGAGAAAAATGTAGCATCTTGGAGAAAAGTGCAGCGTAGCTGAGAAAAGCGTAGCGCGGCTGAGAAATTTGGCACTTTGGGAAAGAAATCTATTTTCAGAGGGTGGAAATGCTCCTTGCTGATATAATGATGTCTCGTGAGGGTATAATGATCAAATTATTTTCTCCTTTGTTCTTCTTATAGGTTGAAAAGTCGATTTTCTCTTAGGTGGTGATGTGGCCCTACCTTGTCTTTTCACAAAATGACTTGATAAACTTGTGTACTATAGCTTTAAAACTTATGATACATGATTACATCTTTAATAAAGATAAAAATAAATTTTTAGAGATCATTATAGAATATTTTTCCCTATTACTACTCCCTTTAATGGTGACTTTGATTATGACATGACCTATTTACATGATGTTTTTTATAATATGACCTAATGATGACACTATATGGAAAGATAACTAGAATGATGACCAAGATGATGAAGACACTCTTTCAAATAATAATGACCTAAACATGATTATGTTTATTGACCATGAAGATGAAAGGAGTAGTAATTACCTAGCTATACTAAGCAATGATCAATTTTTTATTTGAAAACCTATTGAAACTATAAAAATTAGACCTAGGACCCTATCAACCATATGAAAGAGCATAATTTGATCATTGGCAACTGATAGGACTGACATAAACTAACATGTTTAAAGATCTAAAATCTCTAGATATAAGGAGGATTCAGACTCAAACATAAATAATACAATGCCCATTGTAGTCCATCATTCTTGAAAGAATATTGTTAATAGTGACTGCAATATATGATGATGGGTTTGTTAATGTTGGTTGTTTATATTTATGTCAGTGCATCTGATGTGTCAATAGAAGATAGGTACAGACTATATAAGCTCATGCATAACTGAAGCTTTGAAATTTTTAGTAGTTCACTTTTTTTACATGGGTTTCATGAACCATAGTCATGTATATACATGAGTTCCTTTGCAAACAGTTCATATGTTTTTCTCTGAAATAAAAATAGTGGGACAAACTTAAGGATAGACGCTGATATGCTTCTGACTTTTATGATTTGATTTTCTTTGTCTGATGTTGATGGTTATAGTCTGTTGATGTGGTATTGAGTTATGATTTTGATATTAATGATTATCTGATGCTTTGATGAATGAGTTGATGTGGTCAGTCTTGATAGTGAATAGGTAGTGCAGGTTCAAGGGGAGCATTAGCCTTGCTGAGTATAATGCATTGTCGGTATTATGTTTATAATGGTTGTTGAATTATGTTCAATGATATCTTTCTATTAAGGTCTTTTGGTCTCGGTTATAAAATCCATATATCTAAATTGATGTAAAGGTCATGTAAATACCTATGGTGTAATAATTGTCATATTCAGTCATTAATGGACTTTTGAGGTCATGTCAAATATGTAATCCCGCGTGTTTGGGTGGTTGTGTGAAATATGTAATCCCACTTGGTTGGATGGTTGAGTCAAATATATAACCCCACTTGGTTGGGTGATTGATATAAGTACGAGTCCTTGGTGATAGGAAAGGTCATACTCAGTTAAGTTATAGAGTCATGTACTTCATTGAAAATATTTCTGAATATTCAGCATGTGCTCAGGGGGAGCATGGTCAGTATAGTGAATAATAGATATACAGAGCTCTTTTATCTACAAGGAAAGAGAAACCTTGTTTCAGCATTGGTCCGCCCTTTTCCCTTGATGTTAAATGGGGAGAGTAACTTGGTGTTTGAAGTTGGCGACTGATATGTTTTTTAGGTATCTTCTGGTTATGGTGATCAAACACCAACATGGTTTCCATCAACTCCAAAGGGAGAGATTGTTGGCATTATGATGCATGTATTGTCCTTTATGGAAACCCACTTGTAGAAAGATAAGTATGTGTTGACATGATGGTAACAGGATGAGTACACAGGCTAGTTCAATTGTGACTGAGAAAGAAATACTAGTTTGTGATAGAGGAATGACGAAGGTAAAGTTTGATAAAATATATGTAGGTTTGATGAATGGAAGTCGTGTATAAGCAGGTTCAATGAAAGAAAGTCATTTACATACGCAGGTTGGATGAAGGAAGTAGTGTATACGCAGGTTTGGTGAAGCAAAGTCGCATACACACACGAGTATGAAGAATAAAAGGTGCGTACATTTGGCACACTACGGTTTACTAAATACCAAGGGTCTTAACCATGGTATTAGCCCACAATATTGAGCATAGTAATGAATATTTGATCTTGTCAAAGATTACCACCGAAATTGTATGGTTTTGGCTCATGGTATTGGCTAAGGCTCAAACTATATAAGGAGTTGAAGATCAAAGTGTTAGAGTATGCATGAGTAAGGGCTAATGAATGAATAATTCAATTTGAAGTATATTTGCATGGTATGGGCTATAGTTTATTGGTTGATATCAAATAATGATGCACCCGTGAATACAATAATGGATCAAGATCATTAGATATGAAATGACTATGTATTGCATGATATGTTTCTTAGTTGTTTAGATCTGTGGTCTGATGCATGTTTGTTGTAGTGAAGGTTATGATATGAGTATGTTTGAAGTTCTAAAGTGTTGCACATTCATGATTTAGTTTCAAATCTGTACGTGATTTGGATACATGGAAATCATGTATACATGTGGGTTTTGTTCTACAGAGTCACCTATGTATTCTGAATTATGTCGATATTTGTACGTGGGTTGGGTTCTGGATAAGCACATATATGCACGGAAAAGCCTTATGGAAATCACGTATGCAAGCTAGGGTTTTTTTGAAGAATATGTCTTATCATTTTTGTTGTGCTTTTTTTGTTTTTGAATGAAGTATTCATATAGATTTGGGTTGTTTGAATATTGATAATGCCGCTAATTGATTGTGATTAAAGAACAATGATATTTTCATTGATTGGTGATTCAGTGATTGGTTTATTGATTTGGTACAATTATATATTTCATTTTTTCTGTATGGTATTGGGCTTAAATAAGTATAGTGGGTCTAGTGTAAAAATTTATGAAACATGGTCCACGATGGTGTTGAGGGTTGGAGACTTCAGTGAGGAAGTAGAAGCTTCCTTCCAGTAGTAGCTGGTGATCATATCAAGCAGTTGAAGCTCCCTTCCAATGGGCGTTGGTAAACGAGATCAGGGGGTCATAGCTCCCTTCCAGTGGGTGTTAGTAAATGAGATAAGGGGGTTGGAGCTCCCTTCTAGTGGGTGTTGGAGAACGAGTGAAGGTTGCAGCCTTCTGCAGGTGGGTGCCTGTGTGATGGTATGAGTTTGCATCAATAAAATATTGTAAGAAATTTTAATATAATAAATATTGAACAAAAATACCACAGCAGTGGTGGTTTTCTCCCACATTGGGTTTCCACCTTAAATCCTAGTGTTCATATGTGTTGCTTGTGTGTGATGGTTTAATTTTTTCTTACTGCATATATTTAATGCTAACTAAATGTCTGATGAATCAATGATGAATTGGTCTAAGTCAATTTACTGAAGATTTATCTGAATTATAAGTTTACTGGGCATACTCTAGTTTCCCTAACAACTATCGCGTACATACGCGAATTGGCTTAAGTTAAGTCATGTACAGAATTCAGAAAAGAAACAAAACAATTTGTGTGAGTTTTGAAATACTGATTAAACACCCCCCCACCCCTCTTAGAATTTTTCCCAACAATTGGGATCAAAGCAGGTCCTTCTGAAGTAGCTTGATTGCTTGAAGGAGATCTGTCACAATGGGAAGGAAGAAAAAGAAGAATGATACTCAGAGGAAGAGGACAACTCAAAAAATGTGTGTAGCAATAAACGAGGAAGATAAAATAGGTACTGATAGTTTTTATTTTGATCCGCTTCCTTGTTCATGCAATATTGAAGATAGTGAATATGAAAGTGAAAGTAATGTTATGGATCTAGAAGTAGAAGTTTCAAAGCTCAAAAATGAAATTTAAGATCAAAAAATTATATTTAATGAAAGAGGATGTATCTACACATATGTTACTACTAGATTGAAAAATCAGTTACAAGAAAGAAACTCAATTGAGTAGATGAACAAAGGAAATATATATCAATGTCAAAGGTTGCAGGATGAAGTAACCAATCACAGTGAAGGAATTGAAGCATAAATCATCTCTCGCAAATCAGATCTAGAAAAATCAAATAAGAGAAATGAAGAACTACTTCCAAAATTTGAAGAACAAGAAAATGGGTTGAAAGAAGAGATTCTCAAATTAAAAGAGCAAGTAGAAGAAGGAAGATGGGTCGAAGAAGGTATGAAGAAACAATACCAAAGAATGGAGGTTGAGGTAAACATTATAAGAGCTAAATTAGAAGAAAAAGATAAACATTTGAGATTTCAAGATAGTACTAAGATTCTGGATAATATTCTTAGTAGTCAAAGGTCTCCTTCTATTAAATATGGTCTTGGTTTTCAAGAAATTGTTAAGGGAGAATTTAGTTCACAAGCCAGTGCTAAACACTCAAAGGATATCAATGAAAAAACCAAAGTGTTTAAAGAGACAAAAATTCAAGCTGATAAACAACTAAGGATCATGAATCCTCAAAGGAAATCATTCACACCTAATTATAGAAGTATCAATCGATTTTCTCCTCTGATCAATAATGTTGAATGCTTTATATGCCATAATTATGGACATGTTACAGCAAATTTCCAAAGCATATTTTTTTGGCCGCAGAAAAATAAACACTACACTGATAGACCATCAACTCCTAGGTACTCAGGTTTGTTTAAGGGATATTGTTTTTCGTGCAACAATTTTGGTCATAAAATTTTTGATTGCATGAGACAATTATATTATGATTCCTTTTCTCCCTTTTCTGGTGACATAAGATGTTATGCTTGTAACATATTTGAGCATGTAGAAAAATAATGCAAGAACGGATCAATGAATCACTAAAGACAACATGGAAGACAAACATATGATACCATGAGACTGGTGAAAGATAAATCCACCAATGTTCCTGATAACAACCATAAAGAAGAAGAGATAAGATCTGGTATTGCCCTCTGTGATTTTAAAAATGAGGATGAACGATACATCGACAACGGATGTTATCATCACATGAATGATGATAAGAGTAAGATGTAGTTTCTCAAGAGAAATCAAGATGGTAAAGTTATTCTTTCAAATGATGCTCCATTAAATTTTTTGGGAAAAGGTAGATCCAGAATTAACAAAAATAGAAAGGCAAATTATACTTTAGTAGTTCAAGGCCTAAAAAAAAATATTTCTTGTAGGCCAAATGGCAGATAAAGGAAATGTAATTGTGTTCACATCAACCAAATGAAATGTCATGTATGAAGAAACTAGAAATTTCATAGAAAGGGGATACATAAACGTTGATAAATTATGTGTTTAAAGATCTGAATTCTCGTAGATATAAGGAGGATTCAAACTCACACTAAAAGAAGACAGTGCCCATTGCAGTCCATCATT
This sequence comes from Pinus albicaulis, assembly GCA_034641835.2. Taxonomy (NCBI): domain Eukaryota; kingdom Viridiplantae; phylum Streptophyta; class Pinopsida; order Pinales; family Pinaceae; genus Pinus; species Pinus albicaulis. Next base: position 54,323,267 of record CM076581.1, read on the forward strand.
CTTGAAATAATATTGTTAACAGTGTCTGCAATATATGATGGTTGGTTTGCTAATGTTATTTGTTTATATTTTTGACACTGCAACTGATGTGTCAATAGAAAATAGGCACAGACTGTACAAGCTCAGGGGAGCTAAAGCTGTGAAATTTTTAGTATATCGCTTTTTTTACGTGGGTTTCATGAACTATAGTCACGTATATACACAAGTTCCTTTGCAGACAATTGCGTATTTTTTCTCTGACAGAAAAATAGTATCAAACAGACTCAATGACAGACTCTGATATGATTTTGATTATTATGATTTGGTTTTCTTGGTCTGATGTTGATGTTTACAATCTGTTGGTGTGGTATTGAGTTATTATTTTGACATTAATGATTATCTGATGCTTTGATGAATGAGTTGATGTGGTCAGTCTTGACAGTGAATAGGTAGCAGAGGTTCAGGGGGAGCATTAGCCTTGTTGAGTATAATGCATTTTTGGCATTATGTTTATAATGGTTGGTAAACTATGTTCAATGATATCTTTCTATTGAGGTCTTTTGGTCTCGATTATAAAAGTCATATCTGTAAATTGATGTAAAGGTCATGAAGAGACTTATGATGTAATCATTTTCATATTCAGTTATGTATGGAATTTTGAGGTCATGTCAAATATGTAATCCTACGTGGTTGGGTGGTTGTGTCAAATATGTAATCCCACTTGGTTGGATGGTTGAGTCAAATATGTAACCCCACTTGGTTGGGTGATTGATGTAAGTATGAGTCGTTGGTGATAGGAAAAGTCATACTCAGTTGATTTATAGAGTCATGTACTTCGTTGAAAATATTTCTAAAGATTCAGCATGTGTGCAAGGGGAGCATGGTCAGTATAGTGAAAATTAGATCTATAGAGCTCTTGTATCTACAAGGAAATATAAAACTTGTTTCATCATTGGTCCTCCCTTTTCCCTTGATGTCAAAGGGGGAGATTAACATGGTGTTTGAAGTTTGTGACTGATATGATTTTCAAGTTTTAGGCTATGTTGATCAAACACCAACATCATTGCCATCAAGTCCAAAGGAGGAGATTGTTGGCATTATGATGCATGTGTTGTCCTTGACGGCAACCCTCTTGTAGCAAGATAAGTATGTGTTGAAATGATGGTAACAGGATGAGTACACAGGCTAGTTTAGTTGTGACAGAGAAAGAAATACTAGTCTGTGACAGAGGAATGATGAAGGTAAAGTTTGAGAAATAAATGTAGGTTCTGTGAAGCAAAGGCATGTACATACGCATGTTTGATGAAGGGAAGTCGCATATACGAAGGTTTAATGAATAAAATTCATGTACCTATCCAGGTTTGATGAATCGAAGTAGTCTATACACAAATTTGGTGAAGCAAAGTCACGTACACACGTGGGTATGAAGAATAAAAGGTGTGTACATTTGGCGCACTATGGTTTACTAAAAGCCAACGATCTTAACCATGGTATTTTCCCACAATATTGAATGTAGTAACGAATATTTGATCTCATCAAAGATTACCAAATACATCAATGCTGTTTTGGCTCATGGTATTGGCTAAGGCTCAAACTATATAAGGAGGTGAAGATCAAAGTGTTAGAGTGTGAATGAGTAAGGGTTAATGAATGAATAGTTCAATCTGAAGTATATTTGCATGGTATGAGCTACAATTTCTTGGTTGATCTGAAATAATTATGCACCCATGAATACAATAATGGATCAAGATCATTAGACCTAAAATGACTATGTATTTCATGATCTGTTTATGAGTTTTTTAGATCTGTGGTCTTGCGCATGTTTGTTGCAGTGAAGGTTATGAAATGAGTATGTTTGAAGTTCTGAAGTGTTTCACATTCATGAATTAGTTGCAGATCTGTAAACGAGTTGGACACATGGAAAGCATGTATACACATGGTTTTTTTCTTCAGAGTCATGTATGCCATTTTTAATTATGTTGAGATCTGTACGTGAGTTGGTGTAATATTCCTTTTCAGGAATTGCTGCACTCTGGACAATGAAAACGTTGTATTCAGAAAATTACGCTATAAAAACATGAAACATGATTTGAATCCTATTATATATGTTGTATTTGACTTACATACCAAAGGGCATCAGAAAAAAATCATCCTAGCTACATTAAACAGATCTCCCCATCTCAATATAGCTTAAAAACACCCCAATCCCATGACTTTCAACAACAGAATTTCTAAAGACTGAAAAAACGTAATTCACATGAGGGTTTCTACAGAAAATGATGAATCAATACTTATATAGAGTTTATATTAATCATATAGCCAAGAAATGGAGGTTTAACCTCTTTTATACAAGAAATATGACAACCCAACAAGGGTTTCCAGCATTACACAAATATAAAAGGCAGTACTGTAGAAAATAACGCAGTCTACTGCAACTATGTATTTTATATGACTAAATATAACATGAAATAGCTGATAAATACATAAAATTACCAAACTCCCTCCTTATTAGACTTTCCGGAGAGAAATAGACACCTTCTCCTCAAAAACTAACACAAACCCAAGGGATTTAACCCTGCTACTACTGCACCTGTAGAAAAGATGTAGTTTCTGGAAGTGACTACACTATAGATTTTAATGGCTGATTGACCTTAAGTTAGATGATGAAAAAGTAGCTCAGAACCTTCCCTTTATATCCCTTAAACAAGTTGATCCAAAGAAGAGGATGGAATTCCCGCATGAGAATTCCCTTGCACTAAACAGTGCTGCAACTATATCTAAACAGTTGAAGCATGCAAGTAGTCAAAAGACCAAACATAGATGAATATTGAATGCCTTCCTTGCTTCTATCCCCTCCTTCTTATCCTTGGTGAGCCTCCTCACCCCTGACCCCACTCATTAATGAGGTGACTTCCTTCAAAATATTCCTCCTTCAAAACTGCGTTGTCCTTACTGGTTTCCCTCCTCATGTAGTAGCATTGTTGACCTGGTCAATTGGATCTAGTCCTCCTACATTGCCTCCATTTCACACCAAGGTGCCTTTATTTTCCTTCTTATGTTGATCCCCTTTCACATTGGGATTGTTTTATTGCAATTTCAGAGATTTAAGGGTCTCCCTATACCATTTACTTTTCTAGCTGCAAAAATGGAGCAAATATAATATTCCAACTAGCAATGGCTAATTGGGAATATTACAGTTGGGTTCTGGATAAGCACGTATATACATGGAAAAGCCTTATGCAAGCCAGGGCTTTGTTGAAGAATATGTCTGATCATTTTTTATGTGTTTCTATTGTCTATCAATGAAGTCTTCATATAGATTTGGGTTTTTTCATGAATATTGGTAATGTTGCTAGTTGATTGTGATTAAAGATAAGTGATTGGTTGGTTGATTGATTATTTTGTGATTGGTTGATTTATTTGTTATAGTTATATGTTTCAATTTTGATGTATGGTATTGGGCTTAAATGAGTATAGTGGGTCTAGTCTGAAAATCTCATGAAAAGAGGCCTACAAGTTGTGATGTATTGAAGCAGGTGGATCTAGTGTGAAAATTTATGAAACGTGGTCCACGATGGTGCTGAGGGTTGGAGCCTTAGTTGAGGAAGTCGAAGATTCCTGCCAATAGTATCTAGTGATCAAATCTGGGGGTTGAAGCTCCCTTCCATTGGGTGCTGGTAAAAAATATCAGGGGATCGTAGCTCCCTTCCAATGGGCACTGGTAAACAAGATCAAGGGGTTGGAGCTCCCTTCCAATGGGTGTTGGAGAACGAGTGAAGGTTTCATCCTTCTGCAGGTGGGTGCTTTCATGTTGGTATGAGTTTGTGCCAGTACAAGAGTGTAAGCAATTTTCTATATAATAAATATTGAAGACAAATACTACAACAACAGTGTTTTTCTCCCACATTGGGTTTCCACCTTAAATCCTAGTGTTAATATGTGTTGCTTATGTGTGATGGTGTAATATTTTCTTACTACGCATTTTTACTACTAACTAAATGCCTGATGAATCAATGATGCACTGGTCTAAGTCAAGTTATAGAAGATTTATCTGAATTATAATTTATTGGGAATATGCTAGTTTCCTTAATGACATTCATGTACATACACTAGTTGGCTAAAGTAAAGTCGTGTAAAGAAATTAAAAAAGAAAAAGAATAATGTGTGTGAGCTTTTAAATACTAATTCACCATCCCCCTCTCAGTATTTTTCCCAACACACCATCTCGACCACGCTTACCATTACCTTCCACCTTCACATGGTAAACGTCCACATCGGTCAATAGAGCCCCACCTGCATGGATCACCCCAATTTATAGTACCCTTCACACTTTTTGTATCCATGTCCATTCCCCGAGGTCCAAGAGCCATTTTATGCATATGTATCGAATATCAACCTCATACTCCTCTTCTTTGCATCTTGATTACCTCCCCTACTCCTGGGCCACCATCCTTAATCACATACGGATTGAATTTCATGCACCACCACATGAAACATTGGGCCTACCATCCACCCATATTAGAGACACCCATCTATGTCACTTCATCTACCTCACAAACCTCACATCGAGACTAACCAATGGGGCCCCCACCCTCAGCAAAATACCCTACCTAGATCATGACACAAGTTGCCATTTTCATGGGGCACCCATCTCCGTGTTCGTACATCCAAAACCACCTTTACATTATTTTGGAAAGTGTACAACAATGTATTAGGAAAAGGGTTCCCAACCATATTTTCATTTCTAGCACTCGGAGGTAGTCCCTATTTTCCCTTGGTCGGAGCATGTTAATCACCACAACATTCATTGATCATTCATTATGCCAGTCATAACATGATTATACCTACCTTGGATGTCCTATTGACTCCCTAGGGAATCACTATCACCCATTGATGTCATCCGTCTCTCTGACATTCGACACCAGCATAATTATTTCATGTTAAGGTAGTATCGTACATTGTGACTGTTATAGTTCTCTCATCTAGTCAAAGACCCATGCATCACTTAGCACCTCATTCACTAGTGCTTACATTTTGATGAATGGGAGGTACCTAGAGTCGAAGACCCATGAATCCATGAGCACCTGACTCAACAATGCTTCACTTTGGCATGGGGTGACCTTGTTCAGTCTATTTGTCAGAATTTCCCATGAGGTTGTAAGAAGTTATCATCATTAGCCATCAACATTTCGGCTACCACAATGTTGACTCGATAGGAATATTTCATGTATGATTGTAATAATTAGTCACTAGTCATCATAACAAGCATGGGGCATTACTGCCTCGTATAGACATTTTTTTATCATAATTCCTTCACAGCATGGTTATCTTTCATCCTCAGTCAAGGTTTTCCCCTAATCATCTCCAAAAAAAGTTATTCTCTCTCTCAAATAAGTTGATCGGACTCTCAGTCATAACAGAAAAACATGATGTATTTAGGTTATATGTTTTTTCTCCTAACCTCATACATCAGGGAGAAACTGTTAACACAGAAAAATAGTAACACATTTGTACAATCCAGATAATGCCCAAAGTCATCCAGAAAAATGTACAGGTGAAGAATTTCTAGTTGAAAATATCATGAAATATAAAAATAAAAAGTTTTCCAAAGGTCCAAGTTAAAAATTTTACTCGCACGACCCATCCAGAGGCATAAATTAGTGACCGCAAAAATTTTCCTTCGATATTCGTGTGGTCAAACAAAATTCTGAATCAGCAGTCCAGGACCACTTCACACATTTGGAAGATGGGATTCCATGACATGTACCTGTAAGACAATCGATTTTGAGTCAACTTGGATATATGAAGCCCCCTTGGGATCCTATTGTCCTACTCATAAATCATTTTCTCATTAATGAACCAAGAGAGGGAAGAGGAGTTCGAAATTCTATATAAAAAGGCTATTAGAGGACCAAAAAAAAGGAAATGGTATGCTGGACAAATTTCTCCCAACCAATCTTGCATTCCATTTTTGAGAAGAACAAGTAAACCATTGTTATGTTGGAAAATTTTCTCCTCATCAATCCAACATTCTAGCGGGAATATGATTTCACCATTGAGAGAGTATTCGTACTTCTTTGAGTGAGATGAGAAGCTTGCAAAGAGATTGAGGAAAGGAACCTCGTTGAGGATTTTTTAGCACCATTGCTCAAATAATTCTCTTCAAGTGTTTAATATTCATCTATTATCTCTTCTACATTCAATAGTCAATAAAGGGAGCCATTTTCCATTACTTTTTTGACATGTTTTCTTCATCAAGAGTTATTTATGTGTTTGTTTCTTAATTTTTAGCTTATGTTTATGTATGAATTGTTTTCACCATTTACAGTGCTTTTTTTACTCATGTTTTTCCAATAACAATAACCATTTATATGTGTTTTATTTGCAGGGAACAACAAACTATAAAGGTGTCTTTGGTACCCCATAGCAACAAAAACACCACCACACAATCAATGTGTATCCTTGAAATTAAAGAATTATGAAATACTTGATGTGTTGAAATTTGCAACAAGAAACATTGAAATTGGAAACTAGAAAATGGCAGCCAGAAATGGCACCATATGAGGTTTCTGATTTAATTTTCCCTTAATTAAATTGGAAGAGAAATTGTAATTTCATCTCATGACAACTTGTATTAGTTAACTGAGTCAGGAAGACTTAGTTAGCTTAGGAAATTCGAGTTAGAGGTCAAATAGGAGGCATGTAGAGGAATTTCCATGATTTTAGGGGGTTGAGTTATATTTATTTGTGAGTTGTAATTAGTTAACTCAAGAAATTGAGTTAAACTCAATTTAACTAGTTCTAACTGAGATATGAGCTAGTGATAGGTCCAGTGAATTAAATTAGATTTAATTCACAAGTAGTGACCAATCAGTCAACTGATGATTCACTATAAATAGTTATTGCATGTCAGTTCTAAGAGTGACCCAGTTGAGATTGGAGTTAAAGGGAAGTAGCCTATCAGTTGTATAATTAGAAAATTGTACAGATGGTGCATGTTGTTAGAAGAAGACATAAAATAAATCAGTCCTTAATTAGATAAAATTTTCTTTAAAAGAAGGAATGAAGGCACATGTTTAATCATTGTTTTGGTGAACACGAGTTGGTGAGACCAAGCAATTAGAAGTACAAGTTTGTGTTTGGAGCTTGTGAGAGAAAGGTGTGCCAAGAGAAGCTTGTGCACAGGTTGGTAGTGAGACTGTCCACATAGTGCAAAGGTTACTCTGGAATATAAATAGCACTGTATTTTTTCATGGTCTTGACATAATGCAATATACATATAGCTAGATTTTGGTCAATTTCTTTACCCAGATACATCTTGTGTTGTGTGATTGGTTGTTTCTTTCTCTTGCTTATATGTTATTATGTGATCATTTTTTGCTTTCGCAAATTGTAGAAGGATTAAGTATCTTGTTTTAGTACATTAGAAGATCAGATTTAATCTTGTTTGGTTAGATTTTCTACATGGTATCATAGCACCAGGAATCAAAATAGAAGATAAGAACAAAGTTTTGTCTTGAAAAAGTTTGAATTTGCAGATTTATTCTTCAGGATCCAACAACAGATCAAGATGTCTTTCAATGGCTTGAGAATTGAATATGATCTTGAAGGAAATTAAAATTACATAGCATGGAAGGTCAGGATGGAGGCAGTTTTGGAGGACAAAGAGTTAAAGGAATTCACATATATTGATATTCCCAAGCCTGCAACAAAAAATGCTCAAAATCTTGATGCATGAAAGAAGAAGGTAGCAAAGGAGAGAAGGATCTTGTTAAAGGGATTTCGAGATCATATTGTCTCGAGTCTCCATGGGAAGGCAACTCCATATGCAATGTGTAAGGCCTTTACAGATCTGTTTCAGAATAGAAGTGACCACAGGAAGTTGGCACTGAAGGGAAAGCTCAGAAAGTTCAAGATGGAGGAGGGAGACACGATCCAGAAATACTTGCAGAAGTTCAATCAGTGTCGAGATGAGATTGGAAGTGTTGGGGTGACTATTGCTGATGATGATTTGGTGAGCCTAGTACTTCTAGGCCTTCCCAAGAGCTGGCATAGTTACCAGGACTCTGTGAATGGGAGGGAGAGTTACCAGACTGGGATCATTTGTGGTTTGACTTGGTAATAGAAGAGATAAGGCAGAGCACCATAGATGGGACCTTTGGCAGAGACAAATAAGAATATTTTTCATTGGTGGGAAAAGGAAAGAAAGCCAAGGGAAATAAGTCTCAAGGTGAAGAGGGAAAGAGATACTTGTCCAATATCAAGCATTTTCACTGTCACAAGCACGTGCACTATGCCTCAAATTGTCCAAAAAAGAAGGAAAGAAAGAAGGAGCCTATAGTTGCAGTGGGTGAAGCACTAGCTTCACTATTCAAGCTTGATTTTACTCTCATTGCATGCATGGCCAACACTGTAATGGGATGAAAGTGGTATCTAGATAGTGGTGCCTTGTTCCATATGACATGGAATAGAGATCTCTTCAGTGAATTGGAGGAGAAGGACCTCCAGCATAACATAGATTTTGTAGATGACGGTAGGTATAGTGCAACCGTCATAGGTATAGTTACCTTTCAGAGGGAGTATGGCTCCCCTTTCAGACTGACAGATTTTTTGTATGTTCTAGGAGTAAGGAATAATCTTGTCTCCGTATCAGTATTGGAAGATTGTTTTTATGATGTCATATTTAGAAAAGGAAAGATGTTCCTTAGATACATCGCCACGGGACGAGTGAAACAGATCGGTGCAAGAGTAAAGAACCTGTATGCTCTCGAGGTTGAGGATGCATGCAAATCATTGAGGATAAAAGCATAGGTTAGTGAATTGGTGGTTGAGAGGGATCACAAATTACCTCTCAACATGCAGTCTGAGAAGTAGTCTCAGAATGTTGTGGAGTAGCCACAATTGGAGAACTAGAGAGGAGACAGAGTGGATGCATCCACTCAAGAAGAGACCTTTAGTATGGGGAATTTCCATCCAGATGGGTAGAGGGAGTGCATATAGCCATACCTCCAGGTGAGAGGGGGGACGATGTGAATTCATAATTTAAAGAGAATAATTTTAGGAAGGGTCCATTGAGATGGTGTGTCTCATGGATCAGACCTAGCTATGAGGAGCCCACAATACACAATGGTAGGAAGGATCAGTAAGTTTGATGCAGTTAAATTTCAGGAAGAAAAAAATTAGAGTGATAGATGTAAGATACTGGAGTGCAAATCAGATTTGGCAGCAATGCAGAGGGCACAAATGCAGAGTCAAGAATATCACATAGTTTCTAGAAGACAGTGCAGTATTTAGCAGCATTCAGAGACTCTGAAGACATATGCATCATATTGATTCCGTTTTTTTTTTGAGGCTATTCAATTTCAGGAGTTGCAGGAGAAAAAAACACTAGACAAGTGTTGCATGTAGAACATTCCAAAGGTACCAAATTGGGATAGATTTAATTCCTTTCTTGTTGAGAGGGAGTGTTGAAATTTGCAACAAGAAACATTGAAAATGGAAACCATAAATGGAATCTAGAAAATGGAACCATATGAGGCTTCTAATTTAAATTTCCCTCAATTAAATTGAAATATAAATTGTAATTTCATCTCATGACAACTTATATTAGTTAACTGATTCAGGAATACTTAGTTTTTTTTGTAGAGAGATCTTTCGGTGATAATCGCATAAGTAAATATTTAATCGTCATGTTTTGAACCAATCAGTGTGGTTCATATTCAAGATAGACGAGAAATAATATTTAGGACTTAGTTAGCTTATGAAATTCAGTTAGAGGTCAAAGAGGAGGCATGTAGAGGACTTTCCATGATTTTAGGGGGTCTAGTTACAGTTATTTGTGAGTTGTAATTAGTTAACTGAATAATTGAGTTAAAATCAATTTAACTAGTTCCAACTGAGAGATGAGCTAGTGACAGGTCCAGTGAATTAAATCAGATTTAATTCAAAAGTAGCGATCAATTAGTTAACTGATGATTCACTATAAATAGTGATTCCATGTCATTTATAAGAGTGACCCAATTGAGATTGAGTTAAAGGGAAGTAGACTATCAGTTGTATAATTAGAAAATTGTACAGATGGTGCATGCAGTCAGAAGGAGACCTAAAATAAATCCTTCCTTAATTAGAGAAAATTGGCTTTAAAAGAAGGAATGAAGGCACAATTTTAATCATTGTTTTGGTGAGCACGAGTTGGTGATACCAAGCAATCGAAAGTACAAGTTTGTGCATGGATCTTGTGAGAGAAAGGTGTGCCAAGAGAAGATTGTGCACAAGTTGGTAGTGAGAAAGTCACTAGAGTGCATATTTTTCTTAGGAAGAGAAATATCATTGTATTGTTTCATGGTATTGACATAATGAAATATATAGATAGTGGGGTTTTGAGTAGTTTCTTTCCCCAAATACACTGTGTGTTGTGTTCTTGATTGTTTCTTTCTCTTGCTTATATGTGATTGTGCGATCATGTTTTGTTTCCGCAAGTTGTAGAAGGATTCAATACCTTGTTTTATTACATTACAAGATCAGATTGAATCTTGTTTGGTTATATTTTATACATGGTACCAGAGCGCCAAGAATCAAAATAGAAGAGAAGAATAGAGTTTTGTCTTGAACAGGTTCGAATTTACAAATTTATTGTTCAGGATCCAACAACAGATCAAGATGTCTTTCAATGAATTGAGACTCCAATATCCTCTTGAGGGAAATTAGAATTACATAGCATGGAAGAACATGATGGAGGTAGTTTTGGAGGATAAAGGGTTGATGGAATTCATAAATATTGACATTCCCAAGCCCGCAACAACAAATGATCAAAATATTTATGCTTGGAAGAAGAAGGTAGAAAAGGCGAGAAGGATCTTGCTAGAGGGAGTTAGAGATCATATTGTCTCGAGTCTCCATGGGAAGGAGACTCCATATGCTATGTGGAAGGCCTTGACAAATTTGTTTCAGAATAATAGCGACCACAATAAGTTGGCGCTGAAGCACAAGCTCAAAAAGATCAAGATGGAGGAAGGCAACACGATCCAGAAATACTTGAAGAAGTTCACTCAATGTCGAGATGAGCTTGGAAGCGTTGGGGTGACTATTTTTTATCATGATTTGGTGATCATAACACTTCTAGGCCTTCCCAAGAGCTTGCATAGTTACCAAGACTCTGTTAATGGGAGGGAGAAGTTACCATAATGGGAGCGTTTGTGGTCCGAATTGGTAATAGAAGAGATAAGGCGAAGCACCAGAGACGGGACCTTAGGAAAATACAAGAAGAATATTTTGAATTGATGGGAAAAGAAAATAAATCCAGGGGAAAGAAGTCCCAAGGCGAAGAGAGCAAGAAGGATTTGTCCAAGATCAAGTGTTTTCACTGTCACAAGCATGGGCACTATGCCTCGAACTTTTGATAGAAGAAGGAAAGCAAGAAGGAGGTTGCAGTTGTAGTGGGTGAAGTGCTAGCTTCAAAGTTTTGAGCTTGATTTTACCCTCATTGAATGCATGCCCAGAACTGTAATGGGATGCATGTGGTATGTAAACATCGGTGTCTCATTCCATATAATGGGGAATAGAGGTCTCTTTAGTGACTTTGAGGAGAAGGACCTCCAACAAAACATAGAGTTTGGAAATGATGGGAGGTATATCACGACCGGCATAGGTACAATTACCTTTCAGAGGGAGTCTGGCTCCCCTCTCAAACTGAAAGAGTTTTGTATGTTCAAGGACTAAGGAAGAATCTTGTCTCCGTAGCATTATTGGAAGACTATGGTTATGATGTTATATTTAGAAAATGAAAGGTGTTCCTTAGACACATCGCCATGAGACGAGTGAAACAGATCAGTGCAAGAGTCAAGAAATTGTATGCTCTCAAGGTTGAGGATGCATGTAAAGCTTTGAGGAGCAAAGAAGAGGTTAGTGACTTGGTGGTTGAGAGGGAGAAAAAATTACCTCTAAACATGCAGTCTCAAAAGGTCGTAGAGTAGCCACAATTGGAAAAGCAGAGATGAGACCGAGTGGACGCATCCACTCAAGAATAGACCTCTAGTATGGGGGAATTTTGAGCCATATGTGTAGAGGGATAACATGCAACCATACCTCTAGGTGAGAGGTGGGGTGATGTGAAGTCATAATCCCAAGAGAAGAAATTTGGGTAGGGTCCATTGAGATGGCATGTCTCATGGATCAGACCTAGCTATGCGGAGCGCACAATACATAGTAGTAGGAAGGATCAGTAAGATTGATGCAGTCAGATATAAGGAAGAAAAAATTCAGAGTGACAGTTGTCAGATATTGGAGCACAAATCAGAGTTGGCAACAATGCATAGGGCATAGATGTAGAGTCAGCAACAGTGCATATTTTCTAGTAGAAAATGTAGTAGTTAGCATCAGACAGAGACTCTGATGACATATGCATCATATTGATTTAGTTTTTTTTTTAGGCTATTTAGTTTCAGGAGTTGCATGAGAAAACAACACTAGCGTAGTGTTGCATGCAGAACATTACAAAGTTACTGGATCGGGATAGATTGAATTCCTTTCTTGTTGAGAGGGAGTGTTGAAATTTGCAACAAGAAACATTGAAAATGGAAACCAGAAATGGAATCCAGAAAATGGAATCCATAAATGGCACCATATGAGGCTTCTAATTTAATTTTCCCTTAATTAAATTGGAAGAGAAATTTATAGTTCATCTCATGATAAATTGTGTTAGTTAACTGAGTCAGGAAGACTTAGTTATGTTTGTAGAGATATCTTTCAATGATAATCACATAAGTAAATATTTCATCGTCACATTTCAAACCAACCAGTGTGGTTCATCTTCAGGACATATGAGAAATCATCTTCATCACTTAGTTATCTTAGGAAATTCAAGTTAGAGGTCAAAGAGGAGGCATGTAGAGGACTTTCCATGATTTTAGGGGGTTAAGTTATAATTATTTGTGAGTTGTAATTAGTTAACTCAAGAAATTGAGTTAAAAACATTTTAGCTAGTTCTAACTAAGAGATGGGCTAGTGATAGGTCAAGTGAATTAAATTAGTTTTAATTCATAAGTAGTGATCAATCAGTTAACTGATGATTTCCTATAAATAGTTGTTGCATGTTAGTTCTAAGAGTGGCCCAGTTGAGATTGGAGTTAAAGGGAAGTAGACTATCAGTTGTATAATCAGAAAATTGTACAGATGGTGCATGCAGTCATAAGAAGACCTAGAATAAATCATTATTTAATTAGAGAAAATTGGATTTAAAAGAATGAATGAAGGCACAAGTTTAATCATTTTTTTTGTGAGCATGAGTTGGTGAGACCAAGCAATTAGAAGTACAAGTTTTTGCATGGAGCTTGTGAGAGAAAGGTGTGCCAAGAGAAGCTTGTTGATAGGTTGGTAGTGAGACAGTCAACAGAGTGCAGAAGATTCTCAGGAAGAGAAATACCATTTTATTGTTTCATGGTCTTGACATAATGCAATATAAAAATAGTGGGGTTTTGAGTAGTTGTTTTCCCCATATACATCTTGCGTTGTGTGATTGATTTTTTCTTTCTCTTTCTTATATGTGATTGTATGATCGTGTTTTGTTTCCTAAAATTGTAGAATGATTCAGTATCTTGTTCTAGTAAATTAAAAGATCAGATTATGTTAGGTCCCTATATTAATAGTATAGTCCCTTATTGTTGTTAGTGTAACCCCCTTATTTTTATTATTGTACCCCTGTAACCCTTATATTGTTATTATTGTGCCCTTACATTATTATTGTTAGGTCGGCTACGATTATATTGTGACCCCATGGACTCCTATATATAGAAGGAGGTTTTGTCATTTGTATCATCCAATAATTGTTCATTTATGTAATGTATTGGATATTTCCCCCTCGATTTGGCTATTTCTAAGGTGTTGATATCTCTTTTCTTCTATTTTTGGAGCTAGTTTCATAACATTTGGTATTAGAGCTTTGGATTCTAGGGTTTCACTACTCCAAACAGGTCATCGTGGCATTTTTGCTATAACGTTTTTTCTACGAAGGTTCAGAAACTGAATTTTTTACAGACAGAAGCAGAAATCCTGAGGTACATCGTTTAAAAATTTCATTTCTTGGTTCAAAATAATTTCGGAGATATGATCTGTGGAAAATAGGGTTTTTTCAGGCTCTTGAATTTCACCTAAAAAAGGTCATCGTGGAATTTTCCCTATAACTTTTTTTCTACGAATGTTTAGAAGCTGAAATTTTTATAGAGCGAATCCGAAATCCTGAGGAACTTCCTATAAACATTTCAGAGCTTTTTTCACAATATTTTCAGAGATACGATCTATGCAATTTAGGGTTTTTTTAGGATCCCGAATTTCATCTCAAAGAGGTGACCGTGGGAAAATCGTCATAACTCTCTCTCTCTCTAGGCGTCAGATTGGAATTATGTAAAAAGTGGCTGCAATTACATGGAATTTGGTTTCCTTTTTATCAATTTTAGAGCCGAAGGAGGATAACATTGACACGTGGCATGTCATACAAGTTCACTCTATTGAACCAGTCCATAATTAGGTCATTGTGGGAGATTGGGCATAACTTTGCCTTGAGGAATCCAAATTAGGTCAGACATATGGAATTTGAAAGAAGATTTAGAGGCTACTACAGGGAAAATTTTTAGATATTGAATATCCGAAATAACATAGATAATTTAGTTTCAATATCGAGCTCCTCAAAAGCAAGAAAAAGGTGAGTATTTGTTTTTCGAATTGCATAAGTCTTGTGTGAAAAATGAGTTTTAAGTGATTCCAAGGGCATATTGAAGCATAGATATCAATATTAGGTTCTAAAATGCCACCTAAAAATAATTCAACACCCATTAATCCTTCATAAGGCTCTACTATGACTCATGAAGAGGAAGAAGCGCAACATGACATATCAAAATTACAAGAGCAAGTGCACCAAATTTTGCTCTCGCAAAGAGAAACAAAAAATGAAATGGAAGTTTTGAAGAAAGGTGTGGAAGCTAAGCTGGATGGTTTGAAGAAAGGCATGGATAGTTTGAAGAATGGCATGGAAGATGGCATGGAAGCTGAGATGGATGACATGGAAGCTAAGATGGATGACATGGAAGCTAATATCAATGAAAAAATGAAAGACAACATGGAAGACATGAAGAATGATTTAAACGCAGACATGGAAGGTTTTATGACAAGGCTAATACAAGAAATTATTCCTAATGGTGGAAAGATAGTAGAGGAAACTCATGATGAGAACAAAATGAATGTTAATCATGATTTCATAAACTCTAATGTTGGATTGAAGAACCACCATATTCCAAAGATGGATCTAAGGAATTTTGATGGCAAGGATCCCGTAGCATGGATACTACATATGGAGAAATATTTTGATCTCAGTAATGTGCAAAACACACAAAATGTATGCATTGCAACTTTACATTTAGAACAAAATACATTTGTATGGTATCGATGGATTTTCTCCCGTAAAAAAATTGTCACTTGGTCAATTTTTACGGACGAAATGATAGCACATTATGAGGATACAAAAAGCAACACCTTCTTTAGCCAATTGATAAATCTCAAACAAAAGGGTTTAGTGGTGGAGCACATTGAGGACTTCCAAAAATTGAATATCAGGGTAACTGATATTCTAGAGGAACAAAGGATTGATGTCTTCATAGGGAATGTAAAGGATAACATCCAACATGAAGTTCACGTTTGGGAACCTGATTCATTGGAGAAGGCATTCAAGTTGGCAAGAAAAATAGAATGTAAAATTATGGCGACAAGGAAGCCTACCACTCACATCTATAAATATGGAAGTGTTGCTACTTATATACTTCCGCAACCTACAATGTTGACACCACAAAAATTGGAAGAAAAAAGAGAAAAAGGGCTTTCCTACAGTTGTGATAGCAAATACACTAAAGGTCATAAGTGTGCTGAGAAGAAATTATTTTACATAGATTGTGAAGAGGAGGAAGAAAATGAACAAGGAACTTAAAAAGAAGAGGATATATACCAGGAACCAACCCTAGAATAAGAAGAAATGAGTCTGACCATATAATCTAATGCATTGGCAGGAAAAGTGCATTGCATGATGAAAGTGCATAGGGACATGATGACATGTCCTTATGAACTTTCATCTTAAAGTTTACTTTTGAAAAGTGCATTAGATTACATTTAATTTGAAATTATTTGTTGATATTATCATTGAGCATATATTACATTGCTTAGTGTCGAAAGATGATAAATGCATCCTCATTATTTTTAAAAGGATATTGTGCATAGATTGCATTTGCATAGTTTTTAGGGGAATCGTTCAAAGATTAAATTCCATAGTTTGGCATATTTTAATGCTTTGAACTGAATTGGAATTGTAAAAGTGAGAGATCTAGTTAGGAAGCTCGTGTATGCTTCATACTTGCTTGTTGCATCAATGTTTGCACTTCTTCCCTATAAATAGATAACTTTCATTGAAATGAAAAGATTATTTTTCTCATATTAGTTTCATAATAGGTGTTTAGGTGACATCAATATTTGAGCCTTAAAAATGAAACATAATTCAAGATCAACTTAAAATTTACCTCAATTAACCTATGGAGAATTTGGAAAATTAATGAAAAAATTTAAAGGTCTAGGCTAGAGATGTATTCTGGTGCCGTAAAACGTAGGAGTTGTCATTACTTTCTAGCGTTGTATCCCAGGGGTGATATCCCATTCTACATACGGAAGTGTATAGGACTATTCTCCATTACTTTCGAGTGTCTCAGAGGTGTTCCATGCATGGTAAGTATATAGAAATTCTCTAATCGAATGGTTACGCATTAGAAAACACTACTATGGACTGCGCTCCCACATAATGTTGTGTATATTTTTGGAGTCCCCTACTAGGTTTCTATCTATCCATAAGTAACCGAGTCCGCCGCCTTGTATACCGTGATACACCAAACACAACATTCAGGGAGATTGGATGCCATACATTAAGTCCTTGGTTATCCAAGGTGTATTTTGCAGTTCACAGTTGCTTGGTAAACCTTTATGCCTAACTTACCCATTTTTTATTTATTTTTGTTAATTTCTAAAATTAATCTACCATAAATTAACATCCTACCTGAGAAACAACTCCTTAGTGGATCTTAGGTTGGGACTAATGGAAACATTTCCTGATTTTACCAATCAAGGAAACCCCTCAGATGGGAATCCTGGTCCTTTTCCTTATTTTGGAAATATTGGTGCTCATTATATGGCAACATTGTCCCTTCCTATATTTACCATTGGTTTTCTAGTTTGGCTATTTTCGACCCCTATGGTTATGAATGTCCAAACTTATTCTCAACCAAGTTCGCCTCCACCTGAGAAGTTTCAACCTCATGTTGATCCTAAGGTTGAAATTTTTCCTTCTTCTCTTGTTGTTTCTTCCCCCCATTCTTCCTCTTATTCTGGTGAAAATATTGATTCTAGTAACATGAAGCTAAGAATAAGAAGAAGAAGAAAAATAAGAAAATGGCCAACCAAACAACCATTGCTAGTGTTGAAACTATTATTGACAAACCTTCCAATCAACCCCACGAAGTAAAATTCCCTTTCAGTTTATGTAAGGGTGACCACCTTCTTAGAGATTTCCCTGGTATTCCTAAGATTTTAGAAGTGTGATCCATAGGCTCACATCATCCTTTGTCATCGGCCTCTGGAGATCATGTTGGTGACAAACCCTCAACTAATTATAGTAAGGTCCATGGGAAAAAGGGTAAAATAAAATTTCCCTATAGGTTATGTGAAGGGAATAATCCCATTAACCTTTTTACTCATATTGATGAAGCCTCGAGAGTGTTGGAAAACCTTATAGCTTCTCAGCCACGAATTCTTGCTACTTACCAGAAGCTTTCCCCTGATCCTCCACTAGTTGATGAATTGATTGATCATAAGTCATCTTTGGTCAATCCCACTCTTGACCAACCATTGGTTGAGAAAACGGTTGAACTGATTTCACCTTCATTTTATCATTCTTTTCCCATAGAGAGTGAACTTAATACCACTCAGGTTCTTTTTGTTTCTTTATATTCCCATGAATTGAAGGGAAATACTCTCATTCCCATGGTACAGGAGGGAAATCCTCCTGTTCCTGTAACACAAGGGGGAAGTTCTCCTATTCCCACATCACCCACTCCAATTATTTTAGTCGCTTATTTTGTTTGAAGTGGAATAGAAGGATATCGTCTTCCTTCCTACGTGCCTTTTCAAATCATAGTAAAGCCTTGTAATATAATCGTACTTTTCACAATCATAGATGAAGGCACTTTTGTTAGTATTTTGTGCTCAAATACTTGGAAATATTTAGGTTCTCTACTGCTTGTGCCCATTACCCAGAATCTGTTTTCTTTTAATAGATAAACCAATCAACCGTTATGGATTCTTACTAAGTTTCCTATTACTTTGGGAGGAAAAATCATCTATATTGATGTGATGGTTTTCCAAGGCCCTTTATATTTTAATTTACTCCTTGTGAGCGACTATGTTTATGTCACGGGAGCTCTTGTCTCTTCTCTCTTTTATGTGACATGTTTCCCGCATGAAGGAAGAATTATGGCCATTCAAAAAATTTCATTTATTGGTACTAATTTTACTTCCAATCAACTAGCATCCCTAAATGGTCCTTTCATGCAAGTGGTATCTTCCCCACCATAGGTTAATTGTGTGGCAACATTTTCCATGCCCGTGTATACTGGTGATCTAGTTAGTGATATAATGCATCATGTATTGGGGGAATTGGATCTTGATCTTTGCATTATATCCCTTGACGCGTATCCCTTCTAGAGTGTTGTTCTCTCAGTTGATGAGAACCTCTTGGAAGCCATGACCTGCTATGGGGCATGATCAAAGTGTTGGAGCAGAGTTCATTTTCCTGTGTCAAGCTCGTTAAAAAATGAAACAAGGTCCCCGGAGAATATTTCATTGTCTTGTGTCAATATCGTTAAAAAATGAAACCAAGGCGTCGGAGCAGAGTTCCTTTTCTTGTGTCAAGCTCCTTAAAAAAATGAAATAAAGTGTCAGAGTAGATTTCCTTTTCTTGTGTCAAGCTCCTTAAAAATTGAAACAAGGTCTCCAGAGTAGAATTCCTTGTCTTGTGTCAAGCTCCTTAAAAAATGAAACAAAGTATTCAAGTATAATTCCTTGTATTGTGTCAAGCTCCTTAAAAATCGAAACAAAGTGTCAGGGAAAAATTCCTTTTCTTGTGTCAATCTCGTTAAAAAATGAAACAAGGTGTCATGAGGATAGTTCTTTTAATGTGTCAACCTCGTTAAAAAATGAAACAGGTCCTTATGAAGATAGTTCTTTTGATGTGTCAACCTCGTTAAGAAATGAAAGATGTTCCTATGAGGATAGTTATTTTACTATTTCAACCTCGTTAAAAAGTGAAATAGGTCCCTATGAGGATAGTTCTTTTACAACATCAACCTCGTTAAAAAATGAAATAGGTCCCTATGAGCATAGTTCTTTTACTGCGTCAAGCTCATTTAAAAATTAAACAAATCCCATTTCAATTCGAGTCTTTGATTAGATCTCGTAAATTCCCAATTGAGTATTTCACTTGATCTCGTAAATGAACCTTCATTCCATCCACCTGTTATTAACCAGTAGTCTATTAAGGTGAATGATATGAAGCTTGGGGGGCATGTACCTCGAATTGAGTCATTATGCTGGTGGCATGCAAACTTCTTCCAGGCATTTTTTGTCTTTCTTTGAAGCTTATGAAACCACTCTCAAGCATAGTTTTTCCTTCATTTCAATATTGTGTAAAAATGAAACCATCTTCAAGGGTTCTCAAGCATAGTTTCCCATGTTTCAAGCTTGTGTAAAAAATAAAATCATTCCTATACACCTCTTGTGATTTCCATTTTATCTTCCTCTTCTGCTAGATGAGCCTTAGTTTTATCATTCCATCGTCACCATCTACTTGGCCGATCATACACTGTCACTTGTTTGTTTTACCCTTTCCTAGGGAATTGTTTCGATGAGTGGTCTTTTTAGGAAACCTCTTGACCTTTGCATGTTTCTAGTAGTTCCATCATGACCAAAACTAGTCGCTACCTTTTATACCACTTGTTCCTCTAGGAGAAGTCCTCTTTCGACTCTTTTCAAACTCCCAAAATATGAAAATATTGCCAAGCACTTTCCCTTTCGAGCTCGTAAAAGTAAATGAAAATACGTCTACTGAGTATAATTTTAACCCTTTTCTGGACTGAGATAGACTAGCTACAAAAAAAGAATACCTTAGTCAAACATGGCTAAGAGGTCCTCTTGGATATTGTTTTCTACCTTTTCGGATTCAAGAGACTATCTACGAAAAGGGACCTTTGGAGTTTCCTTTTTTCCTCTTTTTCAAACTCTCTAAACATGAAAAATATGTCAAGTTTTACCTTCACTAGACTCATTAAAATAATTAAAAAATGACGTACTTGTCAAATATCACGAGATTGAGCTACTCCTTCCTAGAGCTCATTAAAAACACTAGGATGAATTCATCTGAAGGATGAAATTATACAGCAATCATATGGTATCCTCTTCAAGCTTGAGATTAAAAATAAAGAGGTACTCGCTATAAATAGTGGGGGGGGGTATGGAAGGAAACATATATCCCATATTTTGTGTGGAAAGAAGTATGTATTTCTTGAACATGACACTTATCTGTATCTCTTATCGGGTTTGGGACATCCTCACTTTGTCACTTTTCTTACCGAGTTTGGGAACTCCATTTACCTGTCATTTGATTGTATATTGTCACCATGACCTTTGATCCTATTTTGAGTAAAATGCTGCCAAATTCCAGAGTCGTGTTGCCAATATGTTAAATATAATTCCCACCTGCAAATTCAAACCACTTCTACCACGCTTGACCTTCTCTGCATAAATCTTGAATAACTCTTGAAAACTTTGAAAAATCCTATGTTTTGTTTCGATGATGTGGGAAATATTATGGCCCTCCTTCGATGGATCACTTCTTGTCGACTCCAGCTTATTATCCAGGAATATGATCTAGAAATCCCCTTTTATTACCTTGGAGCTTGCATGCCTTAATGGAAATTTCTTCGCATTTGATGATAGGTTCACATCACTCGCCTTTGATAGAATTATTATTTGAGTGTTTGACTTCATCTTCATTGTTAGCACTCATGGATTGTGATGTTGTACCTTGAGATCCATCCTTGTCATTGGTGGTTTCTATTATGCCTGTTAACAGTTTACATCATTAACCGATAATTAGGTGGTTTCTACCATGTTCGACTTCAACAAATCTATTCACATGGTGAGATCCGTAATTTGGTTGGATCAAGATGAAGATGAATACCCTGGGTTTCATTTGATAAATCCAGGTTGTGTGGTGTTATTAAGTATTCATGGCTGTACACATGATCCTTTCTAGTTGGATAGTTGTGCCCATGTCGTGGATACATGTATTCGTGATTGAAAAACATGATCCATATAGTTGGATGGCTACGTTCATTTCGTGGGTCCATGTGTTTTTAGATGTCTACTTAGAGATGTATTGTTAGGCATACTTACATTATACATGTCAGATATATTGTATTATGTTTGGATTGCAGGTCTCCTTACAATGGTTCTCTGAGTCCTTGCCTTTACTTGTAAAGCACTTCAACCATGAATTCCCATTCTGACTTCATGCTTTAGGGGGCATATTTTATATAATATTTTTTCACACTCCACTTTGTGTCATCATACCACTAGTGTCACAAAATATATTCTGCATCAAACATGCCTAGAACATCCCTGAAGAAGTGGAAGAATACTTGATTTAAAAAAATTATGAAAAGCTTGTCAAAAACCTTGTTTTACAAGCCCATCGCGTTCTGCACTACTGATGACCCACGCTTGTCACCTTTTGCGCCACTTGTGTCTAGCGCTGGAAGCACAAATTTTGTCAGGAAAATCCACACTCATCCTCTTTAGGCAGTTCTTCCCAAAATGGAGGAGAAGCTTCCCTTACTAGAATCCTTGAGAACGGTGATGTGGCTTTAGGTTGTAGATGATAAGAGGGAGACCTCCCATTCATGGCCATGGATCCTCTTTCCATGGATCTTTACCTTAAGATGTTGAACTCCTACCACCTTTTATGGATCCTTAACTCTCTCTTCTTCCCTATAAATGAAACCCCTACCATTCACTAAGGGTTGGTTTCCATCATATGAGCTAAAGCATGCCCAATTACTTCCCATTTGCTAAGGAGGATTTTTTTTTAAGAGTTGAGGCTATGACTTGAAGTCTCACCTGAAGGAGGCATCCAACATCAAGGATTCTGGTTGTATTGTGTTGGAAATACTAAGAGGGGGGGTGAATTAGTATTCCTTTCAATTAGTATTATTATTAATCTTTCAGAGCATTATTTAATCTTCAATTATTATCAGTGTTTGTACAATGATAGCAGTAAACAAAAGGAACACAAATGCACACAATTTTTAAGGTGGAAACCCCCTCTGGGACAAAAACCACCTGAATTATTTTATAATAATTCTTTAATCTTCAACTCCAATTGAAAATAAATCTCCAAATTTCTAGAATATAGAAAAGCATTCTTCTCCATCTCCCACTGGATGGACGATCCAATGCCAGAGATTCTTCAGTAGTCAACTGAACAGATTCCCCAACACCTAATGAGCTACAACTCACCCTAGCACCACCCTACCATTGGAAATATTGTCATTGATGGAAAAGGAACAGAAAGGAGTAACACCATAATTATCATTGATGGAAAAGGAGCAGAGAAGCAGAAGCAAAGGCAACAAGTTGGGTCAAGTCCTGAACAGATTGGGTGAAGTTGTGAACGCATTGGGTCAAGTCGTGAAAGTGGGTAGAGTCATCCATGATCGGGTTGAGTCATGTTATTTTAAGTTAAGAAAATCTCAAAGAGTCGGGCTATTGATTACGTTCAGAACAGTGTAGGGAGTTGTGAATGAGTTGGGCCCAAACCCTTTATCACATAGTGTACATCGCTATTGGGAAATTTTATATCTATATGTTAAGATTTCGCAAGATTAATTGTTTATTTGCGGTGCGATAAGATGTGGAATGTGTGATCGCAAAGAAAATGAATTAAGTTGAGATGTGAAGTAGATCAACTAAGGATTCGTGAGGACCATTAGATCTGGGCTTTGATCAACGGTGGAGATTAAGTCACAATCCCGCGGTATTTCACACATCGACAAGTTTTGATGTTATACTTAAGACTTGCATGGTAATTAATTTTTTTTGCGATGTGATGCGAAGCAGATCGCAGATCACATAGGATAAGGGACATAGTCTTTGCTAACCTCTAAAAGTTGCGGCGTGCGATGTGGAGTTCGCTACGAATTGCGAAATCTTTAAATTGGTAAAGTTGCGAAGTGGAAAGTTCATAAAGTTACGAAATTGCATTTGGCTGTGATTGGTCACTGTGTTGCGGGCCCATAAAACCACATGTCTGCGTGTATATTTTGAAATTTGTGCATTTCGCATCAACATTATTATTGTTTGTTGTTAAAAATTATTTGTTCTATTATGCGAAATGTTATATTCACTGAGGTGCAAAGTGATATGTTAAATTTTTAAAGCTACAATAAATAAAATCGTTGCGAGCTTAAGGTTAATGTTTAATATATATAAAGTGGGTTATGTTGGGTCAACGATATATATATATATATATATATATATATATATATATATATATATATGAGGTTATACCTTCCTTAAGGAAAAAGGACCTGTCACTCGTGCAGAACAGTGTTATGTAGTTGCGGCTATGAGTTGAAATGGAAAGGTTGAACGCAAGAGAAAAGAATCGGGCAAGTGACCCGACTGTAGTGAAAATGGTAGTGCGCCCATTAAAACAAAAGTCTAAACGCGAAGGGAGTACTTGGGTGTATGAGTGACCCAACACAGAGAGAACAACATAGAACGCTGCAGGTAAGATATGCAATAGGCAGAGGCTGTGTAAAACATAAAGGCATGGGTCAATCCGGGAAAAGAAGGTTAGGTTGCATAGTTGGAAATATAACATCAAGCAAAGAAGACAAAGGGACAATAGACAAAGAAGACAAAATGAACAGAGAAGCAAGAAATTGAAAGGGCTGAATTGAAATATTGTTTTAACTGTAAATGTAAATTCATTTATTATTTTATATTGTTTGTGATGCAAAGGCAAGTCTCTGTAGGCATAGAAAAAACTCCATGAGTTTTGTAATGATTATTTCTGATGTAATAATCTGAAATGAAGAATGAGGAATTGAATGGGTGGAAGGCAGAGAGACAAACTTGTTCACTTCGTATTCACTGTAGAATGCAAAACAATCATGTAGTTATCTATATAAGAGATGTAATATCAATGTGGAAAGGAAGGTAGATGGAGAAGCAGAATTGAAGAGAGCTGAATATTGTTAGAAAACAAAAGAATGGATGAGAGTGGAATAATGTAAGAGAGCTGCAGAAGTTTAGAGAGTGGAAGAATCTGAGAGAGCTGATAGAGATGTTGTGCACATCAAGAGTTGATATGAAGCATAACTGTAGGTTGAAAAGGCAGCAGAGAATGAGTAAAACATATCTGATATCTAGGTAAATCAGCATATGATATTTATTTTAGTGTGAGGGAGTTGGAGCTTCCATATCAAGTTGTTGCTTGATATATGTCCAGTTGTAGCTGGTTGAGGTAGGAGCCTCCTGAGGGTTCTAGCCTGTAGAAAATACATGGGAGTTGGTGCTTCTGTTTCAAGTTGTAGCTTGATAGATGTCTAGTTGGAGCTGGTTGAGGTAGGAGTCTCCTGTGGGTTGTAGCCTGCAAAAAATAGATGGGAGTTGGAGCTTCCTTGCAAGTTGTAGCTTGCAGAATTTGAGGTAGTAGCCTCTTGTAGGTTGCAGCCTACATAAAATCAGTGGTGAGAGGGAGTTAGAGGTTGCCTTTGCATCACAACAATAATAAGATGTGGTTTAATCCCTTATGGGTTTCCACTTATATCTATTGTCTATGTGTTTTATGATTATGTGTTGATGGGATGTTTTAATCGGATTAATTACTTGATGTCCACACATTAAGTTTTTTGATTCATTATGCATTAAGCTTCTTATAAATTGAAGGTGTAAATAAGTTTAAAGAAAAATTTTAAATGTCCATGAATGTACTAAATTGATTCACCCCCCCTCTCAGTTTAGCTAAGGGTTCATCAATTGGTATCATAGTAGGTTCCTTCGATAACAATTTAACAACTGGAAGGAGGTCCTAGGTCCCCAAAATGGCTAGCCTAGAAGGAAGCTCTACAAATAAAGCGCCTCTGTTTACCAACACTAACTATGCTTTCTGGAAAATTAGAATAAGGACATACTTAATGTCTTTAGGAATAGAAGTTTGGATTTTTTTGGAAGAAAAATATGCACCAAAGGAAATTGACACTGAGAAAGAATCCAAACAAAATTTCATAGCTAATGAAAAAGCAATGGATGCACTCTTGAGCGGTCTGAGTGAGTCAGAATTTATCAAAGTAATGCACAGTAAGATTGCCAAAGAAATCTGGGATACATTAGAGAATATCCATGAGGGAGATAAAAAGGTGAAGATGGCCAAGCTACAAGCCTATAGAACTCAATTTGAAAATTTAAAAATGGATGAAGATGAAGATGTAGCCAGTTTCTTCTTAAATGTTTCAAAAGTTGTGAATAACATGATAGCTCTAGGAGAAACCATTAAGGAATGTGTAATAGTAAAAAAGATATTGAGATTTTACCATCCAGGTTTAACCCTAAGGTTTCTGCCATAGAATTAACAATAGGCTGGGAAACCTTGACCATGAACCAATTGCTTGGAAACTTGACTGCTTATGAGATGAGACTTCCAAAGGAGAAGTCAAATGTGAGGGAGGCAACCTTCAAGGAAGACATGTGCATAGAGGAGAAGGAGGCTCCATGCTCATGCTCTGATGATGAAGAAGCCAAATTCGTCAGAAGATTGGATAGAGGAACAGGTAATTACAAAGGTAAAATTCCATTTAAGTGCTTTAATTGTGGAAGAGTGGGGCACTATGCTTTAAAATGTCCCCATAAGAGAGTAGAAAATCAGCCACAAGAGACTGAGAAAAACAAAATAAATAACTGGCAGAAAGGGAAAAGATTTAATGGAAAATAATTTTATGCTCAACAAGATAGCAGTGCATCTGAAAGCTTAGATGAATCCTCAAATGAATAAGGAACCTCTGAATTTGTGTTGATGGCCAAGGAAGAGCTTGAAGGATACCTTCCGGAAGATGAAGAAGAAGGTGAGGTAGATCTTGAGGGGGAGCTAATTAGTGCCCTGGGGGAAATAGACATACTTAAACTTAAGAGTAAGAAACATAAAGAGATTCTTCAGAAATATGCAAAGACAGAACCAGATTCAGAAGATCTTATTAAATTGGAAGTTGAACTATAATAATCAAGGAAAATAGAGGATATTCTGAGAAGGGAAATAAAGGAGAAAAATCAGGAGCATGAAAATCTAGAAGAAGAAGGGGTAAGCCTAAGGGAGAAGTCAGAGAGGCCCAAATTGAATTAACTATGAATATTTCTCAAATGAAAAGATCTGGATAGTTGGAAAAGATACTAAATGCTCAAAGATATCCTCATATAAAGTTTGGGATAGGAAATGAAGGAGAAACCAACAAATCCAAGGTAGAAGATAACAAGACTATTATTTTTGTAAAATATGTAAAGGATAATGAAGTAGAAAAAATGGAATCCCTAGAATTAGAAGCCAACAAGACCAGGATGTATAATGAAGAAAATAGAAACAAGCAGCAACCTCAAGTGACAAAGAAAAAAATGAAGAAACAACCAACTGCAAAAGGCTCATACGCTCCTAAGGATGAATTGAACAAATTCAGAAGATATCAAAGGAGGTTCCTTCCTATTGTGAGAAGTATTACTTTTTTTTCCTGCGACAAACCTGGACATATTGCGGAATATCGTAAGACAAAGAAAATCCAGTCCAACCAGCAAAAGATACATCTAATAAGAAGAATTTCTCAAGCAAGCAGACGGGAAGGAAAAGCTTTCACCAGATACACAAATCAGGTCCATGGCCATTGTTATACATGCAATGACTATGGACATGTAGCAACTAAATGTAAGACAAGGCAACTCAAGATGTATCAAATGAAAAGAGTACCTCAAGCAAACAACTGGAGAGGACAACCTTTCACCAGGTACACACATCATTTCCAAGGCTATTGTTATTCATGCAATGAATTTGGACATAAATATGTTGAATGTAAATTATGTTAAAAAAGGAGCACGTTATACATCAGATCAAACATACCTTCATAAAATAATATGTTATGTATGCCACAAGCTTGGTCACAAAGAAAAAGACTGTAAGCTGCCATATACATTAAAGAGCTCTAGACAGATGATGGAATCCAATCAAATTAGACAAAACTGTGAATCAAAAATAAGTGCAGACATTATGAAGGACCCCAATAAAGTATGGAAGGAAAAGAGAAAGGGGGATCCTGTTACTTCAATAACATAATGAATCCATCATATTCTTAGGGGGAGTTTCTCTAGGAAGCAACACAAACATCCTACCAGTAATAGATAATAAGCAACATCCCAAGGGGTGAGCAGTTCATAAAAATTCCCCATAAAGGTAGTCTAAGAAGAGCTCCTAAGAATAAGAATAGCTAAAATTTCAGGAAGGGAAAGGACAATTCATCTGGCAGAGAACTATAGAGGAAGAAGGACACCTGAAGAATTTAATATCCAATAGGTTGATGGAAGAAGAGAAAGAAGCAAGCAGCCATGGTGCTAAAGGGAACATGATTCATGAACTTGGAAACTAAGAGGATGATTAAACTATGTGTCTCATTGCAAGTGTTGATAATGGAACAAAATTATTTTAAGAAGGAAGAATAAGAAAAGTGTTATTATTGGAGTAGTAGTATGATACAGGTCCTCAGGATCAGAATATCATGGCATGCATCATGGTGGTGGTATGGAAGAAATAAATCAAGGAAGTAGTCGCAACATTATCAAAATTATAATATGTGTGGATTGAGTTATGTTTTCTTTGATTAGTGCAAAGTATCTTCTGGTTGCAAATGCAGGAGAATGTCGAGTTGTATTATCAAAGCTTAGAAAGTGTATATGGAGAAGCAGTCATTATGGAGCAGCCCTAGAAAGGCATATGTAATGACATTCATTTAATAAAAAAATGACATAATGGTCAAGGTTATTTATGCCAGAATTTTAGTTTGTATATTGTTGATTTTTATTGAGAGCATAGGAGAACACAATAAAAATAGTAGAAATTATGAAGGTTGTCTCAATGGTGGCTGTCTGTGGGTTATGCAACAAGAGGTATGTAGTTTAATTGAGAAGGTTTTATAATGAGATTATGAGCAACTGGTCTATGAACCAAGTTCTGTGAAATGATATCCTTGAATCTGTAATGAAGTCATATTATAAACTACTGTGACACACCTTCTCCTCATCATAGTTACCTTGATTGGATACTCTTGGTTGTAATTAGAGCTTCGAATCTCTCCCATAGCTTGGAAATTATACCATTCTCACCCACATCAGTAAGAATAAGAAATGAAGGTTTCATCACTTGAACTTCTTGCAGTAGTAAGACTATATATTACAATGCATTAAACATATCTGGAATTAAGGGTTTGATATGAATATGTCACTATTCAGTATTAAAGTCATTGGGTCTTTTAGATTGAAATATTGTCGAGTTTTACAACAAGTTGTAAGGATTCTTGAGATTCATTTTTCACATCAGCATCAAGTGCCTTTTGGCTGTTAGTGTAATATCCATGTCAGCAGTCTAGCACATATCACTACCAACAGGCAGTAAAGGTGAACCATAGCTGCAAAAGACAGATTGGCATCATCAGAGTTGAACAGAGGTATATTGTAGCTGTGTAGTGTAGTCGAAGACATATTCCATCAACAATATTCCTTAATAGTTATGCATTGCAAATGAAGACCAAGATTGGTATGAATATTCTTGTTGGTAGTTGCAAACTTGCAATCGATCTTGTCCTGTCCTGTGTGATCTTGCAATATTAACAGAGATTGAAGTATATTTGGAGCAGACTGTCTATATCACATGGAGCATCCTCATTATGGTTGTATTATTCCAATGGTGTACCTTTGATGATACAGTTTAGTATAGTTTTTTATATGGAGTATCGTTATCATCACTTTTAGCATTATGCAAGTTCAAGGAGTCTGTGTTGTTGGATGATATCAGTTTGTTTTGTACATACCTGAAAGCAAGCAGAAGAAGAAAGACACTTCTGAAAAGCAAGCAGAGGAAGAAAGACACTTCTCAGAATGAAAGGGGGAAGAAGTCTTGGAGAAAGTATTGGAGTATTGGTGGATGTGTTTCCATCAATGCCAAAGGGGGAGACTGTTGGAAATATTGTCATTGATGGCAAAGGAAAAGAAAGGAGTAACACCAGAATTATCATTGATGGAAAAGGAGCAGAGAAGCAGCAGAAAAGGCAACAAAGGAGCAAAGGCAACAAGATGGGTGAAGTCACATTGGGTGAAGTCGTGAACGTATTGGGTCAAGTCGTGAATGTGGGCAGAGTCATGCACGAGTGGGGCGAGCCGTGTTATTTTAAGTTCAGAAAAGCTCAAAGAGTCAAGCTATTGATTATGTTCAAAATATTGCAGTGATTCATGAATGAGCCGGGAAGAGTCGGGCCCAAACCCTTTATCACATAGTGCAGATCGATATCGGCAAGTTTTATATTTATATGTTAATATTTCACAAGATTAATTGTTTTAGTTGTGGTGCGATAAGAAGTGGAATGTGCGATCACAAAGAAAATGAATTAAGTTGTGATGTGAAGTAGATTAGCTAAGGAGTCGTGAGGACCATTAGATATGGGCTTTGATCAATGGTGGAAATTAAGTCGCAATCCCATGGTATTTCGCACATCAGAAAGTTTTGATGTTATCGTTAAGACTTGCATGGTAAGTAATTTGTTTTGCGATGTGATGCGAAGCATATCGCAGATCGCATAGGATAATGGACACGGTCTTTGCTAACCTCTCAAAGCTACAACGTGCGATATGGATTTCACTGCGAATTGTGAAATCTTTAAATTGGTAAAGTTGCGAAGTGGAAAGTTTGTAAAGTTGTGAAATTGTATTTGGTTGTGATTGGTTACCATGTTGTGGGCCAATAAAACCACAAGTCCGCGCGTATATTCTGAAATTTGCACATTTCACATCGGAATTATTATTGTTTGTTGTTAAAATTTATTTGTTCTGGTATGTGAAATGTTATATTAGTGCGAAGTGATATGTGTTGCCATTTTGGAATTTGTGTATATTTCTTGGGAGCCGATTTACGATATGTTAAAGTTTTAAATCTCCAATAAAGAAAACCATTGCGAGCTTAAGGTTAATGTTTAATATATATAAAGTGGGGTCTGTTGGGTCAACGATATATATATATATATATATATATATATATATATATATATATATATATATATATATATATATATGAGGTTATACCTTACTAAAGGAAAAAGGACCTAGCACTCATGCAGAACAGTGTTATGCGGTTGCAGCTATGAGTTGAAATGGAAAGGCTAAATGCAAGAGAAAAGACTTGGGAAAGTGAACCAACTGTAGTGAAAATGGTAGTGCGCCTATTAAAACAAAATTTTGAATGCGAACGAAGTACTCGGGTGTATGAGTGACCCAACATAGAGAGAAGAGCATAGAACGTTGCGGGTAAGATATGCAATAGGCAGATTGTATGTAAAACATAAAGGCATGGGTCAAGTCGGGAAAAGAAAGTTAGGATGCATAGTTGGAAATATAAAAGCAGGCAAAGAAGACAAAGGACAATAGGAAGAGAAGACAAAATGAACAGAGAAGCAAGAAACTAAAAGGGCTGAATTGAAATAATTTTGTAACTGTAAATGTAAATTCATTGATTATTTTATATTGTTTGTGATGCAAAGGAAAGTCACCGTAGGCATAGGAACAAATCCATGAATGTTGTAATTGTTGGGTATGTGTTATATTCTTTCCATGACTAGTCACACGCGGGGGGGTCATAGGGGGGGCGGTAGCCCCCCCTGTCGGGGTCCGGGGTAGCGCCTCTGAAAAAAAAATTTGGACCTTATTTTCCGGTGGGCAGACCCGCCCATGGTTTTGTGCATGGGTTTGCACATGGTTTTGGGGCATGATGGTTTTTGGCCCCTGGTATTTTGTAGATCCGGTCAAGGGAACTATGGTTATGTTCTAATCTAGGGTTAATGGATTGGGGTTTATGTATGCTTCGACATGTATATATATGTGTTGTAACACTAAAAGGATTATAATGAAAAATCAAGCTGGTCCTCCCGATTTGGGATACAGGGGAAAATCTCTATGTATATTTGTTTTATGTTTTATGCTCTCGCTATTGTTTATTTTTTGTTTTTAAGATTCCTTTGCAGATAATTTATGTACAGGGTTAAAACCTACATTTGGTATCAGAGAAGTTTCAACTTCAAGGGGATGCCTTTGCTACTGAGGGGTTTTTTTTGCTTGGGCCTGAGGTAGACCCTCTTCAGTGGGAGATCTGTGGGATCGATTCTTACGGTGAAAGAAGATGGTGAGCGGCAGGAAGATAGAGATTGAGAAATTTAATGGTCAGAGTTTTGAGTAGTTGTGAAAGCTCAAGATGGAGGATCTGCTGGTGGATAAAGATTAGTGGATCACGGTAGATCCAGGTACTAAACCAACAGAAATGTCAGATGAAGACTGGAAGAAGTTGGATCGAAAGGCAAAGAGCACAATACGGTTGTGTGTCTCAGATTCAGTATTGTTGAATGTATGTGGGGAAGCTACGGTGAAGACCTTGTGGGACAAGCTAGGGACTCTGTACCAATCTAAGTATCTGGTGAATAAATTTTTCCTACGGAAAAATCTCTATAACCTGAGGATGAAGGATGGAGACTCGGTGACAGAGAATATGAACGCCTTCAATACTGTGGTAAGCCAGCTATCATCTATTGATATTAAAATCTCAGATGAAGATAAGTGCATCAGTTTGTTGTGTTCTCTACCAGATTCGTGGGACCGTCTGTTTATTTCAATAGGTAGCAATACAACTACCTTGAATTTTGATGACATTGTCTTAGCCTTGCTATCGAAGGAAATGAGACGGAGAAATATGGAGGGTCAGAATGGAGATGCCTTATCTATATGAGGAAGGTCCTAGAATAGAAACAAGAATAAGGTTTTGAGTGGGAGATCTAAATATAGAGGGAGATCTAAATCTCCTAGAAATTTTGTATAGGTGTGCTGGAAATGCAGAAAGGAAGGGCACTACAAGAAGGATTGTAGATCTAAAGCTCCTGAGAAAGGAAAGGGATCTGATGATGCTCCTTCTGCAGAGGAAAAACTACCTCGGATGAATTTGGGGATGTGTATTTGGCTTCTTCTTCAAATACACATGTAGATCATGAGTCATGGTTGATTGACTCGGGTGCATCCTTTCACTTCACTCCCCATAGGGAGTGGTTCTGTGAGTATGAGAAATATGATGGCGGTGATGTCTTCTTAGGGGATGATAGGAAGGCCAGAATTGTTGGACGTGGAAAAGTTAAGCTGAAACTTCAAGGTGGAAGGATTAGAACACTTCGTGGTGTTCTGCACATTCCTGTATTGGCCAGAAATATGATTTCTGTAAGAAATATGGATGATGCAGGTGTAAAAATAATTTTTGAGAAAGATAAGTGTAAGATGGTTCAGGGAGCACTGGTATTAATGCAGGGATTTCGAATTGGAACTCTATACAAGCTTCAGGGCATCACTATTATTGATGGGTGCAACATTTCTGTGGTTCCCGAAAGTGGAGCGGAAAGCCTAGTGGTCTCTGGAGAAAAGACCATGCTATGGCATCAAAGGCTTGGACATATTGGAGAGAAGGGCCTTCAGATACTACATGGAAATGGTATGGTAGAAGGTATGTCTAATAGCTCTTTGGATTTCGATTTCTGTGAACATTGTGTATATGGGAAGTAGAATCGGGTGAGTTTTCCTTCAGGTGCTAAGAGGGCAAACAAGATATTAGAGCTTGTGCACAGTGATGTGTTTGGACTTGTGTCGGTTCCATCACTGGGTAAGTCTGTGTACTATGTTTCATTCATGGATGACTTCTCAAGGAATACATGGATATATTTCTTGAGGAATAGATCTGAATTCTTTGTCAAATTTAAAGAATTTAAGGCTCTGGTGGAAAACTAGATAGAGAAGAAGATAAAGGTTCTGAGGACGGATAATGGTGGGGAGTTCTGCAAGAAGGAATTTGAAGAGTTCTGTAAGAAGTGTGGTATAGCACAATAGAAGACTACTCCATACACACCTTAGCAAAACAGATTTGCAGAAATAATGAATAGAACGTTGATGGAAAAGGCAAGAAGCATGCTCAGTGTTACCGGGTTAGGACAAGAATTTTGGGCAGAGGCAGTGGAGACTGCATGTTACTTGGTTAACAGATCATCTTCATCAAATTTGGAGGATAAGACTCCACATGAGGTATGGACTAGTAAGAAACCCTATCTTTCACATCTGAGGGTATTTGGATGTGATGCATATGTACATGTTCCAAAGGAGAAAAGGAGCAAGTTGGATAACAAATATGAAGGGTGCATCTTTATTGGGTATAAGGATGGTTTAAAGGGTTACAAGATTTGGAACCCAGAAATAAGGAAGGTTGTGTACAACCACGATGTGGTGTTTAGAGAGGTGAAAGATGTTTTTAAAAATGAAGTCCTACTGAAGGAACCTGAGAATATAGAGTTTGAGCTAAATGAGGATGAATCAGACTCTACAACAAAAGAATAATCAGAAGAGGAAGAGCCACAAACTCTAGTTGTGAGAAGATCAGTTCGGGAAAGAAGACAACCAGAAAGGTATAGTCCATCTACTTTTTTTCAAATTTTTCTTTAACTATAATTGATGATGATCCCAAAACTGTCAGGGAGGTAGTAGATTTAGAGGATAGAAAACTCTCGAAGGAGGTCATGGTGGATGAAATGGCATCCTTGCATAAAAATGAGGCATGGGATTTGGTGGAGTTGTCGGCTGGAAGGAAGCCCATCAGGAGAAAATGGGTGTTTAAGAAGAAGATGAATGTAGAAGGCAAGGTGGATAAATACAAAGCTCAGTTGGTAGCAAAAGGTTATTCCCAGGTGCCAGGAATTGATTTTGGTGATATTTTTTCTCTTGTTGCGAAAGTTACTTCTATTAGATTAATTTTATCTGTTGCTGCTGCATTTTATTTTGAGGTGGAAAAGATGGATGTGAAGACAAAATTTCTTCACGGGGATCTGGAAGAGGAGATCTACATGAAACAACCTAAAGGATTTATGGTGAAGGGGAAGAAAGAACTAGTATGCAAGTTAAAGAAGTCTCTGTATGGGTTAAAACTGTCACCAAGGATGTGGTATCAGAAATTTGATACCTATATACGGGGACTTGGCTTCACCAGAAGCAAGGGGGATCACTATGTTTATTTTAAATTAATTGGTGACCATGTTATTTATTTGTTATTGTATGTGGATGATATGTTGTTGATTGGAAATGAAAAAGAAATCATCCAAGATTTGAAGACCCAACTATTCTCCAAATTCGACATGAAGGATCTTGGTGCTGAAAACTATATTTTGGGCATGGAAATTAAGAGAGATCAGGCAAAGAGGAAGCTATGGTTAAACCAGAGGAAGTATGTCGAGACTATATTGCAGAGGTTCAATATGCAGGATAGTAAATCAGTGAATTTTCCAACTCCTGTAGGTACAAGGCTATCTGCTGGACAGTGTCCCAAGACACAAGAAGAAGAGGAGGATATGTCTCGTGTTCCATATGCAAGTGAAGTGGGTAGCCTGATGTATGAAATGGTCTGTACTAGACCAAAAATTGCACATGCAGTGGGAGTATTGAGCAGGTTTATGTCAAACCCAGGGAAGGAGCATTGGACAATAGTGAAGTAGGTTTTCAAATATTTGCGTGGCACTAATGATTATGGCTTGTGCTACTAGGGAAGACCAGGATTGGAGAGAGTGTTAGACATTCGTGGTTTTGTTGATGCAGACTGGGCTAGAGATCTGGACGAAAGAAGATCTACAAGTGGGTATGTGTTTAGCCTACTTGGAGGTGAATTCAGTTGGATGAGTAAAAGACAGTTTGTAGTGGCTCATTCAACTACAAAGGTAGAATACATGGCAGCCACTCATGCAAGAAAGGAAGTAGTTTGGTTGCAGAGATTGTGTTCAAGTATGGGGTTGGTGCAGCAAGCTATAAGGATAGACTGTGACAGCCAAAGTGCAATTTTCTTGGCTAAGAACCCTGCTTATCATTCAAAGTCAAAGCACATTGACATTCAATATCACTTTGTGAGATATATGGTTGAGGCTAAAAGGGTGTTGCTGGTAAAGGTGGACACTTTGAAGAATGTTGTAGATGCATTGATGAATTCTGTGAGCACTCAGAAGTTCTCTTGGTGTAGAGAAACAATGGGTGTTTCAAAGCTGGGCTAATGACTCAGCTCTCTTGTGGCCCCCTGCGGAAAGAAAACAACAAGTGGGAGAATGTTGGGTATATTTTATATTCTTTCCACGACTAGTCATGTGTGGGGGGTGATAGTTGCTCTTGTATGTTGTGTCGGGTGTAGCAGGGGGGTCACAGGGGGGGTGGTAGTCCCCCCTATCAGGGTCTGGGGCAGTGCCCCGGGAAACTTTTTTTGGGCCTTATTTTCTGGTGGGCGGACCCGCCCATGGTTTTGTGCATGGGTTTGCACATGGTTTTGGGGCATGATGGTTTTCGGCCCCTGGTATTTTGTAGATCCGGTCAAGGGAACTACGGTTATGTTCTAATCTAGGGTTAATGGATTGGGGTTTATGTATGATTCGACATGCATATATATGTGTTGTAACACTAAAAGGAATATAATGAAAAATCAAGCTGGTCGTCCCGATTTGGGATCCAAGGGAAAATCCCTGTGTATATATGTTTTATGTTTTATGCTCTCGCTATTGTTAATTTTCTGTTTTTAAGATTCGTTTGCAAATAATTTTTGTACATGGTTAAAATCTACAGTAATGATTATTTTTGATGTAATAACCTGAACTAAAGAATGAGGAATCGAATGGGTGGAAGGAAAAGAGACAGGCCTGTTCACTTTGTATTCCATGTAGAATGAAAACATTCATGTATTTATCTGTATAAGAGATGTAATATTAGTGTGGAAAGGAAGGTAGAGGGAGCAACAGAATTAAAAAGAGATGAAGATTGTTAGAAAGCAAGAGAATGGATGAGAGCAGAAGAATGTAAGAGAGCTGCAGAAGGTTAGAGAGCAGAATAATCAGAGAGAACTGATAGAGATGATGTGCACATCAAGAGCTGATATGAAAAAAAACTGTAGGTTGAAAATGTAGCAGAGAAGAAGGAGTATGTTAGTCATCAGTATTTTTGCATGTTTTGATGACTAGATTACTTGGCTGAGTTTTCTAGAAGCTAATCTCAATCTGTCAATTTGTCATTCAGAAAACACCTCAAACAAATTTTTTTCTTCCTGCCCCTCCTTTTCAGCCTATGATGAGAATAGTCTTCAGTTTCTCTACCTGCCACAATTCAACAAAGCCTACCTATCTATAGCTGTTATAAGTTTGTCTCTCTACCATCAAAATCCTTTATTTTTCATACAACCCACTGTCCAACATTTGAAAAAGTGACTACCCCTCAATCCCTGATCATCTTGTCATGTGATAACCTACTCATGCCTAAGAAGCCATTCAAGAGTTGTGACAAAATCTGTAGGTCTAGGTGGTGGTGTGTTAGGGAAAAATCCTTGGCAAGACTGTTTTAAGCCAAATACCCTGTTTTCCATCATCATGTCAGCCATCATTTTATTCTCACCCAAAAAACAAAACCCTGGTCTATCCTTAGGTCACACACCACTAAATCTTGCTTTGTCTCTTTTAAGCAGAGCTCACAAGTGTTCAAATCAGGAAAAGAGAAAGAGTTTCCCTGTTTGAAGAAAGATGATCAAATGAAATTTCAAGCAGTATCATCATATCATATCAGAAAAGGCCTTCAGTGGTCAAAGTCATTTCATCAATGCATCTCTGCAGGGGTGCTAAGGATAAATGACACAAATCAGTTTTGGGCAAGGGAACATTTCAAGGAACAGCTCCAAGTAAAAAGAACAGTTGACTATTTTAAAGACTAAGGGAAATAAAGAGTTTAGAGAGAAGAGCACATACAGGATTCATCCCTGTAAGTAAAAACACCAAGAATGCCAAAAAACCTCCATCATGGAAAAACAACACAAAAGTTAGAAAAATACTGCCTCCAATGCTTCAGGTCAATTACAATTTTTCCCAAAAGTATGGGCCAACTCTCAAAATCAGTCTCATAGAACCAACAGTGATAGTTTTCTGGAAAAAAGAGCTTTAAAGCAAATTAGGCATCATATTGAAGATATAAGAAGGAAAGATGCTTCTTATACCTTAACATACACTTGGGCTCTGAAAGGCAGTCAAAAACAAATTCACTGCACCCTGTGAAAACACAGTCAAGGGAAAAGAGTTGTTTCAAAGATGCATAACAACGATCGCTCACCATTTACAAAGCACATTATTTACTCCCTAAATTTTCACAGTGATTTTATGCAAAAAATGATATACATTACTGACAGGCCCTCATAAAGCAAAGGGCATTATGTTTCAAATGATTTCATCAAGGATAAATGCCAAGGTTTCCCTTTTTTGTATTTTTCAAACAAACAGACAGGGGTCACAGTGTTGAGATGGATGAAGTTTCTATGTTTAATAGGACCTCCTTCAAAATGAGCAGAGGGTCAGAAACACATTTTTATGGCCTCCTTCACAAATATGCAGAGGGTCAAGTCTCCAAGTATTAACACTGTGTTTAAGAAAAATTGTCAATAATGGGCAGTTTTGAGAGATAGTGTGTTTGAAAGAGTGCATTCACTAACAAACCAAGGCTAGAATTATGATTAAAGAAACCTCATATAAATGGTAAAGGAGGTAGACAAAGCTCTGTTTAAAAGTGACTTCTGCAACTGATAGAAAGAGAAATTCACACAGGTGATTTATGTAAAAGAGGCATCTCTCATTTAGACAGGCCCATTATAGTTTATCAAAATAATCCCTCCAAATGATGAGTAAAGGGAAAGAACCAGGAGTTATTTTCATATAAACCAACTCTTTTAAAAGGGTAAACAAGTATAACAAGGAATTTTCATTTTGAGATGCCTTCCATCAAATGTTGAGAGCAAGTTTCAAATGTTGAAAACAACCTCTTTCAAATAAATAGACAGAGCTTTAAAAAGGGTTGAAACATGGAGTATAGGACAAGCACCCGGAAGAGTATGTTGAAAGTGCCTCCTTCAGTAATAAGCAGAGGGCACTCAGTTTGTTTGAAGATATTCAAGAATGACAAGTGGAAAATATCACATTTTACCGCTAATGGTCTATTCAAAGTAACAGAGAAAACACATATGAAAAGACCTCCTTCACATCATAAACAGAGGATTTACATAATGGTGTTGAGAGGCTACAGTAGTGGTGTTTATGTAAGCCTTTTCAGATGATAAGGACAAGGTCACAGTTTTGAGGGAAACTTTCTTGACAGACAGAGCTTGGATGCATAAAAGTTGAAACCTAAAAATATCAAAGAGTGCCCAGAAAGTGTTTTGAAAGGACCTCCTTCACTAATGAGCCGAGGGTCAAGAGTGATTTCAAGGGATCTAGGTGATCTAAATGGCATAACCTCCTTCATAACAAGGAGAGTCTTAAAACTCATCAAATATTGACAGTGTTTGGGAATCAGTCTTTTCATAATTGTCTTTAAATGACAAAGCATAAGGAGAAGAAACTTTTAAAATATGCTCATGATTTGGTCGAAGATTTATCCTGCAAATAGAAAGGGATAAGTTAGTTTGTTAAAAAGGGAAACCCCTCAACAAAAGCACAAAATCGATTTTCAAAACAACTACAAAGTAAAAAGGAGAAGTTTTGTTTTCCAAATTGAAAAGAGAGGGAAAAGTGTGTTTTTCAAACTATAAAGGCAAGACCAAAGTATCTTCATATCATTGTGAAAACCTTGTAGGGAAGAGAAATGATCTTCAAATAACCATTTGATACCTTTCATACATGTGACATGCCTGAAATTTGCTGCGACGTGCTTGTAGGTGTTTGTGGAAGTGTTTTTCACAGGCAATGCGACGTGCCTGTCAGGCAATGCGACGCGCCTGTGCACCGCCCGACGTTCAGGCATCAACACACGGTGCTTTTGCTTGGGCCACTCCTGAACGGCCCATCGCCCGAAGTTTAGTCATGTGACAAACAACGTGTTTGTCCCTGGGCCACCTCTGAACGGAGTTTTGACCGCCTGGGCCCATGCTAAAGGAGGTGGCTGCCATCCTAAAAAAGCCCTCAAATTTCCAAAAAATCAGAAATTTTCACAGAAGGTTATCTCCAAAAATAGCTGAGGCATCCTTTAAAGAGGTATTTGTGGTTCTTTGCTCAAATTTTTGATTGAAAAGCACAAAAGAAAATCAATAATTTTAAAGGGCCAGAAGTCTTATTGGTTGCAAAAAAGCCTGTTTGTAGAGTGAGAAGCAAAGTACAGTTTTTGAGAAAGGGGGCCTATTTTCAGTTTAAAGACTTGTTTTAAATTAATAGGTGAAAGAGGACACAGTCTCATAAAGGAAAAATACATATTTATTTTGAATATCTTCACACTCAGTAACAAGGAAAAAACACATTTCTTGAGAAGGAAACTTATTTTCATTAAAAAAAGGGGAACTTGTTTGCTAGCTAAGAAAGAAATACAGTGCTTAAAGAAGAGGCCTATTTTCAGTTCATTTGAAACACCTGTTTTGATAAGAGAGTGAAGGAAATTCTAAAAAACTATGCCTCCAAAGAAGGTCGACAAAGGGGGGTATCGCAACAGATTTGAACCTATAACTATGAAAAAGTTAAATGATTCCCCTTCAGTTCTTTTTAATTTTCAAGAGGTAGGGTGCCTTAATTTTTGCCAAAAATTCCAAGAGGTCACCAACCACCCTTCCTTAACACAATTGTTTGCCCTGAGGCTGCAAGGAGAACATGTTCAAATAGCAGGCCTTGATTTTTTTCTCACTCCTAGGTCAGTGTCAAAAGCCACCAAGATTCCCTATCTTGGTGAGAAATGGTTCAAACAAGCCTATTTGGACCTAGACCACTACAAACCCTTCCTAAAACCAGACCATCAGGATGCTTTCCAAGCTATATTTCATTTTTCTCACTTATTGAGCAGTTATGCCCCCCTCATGAGAGTTATCATGAAGTGTTTCACATGTGAAGGGAGATATTCCCGAGTTTATTCCTATCACATTAGGCTTCTCATACATTTCACAAGAACTCAGCTATTGAATCTCCCTTTCTTCCTCTGCAAAATCATAGACAATATGTCCTCCCTTGTCCAAAAGAGACCTCCTACTCAGTAGAAGGCTAGTATTTTCCATCATTCTCTCATTAAAATCATCATCCTTCACCAGCTTCAAAAGAAAGGAGTTTCTTGGGAGACTTTCATTTCTCATCCGGATTTTACTACCGCCTCTTCATCTCATGGCCCATCTCATATGTCCTCCTCACCCTCCACTCACTATGTCTCTCCTTCATCTAGTCAAACTACTCCTCAAAATCAAGAATCTCTTATGATTGATAGTGAAAAAGAGCAGTCTCATGAAAGCAGGCATGAAGTTAGTGATGATGAGGAACATAGTGATACTCAGAAAAGTAGTGAGCATAAACCAAGTGAAAAACTACAGGACAGTGACCATGAGTATACTAGTGATGGTGAAGAGAGCTCACCAAAGGATAAGGAAGTCAGTGGCACTCAAAAAATTAGTGAGGATGAAGAACAAAGCAGCCCTAAACAGAGCAGTGAAAATGAGCATGGGGAAAGCCTGCATATAGCTATTGAGGATGAAAAAAAAACTAAAGAGAAGCAGGGTAGTGATGATGAAGAGAAAAGGGAAGATGTTCAAAGAAGTGACGAGGAACACCACAGTCCTCAACAAAGTCATGAAACCAATCAAAGGGATAGTGAAAAAATCTCCTCCTAGAAAAGTAGTGACCATGGTGGTAGCCCACACACAGAGTCTAAGGAAAACAGTGAATATGATGGCAGCATGCAAAATTACAAAGAAGACAGTCATAATGAAGGCAACCCTCAACAAATTCAAGATAGTGAGGAGGGTAAACAAGGCATTCCACAGGCAGACAGTGAAGATAGTCAAGCAGCAGAAAAGGATGATGAAGCTAACAGCCCTAAAAAACATACTCTAAACAACACTGACGAGGTTGAAGGCAAAATATGTCAAGAGGTTCAAAACAATGATAAAGGTGAAGATGGCAGCCCTAAACAAACTCAAAACAGTGAGGAAAACAGTGAACAGGGCAGCAAAGCAAGTGATGATGGAGACAACGGTGTAAAGGATCAAGTTGAACATGTGCTAGTGATAAAACCTCCTCTCTCTTCTCCTCAACACAAGCAAGAACATGTGCTTGTTGCCTCTCCTAGGCAAGGGGCCATGATCCATTCCTCAAAGGCACCAAAGGCTAAAAACACCAAATCTGCAAAGAAGAAAATCACTCCAGTAGTGACTAGTAATGTCACTAGAGCGCTAAGGAGTATAGGCAAACTGCCTAAGAAGAGTATTGTTGAATTGCCAAAGAGAAAAAGAGCAAAGAAGTCTATCCAAAGCAAGGGCAAAGAAAAATTTGAACAACGGGAGAGTAGCCATGAACAAGAAAGGGAATTTGACATCATACAAATAGACAGTGATGCTGGAGATGATGAAGCCAGAATTCTTGAGTCACTTTTACAAAACAGAGAAGCCCAGATCCGGGACTTGGAAACTGATCTAGAAAGGTTGAAGGACCTCATACACTATCTACAAATGCAAAATAAACAAATGAGTGGGCAAATGGAAATTTATGAGGCCCGAGCATTCAAATACCAAAGGGAAGCATACAAAGCACAAGTAAAGCTTAAAGAGTATATGGGCGAATTTGAGGATATTGAGGAAGAAGAGCAGCTAGTAAGAAAAAGCCCTAGGAATATGGGTCTTATGAAATCTTTGGAGAAACAGAGGGAAGAAGAAGCAGCCCTTGTTCGATCATATCCTCTCACACAATTTCTTGCCCAAGAGATAGAAAATGATAAAGAATCAAGGCTTGAACGACCCAACAAGAATTTGGAGGATAAATTAGACAAAGAAAAAAAAGACTTGGGTTTGCAAAGGAAGATGACTGGGCACTACAAGAAATTAAATCAATTTGCCCGAAGAAAACCTAAAGTTGCCCAAGAAAAGCTCAAAACTGCCCAAAGAAGGTGCCCGATGAAAAAAGGGGAAAAACACATATCTAGGCTTGAAATCTTGGCTTCAGCTTCCTTGCATGCTTCTAAAAACCCATAAGGGGTTTACTCACCAAAATTGAGCAAATTTTGACATGATCTTGTTTTTTTGTGGTTTTTGGCCCTAATTGAACATTTTTCTAGGCGCTGCCATGTTTTCTAGGAGCATCCTCAGCTCATGAAAGTCATTTTTTTGGATGTATTAAATTTGGGGGCATCTACTCACAAATTTCAGATCAAAAGAAGGTGTTTTGGTCCCCCAAAGAGGCAAAAATGAGTCAAAATTCACCTTTCTGCCTCCCATATCAGCAGATGAGACACTCCTGGGTTTTTTTCACTCAGTCCACTTTTTGATAGACTTTCAGAGATCAGTTCGAGAAAAATCAATTATTTCAAAAAACTAGACATCTAGGGCTTTCCAATGAGCTATCACAGGCCTCGTTTTGACATCGGGAAGTTCCTCAAAAGTTATCTGCAAAACAAGCTTATTTCTGCTGCTAAGCTCCTGTAGCATTTTCGCTAAAAAAGCAGTTTTCTGAAGGTGGCCATCCAAATGTGCGTTTAGCTATTTTTGACTCTGTGTCAGAGATTAGAAGTCAATTTTCTTGCTATTTTTAGCTTAAATAGATATTTTTGAATATATTTTGTGCCTTGGGCTTTGCAAAGCCTGAAGAACAAAATTAGATATTTGTATTAGGCCAATGGCCTTCTAGATGCTCTAGGAGGGTTTCTTTCTCTTTGGCCTATATAATCCAAGAGAATTCATTGTAACCAGAGGCTGAACTTGATATTATAGAGAAATACATAGCATTACAAGCTTTGAAGAAATACATTGTCTTATGAAGTGGATGATCTCTTGGTTGACTTTGATGGTGGAGGAGGATTGTATGTAGGATTCCATGGCTTGGTGAATGGTATTGTGTCCCTTATCTATTATGTTTTCTTAGTTTATCATACATGTTTTCACGCTTCTTGCTTTCTATAGTTCATTAAAGAATAAGTTTGAGATATGCCCATGGAGGCACCTCAAATTTCCTGATTCATTACAGCTTAAATGTTTTCATCTTTCTTTGGTTATGTAAAAGAATTCTTAATTTCTCTTTGGTACCCTAAGAACTAGTTATCAGTTTCATTAATGGTTATTATGTATGCTATCTAGTATGTTTCATGGTATGCCCTTCTTACTCATAGCTAATCAAAACTCCATCTCTGAAACCTCTCTCTGAATTATTGATTGTCTTAGTTAAGTCAAAGAGGTCTTTTTTCGATCTTGCCCTTTGTCCATGCTTTGCAGTCTTATTTCAAAGTTCCCGATAGTTCAAGATATGATGTTTAGGAGTTCCCTCTTCATAGATTGAGTTGTTTGTTTGTCTTATTTGTTTTCCCAAAATTCTGAAGGTGATTTTCCCAAAGTTAGAGGGTCTTATACTTCTATGTATCACTGGATTGTTTATTTTCTACATCTATCAGTTTGAGTTTCATTCATAGAGATTAATGGTCAG
This sequence comes from Pinus albicaulis, assembly GCA_034641835.2. Lineage (NCBI taxonomy): Eukaryota > Viridiplantae > Streptophyta > Pinopsida > Pinales > Pinaceae > Pinus > Pinus albicaulis. Next base: position 54,367,186 of record CM076581.1, read on the forward strand.
CCCTACCTCATGAATGCTTGCTTTTTAACTATTTATGCTTTAAATATCTTTTTCTTTCACAAACTTAATGTCCATCTCATTTCACTTTCACCCAAATAATCCATTTACCTCGACCAAATCGGCCCTGCAGTAATACCTTGTCCACCATTGAGACAATCTTGACCTTTTCGACCCCATAGCCCAGTTGGTATGAAGAACCTTTTTATCCATTTATCCTTTGATCAGTTCCCCTCAAAAACCCAAAACAAACTAAAAACATACTTAAAAAGTAGCCTAAACTCAAATATACAAAAAGTAAACAAGTTTACATCCTTTGCATAATAGAGAGAGCCCTCTCTGAGTCCGGGAAGGCTAGGTCCTAGGGCTCCAAATTTGGTTTGATGTTACCTTGTCATTTGGCTTGCCAATCTGCCAAATCACGGGACCTTAATATAATGGTGATCACGGTGGGACCTACTGAGTACATAACAATCCAACAAACTCTTGTAGACTCTTTAGTCCTGCAAAATAAAAACCAGACAGGCAGCCTATAATGCCATTTAGAGCAAACTCTTTTTGTTTCACCACCTTAGCTAAGTGATGAATCAGGTTTTGGACACTCTTGCAAACTATTCTGCATATAAAAATCTGTAAAAAACCTTACAAAAAACATCCCTAGATTGGCTTTTTATCAGTCATTGGTGGTGGACCATAAATACATATCTCTAAAAACAACAAAAACATCCACTTGGCGACTCCACTAGCCTCTAGTAGGCCTAATACTCCACTAAAAACCAAAAATTTCATAAATCATACTATCTTGTTGACTTAACTTTCCAAAAAACACAAGGTTCATGATGCAACCTCTAAAATCAGTGACAAACTAAGTGCAACTTAGGAAATCAGGAATCTTCATATAAACATAAGAAATCAATAGAATAGAACTATAACTTTCTCAAACAATCTAGCTAACCGTTGAACTAAGTTTTAAGTCATTCTTGCAAGTTTTCATATAAAATTTTTCTAGAAAAGAATTTTCCTAAAAAACATCTTTGTTAGTATTGGTGGTGGACCATAAATCTCAAGAACATCCACCTGGTGACTCCACTAGCCTTCATTTATTTTTTACCTTACTCACATTCGCAAAACCCCTAGAGAGGACAACCATCCAAAAAAAAAAACAATCACAACTATCACCCTCTCTAAGCTTTGACTTTAAAATCTGGCTTCACGAAGAATTAATACCAGATATCACCCGGACTCGAATCCCCCTATCATAGTTGATGACCCAGAAAAGATTTTGTTGCAAAATTTTGAAACTGGTAACTTAGCTACCTTTAGGACCATCCACAAAGCAAGCTCTGTACCTGAACATATTACATCCTTGCAAGATTCCCAGTTTGACTTGAGTTTAGCAAAATCCCTTTTTAGAAGCAAGTCGCAAAGTAAAATCAACCTTTCCGATCTTGAGCCCTTAGATTTGCAACAGAGTCCTAGCAGAGAAGCCTCACCCACTACACCTCCTAATTTTTAGCTTCTCCACCACTTTGGCTCTTATCACCCCAAATTTGCTCAGAATCATTCTACAAGTCCAAGTACCTCCGCCACACCCATTCAGACCACCACTATGCAAATAACCTCATCCCATACTATAAATCCTCATACTGTAAATCTACCATCAGCTCCCATCATGGAAACTTGGTATGTGCCCTTAGTGTTACCACTGCCTTTGGTATCTTTGCAAAATTATTACCAATCCCAAATCCCACACTTCACTAGAGCTGAGGCTACTACTGCTCAACAGCATGTAGATAGAATCAGTGATGCTTTTGAATATATGGAATTAGAAGATGAAACCATAAAGATGAGAATGTTCACCCAAAGCCTAGGTGGAGAACCCAAGAAATGGTTTAAAAGCTTAACTCCTAACAGTATACACGATCTCCCAGCACTTTACCAAACTTTCATAAATAGGCGGGAAATCAGGAAAAACCCCATCCAAATCCTTTCCGAATATAAAAATCTTAAAAGGAATATGGGGTAAAGTGTCCAAGACTATTGCACTAGGTTCAATAGTGTTTATAATGCCCTCCCACCTCACATGAAACCTCCACTTGGTTCAACATTAGCAAAATTTCCCGAAGTTTTCGATCCAGATATGACATACCAACTAAGAGAAAGAGACCCCGAAACTTTAGAAGAAATGAAAAAAGTAGCTATTAGTGCTGAAGCCAACCTAGCTGAAAAGAGAGCTAGGATCAGATTAGAAAAAAAAGTCACATACTGAGATGAGGCCATGCCTTTAGTTTCCTCCTCAAATCCAAGGATAGACAACCTGGTTAGATCCATGGAGAAAATGTGGGAAAGAATGAATCTAAATTAAAACATACCTCTTGAGGACAACCAGCCAAATCCTCAAAACAGAAATTGGAACCAAAACTTTAGAAGAGACCCACCTCAAAACAAACCAAGGTAGAATGATCAACAGATCATGCCACCTTTCCATGAAAACTATGTTGATGAGGTAGAAAAAGATATGGAACCACTTGATGAAAATCACTTAAAATTGATAGGTTCTAATAGCGAGGGTGAGGTTTTCCTCATAGAACAAGAGAAAGTTTTCTTCTCCTCAAATAAAAATGAAACAAACTATGAGGACCCTGAAGATCCTGAAATAGGATTACAAAACGCCATAATGGAAGTTCATAGGCAATATGATCTTAGGAGTAAGAAAAACCAAGACAACTCTAAGAAAGGTAGCTCATACACTGCCGTTACAAAAGCCCCTGATACCATTCTTAAAAGAATAGCAGATAGTAACAAAATCATGGCTAAGAGAACTGACCAAAACAAAGACAAAACTAGCCAGGCAAGCCTTGATCCTAACTGTCCTAGTACCTCTGCTAAGATCCCCGAAACAACTGTACTAAACAAAACCCCAGATCAAAATCAACAAATTAAGAATATAGAGAAATTCATGGCTGAGAAAGTTGAAGCAAATATATCTAAACAACAAGTACCCTTCAGTTTTGAAGGGGAAATCGCCAAAATTAAGATCACCATGCCTGTCACTGAACTTATTGCCCAAAGCTCATACAAATCTCAAGTACTAAAGGTCCTAAACATAGGAAATGATGCAGATACTTTACACCTAGCTGATGATACCCCTGAGGTGTTTTTTGGACCAAAAATAGAAGGGAAATATCAAGAGGGAACCACTCTTCCTTTTTACATTAGTCTAAATATACATGACCAAATCCTACATAATGCCATGCTAGATTCCAGGGCCTCTCACAATCTCATGCCGAAAGTAGTAATGGAAAGATTAGGCCTAGAAATAACAAAACCTTATAAAGACTTATATTCGCTTGATTCAAGAAGATTCAAGTGTCTATGCCTGATAAAAGATCTTTGTTTAAGTTTGGCACAAATACCTGCAAAACACCTGGTCATGGACATAGTGGTAGCAGAAATCCCTCCCAAGTATGAGATGCTTTTATCTAGATCTTGGGGGGCCAAGCTCCAAGGAAATATTCAATTAGATATGTCTTACGCCACCATTCCTGTGTTTAACCAGACAAGAATACTGTATCGGAAATCACACATGAAATATATGGTTAGCAGCCAAGAAAGGCCAGATAACATCCCTATGTATTCCATGAATTTACACTTAAATTCCTTCATTTTACATACTGATGAAGACATTGATAGACAAGTGGGAGAAATTGAAACAGATCTAGGCACACCACATCAAGCACCCCGGATTCTCTATGATGAACTAGATACTCAAAGCTATCATGACCCTGAACAATCGTGTCTTGAAGAGGGGGAATATGATTTTCTAGAAATAGAGATAAATCAGAAAACATAATACATTCTACACCCTCAAGCAAGTTTCTCAAACCAAGGACAAACATCAAAAGTGAAATCAGAAACCTTTTTCAAAACAGAAGCACTGGAAGGCTTACATAGTACAAACCTCTTTGGAAATCAGGAGCAGGGGAGTCTTATGTTCTTACCATACTTAAATGCTTCACCATCCCAAAACTTTACCTCTCCAAGTAAAAATTTTACTTTTGCAACCATTTTTATGAATCCAAGGAAAATGTCTGATAAATTTAATATAGAGGAATATGATAACAGCAGCCCCAAAACACCTAAGCTAATTGAACTAACTAAAATTATGTCATTTCACCAGAGATTAAGCACTGCTAGAGTATGAAAAATTGTTCAAGATACTAATACATGTAGGGAAAATAGTTTGAAACACTATGACACTGCCATCATTTCAAGAAGTAACCCTTACAAAAATAAATGCAAAAATCATGGTCAAACATTAACAATTAAAGACAAAACAAATGGACATAGGATATGTGTAGATTTCAAGAACATATATAAACCTCCCCAGAACATCACTTATATCTTTCCTAAAACATATCATACCATACAGAAGCTAGGAGTTTCTAATCATATGTCTTGGAAAAGTTATGTTTCAGGATATCATCAATTAATTCCTCTTCAAAGTAAACAACTTAAAGATTTTTTCAAGTACACTGAAAGCAGTTCCAAATTCAAACCCAGTGTTCCAAAACTGTAAGATACCGAAGACATGTTCCGGAAGGCCATGTTTCCAGTACTGAATTTCTTCACTATGATGTACCTTGATGATGTCATCATCTATTTTAAAAATGACAAAGAGTATCTGTATTACCTAAAGAAGATGTACAAAAAAGGCAGGAGCAGAAATCAAAAGTATAGAGAAAAGCAACAAGCGAATACATAGTTTTTCAGAGACTCTTGTAAGAACCCTTATGTTGTGCTTGAAAGGGAAAATTTTCCAAAATTTTCTTTTCAAGAGCTGACTGGACCAAGAGAATTAGGAGATCCCTTTGAAGACAAAATGCTCAAGTTACACCATTTTCAATATTTCTAGTTTCAAAATCATTTTCACTCATTGTACATATCACTGTTTGAAGAAATAAATCAAAAACATAAAATACAACAACAATAGAAAAGTAGAAGAGAGGGCAATTTCAAAAATAGCAGAAAATCCCCATGTTCAAAAAATAGTCATGCTGAAAGTGCGCAAATCCAAATGCCACTACTAGTGCTCAAAAGATATCTGGTTCAGTTATCTTGCCTAATCATAACTGGACATGTTTTAAGTTGATTTTGATAAGTTAGTAAAAGAAGTGATAGTCAAATTGTGCAAGCTTGACTTATCAATGAAAGTAGATTAGGAAAAGATACTGGTTCCACACGCTCAAAACAGAACCAAAGAGGAAAACAGGGATGAAAAAAAAACTATGTATCCTAGCCCTGATTTTTCTAAAATCTCATTTTGTGCGAAAATAATATTTGTGTGCATCTTGTCTTTTACGCCAAAAACACATGACAAATCAGACCATCCAATCCTGATTTGGTCATTTTTCAATTTCATGTTTTAGTTTAGTGAATGAAATCCTGTCAAATAGCTTAATCTTGACAGTCAATCTAGCATAGGTAGAGAATCAAATGAGTTCATCAATTTAATATGAAATCCCGGAAGATATAAATGTAGAATTAGATAGTTTTCCTTTTTTCAAAAATATCATGTCAAAGGATTGCTAGTCCAAGTGCACCTAAAGAAGAAAAAATGTTAGGAAATATAGCTGGGTAGGTAGAGATGACTCTGATGCTAATCATGCTATGAATATTCAGAAATAGCATCAAGAAAGAGAGAAATTTGTGCCAATGGATAAGGCACTGGTCTTCACAAGCCAGAGATCTGAAATTCTAGGCACCTCCCAAAAAATGAGCTGCCCTCCCAAAATGGAGCCACTGTTAGTCATCAGTATTTTTGCATGTTTTGATGACTAGATTCCTTGGTTGATTTTTCTAGAAGCTAATCTCAATCTGTAAATTTTTCATTCAGAAAACACCTCAAACAATTTTTTTTCTTCCTACCCCTCCTTTTCAGCCTATGATGAGAATAGTCTTCAGTTTCTCTACCTGCCACAATTCAGCAAAGCCTACCTGTCTATAACTGTTATAAGTTTGTCTCTCTACCATCAAAATTCTTTATTTTTCATACAACCCACTGTCCAACATTTGACAAAGTGACTACGCCTCAATCCCTGATCATCTTGTCATGTGATAACCTACTCATGCCTAAGAAGCCATTTAAGAGATGTGACAAAATCTGTAGGTCTAGGTGGTGGTGTGTTAGGGAAAACTCCTTGGAAAGACTGTTTTAAGTCAAAAACCCTGTTTGTCATCATCATTTCAGCCATCATTTTCTTCTCACCCAACAAACAAAACTCTGGTCTATCCTTAGGTCACACACCACTAAATCTTGCTTTGTCTCTTTTAAGCAGAGCTCACAAGTGTTCAAATCATGAAAAGAGAAAGAGTTTCCTTGTCTGAAGAAAGATGATGAAATGAAATTTCGAGCATTATCATCATGTCATATCAGCAAAGGCCTTCAGTGATCAAAGTCATTTCATCAATGCATCTCTACAGGGGTGCTAAGGATAAATGGCACACATCAGTTTTGGGCAAGGGAACCTTTCAAGGAACAGCTCCAAGTAGAAAGAACAGTTGACTATTTTAAAGACTAAGGGAAATACAAAGTTTAGAGAGAAGAGCACATACAGGATTCATCCCTGTAAGTCAAAACACCAAGAATGCCAAAAAACCTCCATCAGGGAAAAAGAGCACAAAAGTTAGAAAAATACTACCTCCAGTGCTTTAGGAAAATTACAATTTTTCCAAAAAGTATGGGCCAGCTCTCAAAATCAGTCTCATAAAACCAACAGTGATAGTTTTCTGGCAAAAAGAGCTTTAAATAAAATTAGGCATCATAGTGAAGATATAAGAAGGAAAGATATTTCTTATACCTTAACATACACCTGGGCTCTGAAAGGCAGTCAAAAACAAATTCACTGCACCCTGTGAAAACACAGTCAAGGGAAAAGAGTTGTTTCAAAGATGCATAACAGCGAGCGCTCATCATTTACAAAGCACATTATTTACTCCTGAAATTTTCACAGTGATTTTATGCAAAAAAAGATTTACATTACTGACAGGCCCTCATAAATCAAAGGGCATTATGATTCAAATGACTTCATCAAGGATAAATGCCAAGGTTTCCCTTTTTTGTATTTTTCAAACAAACAGACAGGGGTCACAGTGTTGAGATGGATGAAGTTTCTATGTTTAATAGGACCTCCTTCAAAATGAGCAGAGGGTTAGAAACACATTTTTATGGCCTCCTTCACAAATAAGCAGAGGGTCAAGTCTCCAAGTATTAACACTGTGTTTAAGAAAAATTGTCAGTAATGGGTAGTTTTGAGAGATAGTGTGCTTGAAAGAGTGCATTCACTGACAAACCAAGGCTAGAATTTTTATTAAAGCAACCTCATCTAAATGGTAAAGGAGGTAGACAAAGCTCTATTTAAAAGTGACTTCTGCAACTGATAGAAAGAGAAATTCACACAGGTGATTTATGTAAAAGAGGCATCTCTCATTTAGACAGGCCCATTATAGTTTATCAAAATACTCTCTCCAAATGATGAGTAAAGAGAAAGAACCAGGAGTTACTTTTCATATAAAATAACTCTTTTAAAAGGGTAAACAAGGATAACAAGGAATTTTCATTTTGAGATGCCTTCCATCAAATGATGAGAGAAAGTTTCAAATGTTGAAAACAACCTCTTTCAAATAAATAGACAAAGCTTTAAAAAGGGTTGAAACATGGAGTATAGGACAAGCGCCCAGAAGAGTATGTTGAAAGTTCCTCCTTCAGTAATAAGTAGAGGGCACTCAATTTGTTTGAAGATATTCAAGAATGACAAGTGGAAAAGATCACATTTTACCCCTAATGGTCTTTTCAAAGTAATAGAGAAACCACATATGAAAAGACCTCCTTCACATCATAAACAGAGGATTTACATAATCGTGTTGAGAGGCTGCAGTAGTGGTGTTTATGTAAGCCTTTTCAGATGATAAGGACAAGGTCACAATTTTGAGGGAAAATTTCTTGACAGACAGAGCTTGGATGCATAAAAGTTGAAACCTAAAAATATCAAAGAGTGCCCGGAAAGTGTTTTGAAAGGACCTCCTTCACTAATGAGCAGAGGGTCAAGAGTGATTTCAAGGGATCTAGGTGATCTAAATGGCATAACCTCCTTCATAACAAGCATAAGGTTAAAATTCATCAAATATTGATAGTGTTTGGGAAAATTTGTAGTGATAGAGAGTGTTTGGGAATTAATCTTTTCATAATTGTCTTTAAATGACAAAGAATAAGGAGAAGCAGCTTTTAAAATATGTTCGTGATTTGGTCGAAGAGTTATCTTGCAAATAGACAGTGATAAGTCAGTTTGTTAAAAGGGAAACCCCTCAACAAAAGAAAAAAATCGGTTTTCAAAACAACTACAAAGTAAAAAGGAGAATTTTTGTTTTTCAAATTGATAAGAGAGGGAAAAGTGTGTTTTTCAAACTATAAAGGCACGGCCAAAGTATCTTCATATGATTGTGAAAACCTTGTGGGCAAGAGAAATGATCTTCAAATAACCATTTGCTACCTTACATACACGCGATGCGCCTGTAGGTGTTCGCAGAAGTGTTTTTCATAGGACACGACGTGCCTGTTAGGCGACGCGACGTGCCTGTGCACCGCCCAGCGTTCAGGCATCAACATGCGGTGCATTTTCCCGGGCCACTCCTGAACGGCCCACTGCCGAGCGTTCAGTCATCAACACGCGGCGCGTTTGTCCCTGGGCCACCTCTGAACGGAGTTTTGACCACCCGGGCCCATGATAAAGGAGGTGGCTGCCATCCTCAAAAAGCCCTCAAATTGCCAAAAAATCAGAAATTTTCACAGAAGGTTATCTCCAAAAACAGCTGAGGCATCCTTTAAAGAGGTATTTGTGGTTCTTTGCTCAAATTTTTGATTGAAAAGCAAAAAAGAAAATCAGAAATTTTAAAGGGCTAGAAGTCTTTTTCGTTGCAAAAAATCTTGTTTGTAGAGTGAGAAGCAAAGTACAGTTGTTGAGAAAGGGGGCCTATTTTCAGTTTAAATACTTGTTTTAAATGAATAGGTGAAAGAGGACATAGTCTCATAAAGGAAAAAGATAGATTTATTTTGAAGATCTTCACACTCAGTAACAAGGAAAAAACATAGTTGTTGAGAAGGAAACTTATTTTCATTAAAAAAAGGGAACTTGTTTGCTAGCTAAGAAAGAAATACAGTGCTTAAAGAAGAGGTCTATTTTTAGTTCATTTGAAAGACCTGTTTTGATAAGAGAGTGAAGGAAATTCTAAACAACTATGCCTCCAAAGAAGGTCAACAAAGGGGGGTATCACAACAGATTTGAACCTATAACTATGAAAAAGTTAAATGATTCCCCTTCAGTTCTTTTTAATTTTCAAGAGGTAGGGTACCTTAATTTTTGCCAAAAATTCCAAGAGGTCACCAACCACCCTCCCTTAACACAATTGTTTTCCCTGAGGCTGCAAGGATAACATGTTCACATAGTAGGTCTTGATTTTGTTCTCACTGCTAGGTCAGTGTCAAAAGCCACCAAGATTCCATATCTTGGTGAGAAATGGTTCAAACAAGCCTATTTGGACCTAGACCACTACAAACCATTCGTATCACTTATTGAGTAGCTATGACCCCCTCATGAGAGTTATCAATAAGTATTTCACATGTGAAGGGAGATATTCCCGGGTTTATTCCTATCACATCAAGCTTCTCATACATTTCACAAGAACTCAGCTGCTGAATATCCCTTTCTTCCTCTGCAAAAGCATAGACAAGATGTCCTACCTTGTCTAAAAGAGACCTCCTACTCAACAGAAGGCTAGTCTTTTCCATCATTCTCTCATCAAAATAATCATCCTTCACCAGCTTGAAAAGAAAGGAGTTTCTTGGGAGACTTTCATTTCTCATCCAGATTTTACTACGGCCCCTTCATCTCATGGCCCATCTCATATGTCCTCCTCACCCTTGACTCACTATGTCTCTCCTTCATCTAGTCAAACTACTCCTCAAAAGCAAGAATCTCCTATGATTGATAGTGAAAAAGAGCAGTCTCATGAAAGCAAGCATGAAGTTAGTGATGATGAGGAACACAGTGATACTCAACAAAGTAGTGAGCATAAACCAAGCGAAAAACCACTGGACAGTGACCATGAGTATACTAGTGATGGTGACTAAAGCTCACCAAAGGATAAGGAAGTTAGTGGCACTCAAAAAATTAGTGAGGATGAAGAACAAAGCGGCCCTAAACAGAGCAGTGAAAATGAGCATGGGGACAGCGCACATACAACTAGTGAGGATGAAAAACAAACTGAAGAGCAGCAGGGTAGTGATGATGAAGAGCAAAGGGAAGAAGTTCAAAGTAGTGATGAGGAACACCACAGTTCTCAACAAAGTCATGAAACCAATCAAAGGGACAGTGAAAAAAGCGCCTCCCAGCAAAGTAGTGACCATGGTGGTAGCCCACACACAGAGTATAAGGAAAACAATGAAGATGATGGCAGCATGCAAAATGACAAAGAAGATAGTGATAATGAAGGCAACCCTCAACAAATTCAAGACAGTGAGGAGGGTAAACAAGGAAGTCCACAGACAGACAGTGAAGATAGTTAAGCAGCAGAAAAGGATGATGAAGCTAACAGCCCTAAAAAAAATACTCTAAACAGAACTGATGAGGTTGAAGGAAACATATGTCAAGAGGTTCAAAACAGTGATAAAGGTGAAGATGGCAGCCCTAAACAAACTCAAAATAGTGAGGAAAATAGTGAACAGGGCAGCAAAGCAAGTGATGATGCAGGGAGCAGTGTAAAGGATCAAGTTGAACATGTGCTAGTGATAAAACCTCCTCTCTCTTCTCCTCAACATAGCCAAGAACATGTGCTTGCTGCCTCTCCTAGGCAAGGGGCCATGATTCATTCCTCAAAGGCACCAAAGGCTAAAAACACCAAATCTGCAAAGAAGAAAATCACTCCAGTAGTGACTAGTAATGTCACTAGAGCGCTAAGGAGTAGAGGCAAACTGCCTAAGAAGAGTATTGTTGAATTTACAAAGAGAAAAAGAGCAATGAAGTCTATCCAAAGCAAGGGAAAAGAAAAAGTTGAACAACAAGAGAGTAGCAATGAACTAGAAAGGGAGTTTGACATCATACAAATAGACAGTGATGCTCGAGAAGATGAAGCTATAATTCTTGAGTCACTTTTACAAAAACGAGAAGCCCAGTTACGGAACTTAGAAACTGATCTAGAAAGGTCGAAGGACCTAATACACTGTCTACAAATGCAAAATAAACAAATGAGTGGGCAAATGGCAATTTATGAGGCCCGGGCATTCAAATACCAAAGGGAAGCATACAAAGCACAAGTCAAGCTTGAAGAGTATATGGGCGAATTTCATGATATTGAGGAAGAAGAGCAGCTGGTAAGAAAAAGGCCTAGGACTATGGGTCTTAGGAAAGCTTTGGAGAGACAAAGGGAAGAAGAAGCAGCCCTTGTTCGATCATATCCTCTCACACAATTTCTTGCCCAAGAGATAGAAAATGATAAAGAGTCATGGCTTGAAAGAGCCAACAAGAATTTGGAGGATAAATTAGACAAAGAAAAAAAAGACTTGGGTTTGCAAAGGAAGATGACTGGGCACTACAAGAAATTAAATCAATTTGCCCGAAGAAAACTTAAAGTTGCCCAAGAAAAGCTCAAAACTGCCCAAAAGAAGTCGCCCGGTGAAAAAGGGGAAAAATACATATCTAGGCTTGAAATCTTGGCTTCAGCTTCCTTGCATGCTTCTAAAAACCCATAAGGGGTTTACTCACCAAAATTGAGCAAATTTTGACAGGATCTTGTTTTTTGTGTTTTTTGGCCCTAATTGCACATTTTTCTAGGCACTGCCATGTTTTCTAGGAGCATCCTCAGCTCATGAAAGTCATTTTTTTGGATGTATTAAATTTGGGGGCATCTACTCACAAATTTTCAGATCAAAATAAGGTGTTTTGGTCCCCCAAAGAGGCAAAAATCAGTCAAAATTCACCTTTCTGCCTCACATATTAGCAGATGAGACCCTCTTGGTTTTTTTTTTTCACTTAGTCCACTTTTTTACAGACTTCCAAAGATCAGTTTGAGAAAAATCAAGTATTTCTAGAAACTATACATTCAGGGCTTTCCAACGAGCTATCACAGGCCTCGTTTTGACATCGGGAAGTTCCTCAAAAATTATCTGCAAAACAAGCTTCTTTCTGCTGCTACGCTCCTGTAGCATTTTGGCTAAAAAAGTAGTTTTTTGAAGGTGGCCATCAAAATGTGCATTTAGCTATTTTTAACTCTGTGTCAGAGATTAGAAGTCAATTTTCTTGCCATTTTTAGCTTAAATAGATATTTTGTGCCTTGGGCTTTGCAAAGCTTCAAGGACAAAATCAGATATTTGTATTAGGCCAATGGCCTTCTAGATGCTCTAGGAGGGTTTCTTTCTCTTTGGCCTATATAATCCAAGAGAATTCATTGTAACCAGAGGCTGAACTTTATATTATAGAGAAATACATAGCATTACAAGCTTTGAAGAAATACTTTGTCTTATGAAGTGGATGATCTCTTGGTTGACTTTGATGGTGGAGGATTGTATGTAGGATTCCATGGCTTGGTGAATGGTATTGTGTCTCTTATCTATTATGTTTTCTTAGTTTATCATACGTGTTTTCATCTTTCTTGGTTATGTCAAAGAATTCTTAATTTCTCTTTGGTACCCTAAGAACTAGTTATCAGTTTCATTAATGGTTATTATGTATGCTGTCTAGTATGATTCATGGTATGCCCTGCTTACTCAAAGCTAATCAAAACTCCATCTCTAAAACCTCTCTCTGAATTATTGATTGTCTTAGTTAAGTCAAAGAGGTCTTGTTTCGATCTTGCCCTTTGTCCATGCTTTGCAGTCTTATTTCAAAGTTCCCGATAGTTCAAGATATGATGTTTAGGAGTTCCCTCTTCACATATTGAGTTGTTTGTTTGTCTTATTTGTTTTCCCAAAAGTTTGAAGGTGATTTTCCCAAATTTAGAGGGTCTTATACTTCTATGTATCACTGGATTGTTTATTTTCTGCATCTATCAGTTTGAGTTTCATTCATAGAGATTAATGGTCAGCCCTACCTCATGAATGCTTGATTTTTAACTATTTATGCTTAAAATATCTTTGTCTTTCACAAACTTAATGTCCATCTCATTTCACTTTCACCCAAAGAATCCATTTACCTTGACCAAATCTGCCTTGCAGTAATACCTTGTCCACCATTGAGACAGTCTCGACCTTTTCGACCCCATAGCCCAGTTGATCTGAAGAACCTTTTTATCTATTTATCCTTTGATCAGTTCCCCTCAAAAACCCAAAACAAACTAAAAACATACTTAAAAACTAGCCTAAAATCAAATATACAAATAGCAAACAAGTTTAAATCCTTTGCATAATAGAGAGAGCCCTATCTGAGTCCGGGAAGGCTAGGTCCTAGGGCTCCAAAGTTGGTTTGATGTTACCCTCTCATTTGGCTTGCCAATCTGCCAAATCACGGGACCCTAACAGAGTAAAACGAAGGTGATATCCAGGTAAATCATCATATGATGTTTATTGTAGTGTGAGGGAGTTGGAGCTTCCATATCAAGTTGTAGCTTTATAGATGTCCAGTTGTAGCTGGTAGAGGTAGGAGCCTCTTGTGGGTTGTAGCCTATAGAAAATATATGGGAGTTGGTGCTTTTGTTTCAATTTGTAGCTTGATAGATTTCCAGTTGGAGCTGGTTGAGGTAGGAGCCTCCTGTGGGTTGTAGCTTGCAGAAAATAGATGGGAGTTCTAGCTTCCTTGTAAGTTGTAGCTTGCAGAATTTGAGGTAGTAGCCTCATGTAGGTTGGAGCCTATGGAAAATCAGTGGTGAGAGGGAGTTGGAGTTTGCCTTTGCATCACAACAATAATAAGATGTGGTTTTCGCCCTTATGGGTTTCCACTTATATCTGTTTTCTATGTGCTTGATGATTATGTGTTGATGGGATGTTTTAATCGGCTTAATTACTTGTTGTCAACACATTAAGTTTGTTGATTCATTATGTATTAAGCTTATTATGAATTGAAGGTGTAAATAAGTTTAAAGAAAAAGTTTAAACATCCATGAATGTACTAAACATATTCACCCCCCCTCTTAGTTTAGCTAAGGGTTCATCACCTACCACCCTGAAGTTTTCACAGGCTTGAACCTGTTGGTGACTTCATGCACCAGCCTACCACCAGCCTACCACCCTATATAAGAATAAAATAAGAATGGACTCTCGTACTAGGGAAAATGGTCCACTTTAAAATGATATAGAATGATGTAGAAGATGACACACTAGACCATAACCCCAACTATGACACAACCACCTAATGATGATCCTAGACCTCCCGACACTACCTCTTCAACTCTTGGTAGATAGACACTTGTACAATTTTTACAATGATGCTTTTACAATGACTCAGTACAATTACAACTTTACAATGATTGTATGCAGTGATGCCCACTTGAAGACTTCATGTGGTGAACTTCTTGTTATTGTTTTGCACCTTGATTGATGCTCTTGTCATGCTACCATTTCTCACTCTTCAAAAAATTAGATCATGCATTTAGTCTTATCTTTATGAATATATAATACCTACAAAAATTCTTCAAGGAAATACCCATGACATGATAATATAAAAACTTACCACATCCTGTAGAGCATATGTCAGTGCTAAACAAAAACAAAAAATTAGAATACAAAGAACCTAATGCAATTAAGAGATGAAAATTCATATACGAAATACAATTACATGGAGCTTACCTCTCTTGCATCATTTTGTTGCACCTTGCTTTGATTTTCTTCCCTAGAAAGCCTGGTCCTTGGTAGCCCTTGACAACACATGATCTAGCTTTTTCTTGCCTTCTAGGAGCTTTATGTAGAAAATGATGTATCTCTGTGATTTCAGATCCCCAATATGTGATATTTGGTCCTGTAGTATCCCTCTGAGTCTTATTTCCAATGCCATAGGTCTGACTCGATTTGGATTCTTCAAGGCAAATTTATGCCCAATCTCTCACAATGGCCTAATTATGGACTAGTTCCATAGACCGAACTTGTATGGCATGAAACGTTTCATTTTTTCCTCCTTCGGCTCTAAAATTGATACAGAGAAAACTAAAGTCTGTGTACTATCCACCACATTTTATAGAAATCCAATCGGCTTCTCAGAGAGAGAGTTATGAAGATTTTCCCAAGGTCACCTCTTTGAGATGAAATTTTGAAGCCTGCAAAAACCGTAACTTCCACAGATCATATCTCTGAAAATATAGCGAACCAAGATCTGAAATTTGGACATGAGATTAATCAAAAATTCTCCCAAGTGGGTTATTTTTTTCAGCATTTGACGCTTCACAAAAAACAATTTATAGCGAAAATTCCACGATGACCTATTTTTCATAGCAAAATCCTTACATGAGGAGGATATGAAGGTCACAATTTATATAAATGCTTAGGTTGAGAGGGTCTTCAACTGGTGAACGTTGGAGGGATTTTAGGAGCTTAAAAATTTATTAATTATTTACTATTTAATGACCACAACCAATGATTAGTTTCATGCCACAACCCCATGGTGTTTTAGCCTACTAACTGGGGTTACTAACTTCAAACACGAATATCTCTCAAACCGTGAAGAATTACATGGAATTCCATATATCAACAGAAACATCTCGACAAGTAGAAACCATCTCAAATATCCTTAACTTGGAATAGAGTATTTTTTCAAGTCAAAATTCCCATGCAAGATCAGGGTAGCGCCTGATGCTGCTTGGGTTGACATTAATGACAACCACTGATCAACAGTATTACTCCCTTTACAATTATATTAATAATACATTATGTGTTTCCTTTCCATAAATGTGTCTATTATTGCATGTTTATCATATATTTCCTTGATCTGCTACATAGCTTATTCTAGATATTTTTATGCTTTGTATATGTTTCTTGTCTTTCTCAATTGTTTCTTTTTCACACTTTTTCTTTCATAACTTTCACTTTCACTTTTGAAACTATAATTTTTTCTTACTTTCTCTTTCACAAGTCTCTCTTTTTATTTCATTTTCTTTTGCAAGTGTCATTTTCACTTATTCTTATTATTGCAAGTGTCAGTTTTGATTGTTTTATCTCTTGCATGTGTCCACACCTTGGCACACCACTAGAGGAAGCTCTAGCGAACTCTTCCGCATTGAGTTATCTTATATATCATAAGAGTATGCGCTAGACACTCTCCCACATCTTAGCGCACTTTCTAGCTACAGTTGAAACTTGTGTCTCAACATGTATTCTAAGTGTCACAAAGCTACGTTTAAACTATCACACTTAGAAATAAGTGTCTCTTTGCTTTTGTTTCAAGGTATGCATGTTGATTTTGGGTATTGTGCATTCTCTCGACTTGTGTTGATGTTATATGAGTGTGAGATCACTATTTCAGGACTTGGTTACATGTCTAGTTCTCTCTTGTCTCACTAATCCTACAGTTAGTCATTTTCGAAGCTTTCATGACTTTGCAACTTGCTAACATTTCTCCCTCCTGAAGTTGTATATTGTAGTCTTAAGTCACATTGAAGCATCCTCTTCCTCTTGGAACTTCGCACTGTCCATTCCTAAAGGATATTCTCCCTTAACTATGCGTTGTGCAAATCTAATGCTCGGTCACTTAGTCTTGCTAGTTACACTTGTGCAATGCATAGTCTTGATTATCCTAGCCTTGTACTATACATTTCACAATCACAATGGATATTGGAGTCTCTCTTGGACCCTTGTAGCCCTCAGCTGCATAGTCCCTTGTGCCTCTCCTTTTATTACTGCGAACTTCACAGTTATAGTTCCCAATCATGCCTCCCTATCTTCTTAACTTTCCCAACTACACAATCCCTTGTTCTTCCTTGACACAACTTTGTATTGCATATTTTTAGTGGAAGGTGGACCCTCCTCTGGATCACTACTGAAGAGAACTGTGTAGTACCTTTATCTTTCCCCTCTTTCACTGCACATTGTGCAATATAGTCAGCAAGCCTCTAACACTTATTTTCTATACTTTGCCACTGTACAAAATATTGGTCATGCCCTCTTATTGTGTATTGTGCAGTTCCATTCAAAATTGAGGCATTCCTATATCCTTGCAGGAGATAACTTTGCAATACCTTGTCTCTCTCTCCCTCTTTGGAAAATTTAATCCATAAGCCTCTAGTCACTGTCTGTGGTACTTCACACACATTCTTGTCTCTTCCTCTTTCTCTAATGAAACATACATTACTAGTGAAAATTATACCACTTATTACCTCCAGTAAATATAGAGGGAACACAAGGAATCCTATCCTTCTCACCCCTTGTATAAACCCATCACAATCAACATTTTCCATGAGCTAACAAAGGTAGAATAGGTGGTTTTTCATACTGATGTTGGATTGTCTATAGTGTAATTATTTCGTATAAATTATCATCTCAAAATGGAAGGGTGATTCTCAAGGGAGGTGATCATGGAGAAGTTACAAGAAGGCACTTTTGAAGAATAAACAAAAGAGGAACCATCATGAAGGAAATGAAGGAATTATGGACAATGAGAAAGAGATGACAGCTCATGCTAACTTGGATAGTTCTACCATCCCACCTAAGACCCTTTGGATGGTGAAGATGAATAAAAATCAAAGATCTATCATGAATAATTCAAATTCATAACAGTAAAGAGAAGAGCTTGGCATTGATGAAATGAAGTCGTATGTCATCGTTGCCAAGTCATGGCTTCTCAAAGTGTCATTCAAAAGTCATATGTGTTAATGAATTTTGACACATCACTTGTGGAATGTAATAATATAAATTATAAAAATGATAAAATGTAAAATATGTGGAGTCCCAAGGGTCCCATATGGAATGTGAAAGGTCACTAGAAATTTCTAAAGTCATGTAAAATCTCAAAGGTCACATAGGAATTCAAAATTCATAGTAGGAGCTCAGTGCAACAAAACATGTCATTAACACCATAATTTAGTGTTTACGAGCGCACAAATTGGCATCAAGGGACGGCGTAATATCCGGCGAAACTAGCCATGTTCACATCAACACCTTTATGTGTCAGAAATAGCTCCGACAATAGTGCTGGGAATAGCATAAGAAATAATTTATTCCATTACTGCTTCCATTGCAATGTCCATTTGTACTTCTATTTTTGCTCCCAATTTTGCTTCTTGCTTTTCTTTTGACATGACATTGAAAATATCTTCTCTTTTCGCTTCCTAAATAGCCCCAAGTTATGCTTCTACTGTAGTGTCATGTTTTGCTTCCAATATGGTGCCTGTTGTAACATGTCTTGTTTTTGATAAGTTAGACATTGTAGAAGAAACTCAAAAAATTAAAAAATGTTAGGTTTGGATATGAATTGATGAAAATTCAAAAAAAAAAAATGTTGGGACTCATCTCAAAAAAAAATAATCATATCATAATATGATAGGATTAGATATTTTAAAAATGAAGGAAAAAATATTTGAAAATTTTAGGCATATATTGAAGCAATAAAAGAAACAAAATTTCTTAGTTTCAAATAAAAAGAAAATAAGTTGTGTGCAGTTTGTTAGGATGCCACAACCCAAAGTAATTTTTTTTTATCATACTACTTGAACATGATCAAAAATATTAAATTTATACATTTTAGATTAGGAAATAAAAGTTCACCAAAATTTTTGAACTTGGTTGAACATTAGACTTAGGAAAATTAATGGTATCTTGTTTAAATGCGCAAAAATAAAATTAGGATTAAATTATGTTTTATTAGTGTTGATTGCTTCACTAAGCGGTTAATTATTATTGTAATAAAGTTCATATTGATTTTATTCTAAATTCTGTAATGCGACAAAGTTGTTTTGTCGTTTTGTGTTAATTTCGGAGAAAATATCAATGGTGGATGTCTTCCTCGCCCAGATCAACGATGGGGAAGGCATTTTGCACCCATTTTCTCCTTTTCATGGGGGTTGGGGGAGGGTCTGAAAAGTGGTTTCCTTTCGGCGGGCTCCTTGCATACTTGTCGTTCTCTCGTCATTTTTCACCCCCCCTGCTCAATACCGTTTACCGTCACTTGCCCCCTTTGAAATATGCCTTCCTCCCAACGGTTGTTTTCTCTAATTTGAATTCTCGCCAACGTCCATACTCCGATGTCCAATCACTTCCTCCCACCTGTAAATATCCCATTATGCCCACTCCCTTTCCATTGAATTATACCATCCTGTTACTCCCGCTCCTTTACCATTATTCCCTATTTCATTGACACCCGCTCCATTACCATTATCCATTAAATCTCCATGGCCAGTTCTCCAAAAATCATCTCGTATAACAGTAATTCAATCATGTTATAAAAAAACATATCCCTTTCCTTGCACCACCCTTTGATTCATTTGTCATTCTGTCAAATTGCAGGTTTGCATAAACATAGTTTCAATTTACAGCTTTGCCATATGTCACCCTTGTTAACAGAGTTGTTACTTGCAGAGACCACCTTTTTCAATATCATTTCATTTCAAAAATACTTCTTCTCTTTTACTCTGCAGAAAGAAATGGCTCCCAAAGGAAAGGGTCGAAAAATAGTCACTGAAGAAAATTCAAATGTGTCAGCGCTTGTTGATATTAACCATGTCCCATTGACCAGTTCTTCAAGATTACAGACACAGAATGTGAATTCGATATCTATGAATTACATCTATGGTTAAAACATAAATATGTAGACAAACAATATGAAGTCAAGCTTTGGGATATTTTATTGCCTTTGTTCACCTTACCTCAAACTCATGAGTTCCGTGACCAAGTCACCTAGTGTCAAGCTAGGTATGATCCCCTTAAAAGGAACATAGTAGCTTAGAATGGATACATTCTGATTTCTATTTCTCTTGAGACCATAAATGAGATGCTGCTTATCCCACACAGTGATTCCCTTAACCATTTTTCCCAAGCTGCTCTCATGGAGTCATACTACAAACTGACCTTTCCTCAGAGAGCTCAGATTTTCGAAACATTTCTTCTAGATGATGTTGAGATTATATATAAGAACCCTTTTTACCCATCCACCATGTTCCCTGAAGCAACCAGGCATATTATTTCCTTAATTTCCTGTTTTTAAGCTATCAACAATATGACAAAATAGCAGATGAGTCAATTCTGGGTTATTTTTCCATTTTCTCCAAAGATAGTAAGCCAGCATTCATGTACAATTATAGCCAATTCCTGGCTGATAATATGCATGAACAGTTGATGAATTTGAAAACTCAAGGCATGTTCAAGTACATTTTTTTACTAGTTCACATGTTTCTTTTTCAACAGGGGGATTCATTACCAATTACATTTCATAAAAAGGATGATCAGGGTGTTAACCGGTCAATCATCCATTATAATCAATTGGTTATATCCATTTCAACTGAGTTTTCATTTGTATATTTCATTGATTCCTTCATTCATCCAGTTGCCTAGCTTTTAAACAGTAAGAATGAGCCTAGGATTGGCTCAGACATCAAAATAATGCTCCATCTAAGTGATCAAATTAAAATAGGAGACTGGTATCTTTACCAGAATTATACAGATATTAGAGTATATGGATGTGAATTGGCACCTTACAAGCTACCCAAATATGTTCCAATGATACTTTTCTCTCTGGAATATATTAGGTAAATGATTAACATGGATGAATTTCACTTCGTTTCAGGTAAAAGAAAATATCAGTTTAAGTTCAAGACTAAAGTAGGCTCTTTGATATGCAATACTAGAACAACAGGAATTGAAGTAGATGCAATCCTCGAGAGGATGAAATTTCAGCCAAGTTTCACTTGATCATATGATCCATTCAACATTATTCCAAACTTGAGGGTGGAGTTGAAGACAACGCCCTACAACCACACTCCTAGGCATGAGATTGAGAAATTCATGAACCAGGATCAATGGGCAGAAAAAACATTGCAAGAATTAGAGGAGCAGATTATTTCTACCTCCACTCTGCAGACTCCTATCTCTCAAGACAAGCAGCAGAAAAGGCCTAGAGAGGAAACATCATCTTTTGCAAACATTTCCAAAGAATTCATTATCAAATAGAAGAATTAGAAGACATATTTCACCGTTTCTACTGAGAAAAGTAAAAAATAAACAGAGATCATTGATTTGGGTGATGCAGAAGTTTCTGCAATAGCAGAGGGAAGTGTTCCTAATATTCCATCATATTCTTTAGCTTCAAAAGAGCCCATGGAGATTATTCAAATATCAGTTGGAACCAGCGAACAATGTGATCAAAATATTTTCTCTAAATTTTTAGAGATTAAACAAAAGAATGAAGCTCTAAAGGCCAATGTCTATAGTCAGTTTTGGAAGTAGACCTCTACATCACAACATAGGTTGTTGTTAACTTTTGATAGTGAAAATGGAAGGATGCAGATGGATTTTCTACAGGCCCAAGTCCCTTTTCCCAAAGCTCCTTCTTATTACAAGAAAACCATATTCTCATTTGATGCAAAACAGGTCCATCCCATTGACCAAATGGACATGCACAAACAGTCAGGAGAAATTCTTTTCTCTACCATGTCATTATATGCCTGTGGGACGACGCATGGCATGGCCACATGCCCACCCGCAGGCTGCAGTTAAGAGGCCCCGGAGTGATTAATACTCTAGGTCGTCACCCTGTGCGGCATTTATGCCGGTGTGGAGGTCGAGGTTGCAAGTTGTTCAAAATGCTACCTTATGGTTCTTTGTCTCTGCTCTTCGACACTGCTTCAGGGTTCTTGGCTCTGTCTTGGCTTCGTATGGTGGTCTCCATGCCAATGAAATTCTTGCCTGTTGGGTCTGGATGCTCATCGGAGGCCGAATTTCCCAGCTCCCACACCTCCCTCGGCAGGTGCTGTCATTTGGGATTTTGTGTCGATTTTCTTCCTGGCTTTCATTTCTCGCATAGCCCCTTCTGTTCTCTGCAATTTGCCTCACCACTTGGTCTCAATTTTCCCTCCCCCTCCCTGTCGCCTATTGTCAATTCTGCTTACTCCATTTGGCTTTGTACTGTCATGCCCAGGCTCAGGCACCGTCTGAGATGTTGTTGGGGTAGCTCCAAAGCACGCCCCTCTAGTTGATGTCTCTCCCTTACCACCAACCCTTTGTCATCTTCTTCTGAGAGCTTCCACGAACGATATCCTTCAATGCGCAGTGGGCATGGGCATGGGCATCGACTCCCCTCCTCCCCCAGACGTGGCGCTTCAGCTTCTCGGTCACCTCCTCGCTCTCGTCCCGCTGTTTTTGCCTCCCTTTACAGCCCAACCACCGCACATTTTCATTTTCAGTGCAATACCAATCGCCCTCTGGTCATAACGACTGTCTCTGTCTCTTTTAAGGAATTTTAGAGGGAAATTCTAGACCCCTCTCCTCTCATGCATCTTGTTAAAATGCTGGATCCCCCTGACCTTATGCAGCCCCCTCAAACCATGGACATAGGAGCTTCTCTCAAAGCAGGCGACTGCAGTTCGAGCCTCCTTCAGGATATAGGCAAGCAGGATGGTGGCAGCGAGGTAGGTGTAGCAGCAGTTCGAAGATGCCCCATTCCGGATGATGATGGTGGATATTGGTGCAGGATTGAAGAAGAACCACCCTCGGAGGATTATGGTCTCTAGTGCAGATGATATTTTCCAAGTAATTATGTTCATTTTTTTTGTCATTTTTGCTGTTTTGGGATGTAATAAGTTTTGGTATGCTATAGCTGGTTTCTTCCATCGAGGCAGCTTACAAACGTTGCATGGGCTAGTTTCCCCATGCGGGTAGCTCAATTTTTGTTATCTTGCTGAACTTATGATGCTTCTGATGGCCTGCATCACGAAGGCCATGAACTAGTTGTACTATATGTTTTATTAATAGAATTAATCTTACTTAGAAAAAAAAAAAAACTGCCATGTCATTGTCCAAATTGAGAACAACTCTGTCAAATGTACAGTCACAATTAAAAATTGAGAAACTTTCCTCTTTAGCCAAAGACAATAAGCTAAAATCATTAGAAGATATAGTAATAAAGATTGGGTATGACCCTAAGGATGTTAAAGATGTAGAAAAAATTCTTAAAAAGAAGAATGTAGAAATTGCAACTACCCGAGCAAACTTGTGCAAGATTTGACTTTACAAAAGCAGTAGAATGAAAAGCTTCTGGAGAAGTTCAGGAATTTAGAAGCTTAGAGGATAAAGAATGATACTCTGTACATGGAAGAAATGCAGAAATCTCACAGGTTAGCACAACAAGTTCAAAAGTTAGAAAGTGAGTTATTGATGGCAGAAACCTTGGCCCAAGCCAAGGAAATCACCTGGACTGAAATAATTTAGGCTATGACTGAAGTATATCCCTTCATACAAATTATTTTTGAACAAAATAAATAACCACTAAGTGCAAAGTAGTCATTGAGCAAGAAAAGGAAACACTTAAGAAAAAACTAGCTGAGGCTTCAGATATGATTTAAGTGCTGAATTCAAAGAGTAGGGAATATTTAGAACAGATTAACATCATAGATAGAACATAAACCATTATGAAAATTAAGAAAGTTTTGTAGAAGAATAATATGTTGAATCAGTTGGAAATCAAGTGTCAAACTTTGGACATTGTTGTCCAAAGGCTTCACATCAAGTTCAACCTGCTAAATCAGAGAGCATTTCCAGGATTAGTAGCGCCAAATGACAAATGAATCAATTTGGAGGAGTACTTAAAGAATATTTACACAATTTCAATTGATAAAGCCAAATTTGCAAGGATTAAAGGTCATATGACAGGAAAATATTTTCTAGAGGCTTTAGATTTTGATTTAATAATGGGACATGAAATCAAACATCTCTTTATCAATAAGCCTACTTTTGAGAGGTACACTGAATTAGATGAAGTTTTCAGAAGATTAATTAATCTGGATATACCAAGTCAAGAAATATGGGATCACTTACGTGAAACTATCGAGTAAATTTCATGTCCAACAGCATACCATCAAAGCAGCAGATTTTGGGGCCACATCATCAACCACTTCCTGGAAGACTGTGACAACTCAGCTCAACATTTTTTGTATTCCTATATTTTGATACTATTTTTGTAATCTACTTAGATGCTTCTAATAGATATGAATTAGTATAAATAACTCTCCATTCGAATTATTAAGGCTTTAACCCTTGGATGAGCACTTGTAAAGCATAATTGTATGAAATTTTGATCATTAATGATTAATAAAAGGATTTTGGATTTGTTTCAAACAGTTTGTCTCCTTGTAAGTTTTTTCCACTATACATTTCATTATGTTTTATGCATATATTTAAGTTTTATGAATATAATTAGGTAAGAGAAAATTGTATCTTAGTCTATCTTAAATCCTCTGAAGTTATAATCCATTTTAGAGATTGATTTATTACACTATATTTCTATATAAGTCCCTCTACATCAATTAATTGTTATTAATCTTCATAATGTTAAATATATTTTGTTAACCTGTAAACATTATTTGTCAGCCTTTCATACTTATGATAAACTAAAGATTCAATCTAGATATTTAGCTAATCATATTTTCTTATAGTTTCTGCCTTCACATATGCAAAATTAAATCACTATTTTGAAGTAAAGCAACAACCCTTTTCTTAATACTTAATACTATCAAAATTTAAAACATGTTCTTGTTATTTTCTCAATATATTGGTCATTGAAAAACCCCTTTTAAAATAACAAAATATTTTAGATGCTTTGGCATAATTAATTAACTTAGAATTACCTTAGAGGACAACAATGCCATTTATTGCATCTAACTTTAATTCCGTTATAGAATCTTCTTTAGCTTCTAATATGGATTCCATTACTATGTCTTATGTTGCTTCTAATATTGCTTCCATTATTGCTTCTTGGTTTGCTACCTAAATGGATTCTTTGTTTTCTTATTTGGTAACACCAAGTTTGGATTTGAAATTGCGTTCATTGTTAATTCTTTTTTTCTACCTAAATTTCTTAAGTTTTCTCTTCTTAGATAATGCCAAGTTTTTCTTCGATAAGTACTTTTTTTTGGCTACCTGAATTTTTTTTTGTTTTTTCTTGTCAGGTAACACCCAATTGGGCTGTTAGTATTGTTTCCATTATTACTTCTTGGTTTGATACCTAAATTGTTTCTTTTTTTGCTTCTTAGGTAATGCCAAGTTTTTCTTCCAAGATTTCTTCTAGTGTGATTCTACTTTGGCTTCCATTGTTACTTCCTTTTTCGCTTCCATAATTTCTTCCCTGTTAACTTGATGGTTTGCTTCTTGTTTAGCGCTTGGGTTTGCTTCTTTTTTAGGTTTAGGGTTTTCTTCCTTTTAGTGTTGTGGTTTTCTTCTAAATTAGCCTCCAATTTTTCTTCCTATTAAACAATAAATTTAGCTTCCTATTTAGATCCATTAGTATCTCCAAGTATTCCTTCCAATTTAATGTCGAATTTTACTTCCATTTTACAGCCACATTTTTCTTCCATTTTAACAACTCAGGATGCTCCCTCTATAACTTCCATTTATTCATTTAATATTTTTTATTTCAATTAAATTAGTTAATTATGTCATACCTCTTAAGTAACTTATGTTATTATAGAGTAATTAATATTACATTTGAAATATTTTTTATCATACCACTTATGAAGAAATTTTAGGGAAATGGGCATCCATACAAACTACATTTATGTTTTTTAAACTACAATCGATATTTTTATATTATTAATAAATGATGCAGACACAAACTACAATATAATCAAAATATATCGTGGACCTGTGGGTTATGGGCCCACATAAACTCCCTTTAACCGCAACGGATTACAATATTGGAGTTTATTAAACATACATACGCGTGCAATCAACAATGGTTACTTTAAAACAAATCGCACATAAACCAAAATCAATTACATACACGCAGAACTTCGTTCTGGAGGGTCCCACAATAGTATAAACCAATCAGAAGTGAATCACATTTCACAACTTATATGATTTACCTTCCCCGCAACTTCGCACTTTTAACAATTCGATAAACTTGTGATTTCGTGATTTCGCACTTCGCACACTTTAAGACTTAACTTAGTAATTAACCCCTATTCCATGCGATCTGCACAATGCCAACATGTGGTCCTTCTACTCATCGCATCACATACAAAATAACTTACCATGCGATGGCCTTAACACTAAACTCTAAACTTTGCGATTTGCAAAATCGCTCCCGATGCGATTTGATCTCCGCTGTTGGTCTTTGTAGGATCCGACGGTCCACACTATGTCTTTGCTGATCTACTTCACATCGCAAGGTAAATAACTTATATTGCGAAGTCTTAACCACAAATACTAAATCCTGCGATGTGCAAAGTCTTCACTAGTTTGCGATATGATCCCCACCGTTGATCTGTGCCAGATCTAATGATCCTCTCTGTTGCTTGCAAGTCTGATTGGCCTTCTGCTGTGCGATTAATATGATATTCGACAGAGAAATAAAAAGTGGTCAGTTTAAAATAGATAGCCAAATTAAAATACAAATCACTTGGAATTAAATCAGAAATGAAATTACACAGAGCCAAGCCCTTGGATGGCTAGATTTTACATTTCCTTTGCTCTCTGTTCACTCCTCTCTCACTCTTCTCTCGCACCTATTCCACACTTCCCTATCACACCTATTCATGCATATATATATATATATATCTACTTGAAAGTGGTTCTTCTCATATTTTTAATATCTTTATGTTTGAACCACTCTAACAAACAAATTCTATCCTATCCTCATGATCTAATCTATTTGGCTTAATCTCCTCAGAGGGAGAAACCAATTTCTATTTTATTCCTAATTAATTTAGCAAATAAAAATAGACTAAAATCCTCCCATTTAAAACTAAATAAAATATTAATAATCAATGTTTCTCCACCTCTTGTTAGCCACAACATGTGAACACAAAATCACATTGCTGGCTAAATCTGGATGCCACTGCATCAGACTCTTGGGAAAGAAAAGATTGATCCATCAATGTTTCAAGATATAAATTAAACTTCTGTAAGTCTGTTGCTGTCATCCGATTGGTATCTTCCACTAGGTGTCATTTCCATTTGATTAGATACTAATAATAGGTTTTTCCTCTGGTCTTATTTGCTACTCTTTTCTCCAGAATGGCTTCCACTTATTTCTTTTTTGTCTTTGGCATCTGTTCCTTCCAATAAAAAGTTTGGTCCTCCTCTTCTGTAGATTATTCTTGTAGTTCTTTCTCTGTTCCTTTGTATGGGCACAAATCTGAAATATTAAAGATGGGTGATATCCCAATTCCTGTTGGTAATTCCATCTCATATGCATTTGAGGAAAACTTCCTCAAAATTCTACATGGCCCTATCTTTTTCATTTTGAGTTTTTTATAAGTCTCGACTGGAAAACTTTCCTTCCTTAGATAAACCATGACTAAATCATCTACTTGAAACTCCCTTTCAGTCCTCTTCATATCAACTCTTTGTTTATAATTTTGGGTGTTTTTTTGTAAGCTTTGCTTGACATCTTCCTACAACTTCTGTATCTGTTCTGCAAATTCTTCAGCTTTTGCACTCCTTGTCTCTTTTTTGCTTAAATATCTAAGTTCATACACCCCTCTTGGATGCATCTCAAAAAAAATCTAAAATGGACTCATTCCAATACTCCGATTAGGAGTATCATTATAGTAAAATTCAGCTTGAGCAAGTGCTAAGTCCCATTGCTTTGGATTTTTGTAAACCAAACTCCTTAATATATTTTCTAGGCTCCTATTCACCACTTCATTTTTTCCATCTGTCTAAGGATGATAGGCTGAACTGAAACTGAGGTTTGTACCCAGATTATTCCATAGGTTCCTCTAGAAGTGTCCTACGAACTTTATATCCCTGTCTGAAACAATACTCACAGGAATTCCATGTAATCTTATAACTTTAGAGAAAAACAAATTAGCGATGTGAGTTACATCACTAGTTTTTTTACAAGCAATAAAATGAGCCATTTTAGAAAACCTATCTATGACAACATAGATAGAATCATGTCCTATTTGAGTCTTTGGCAAACCCAAAACAAAATCCATGCTGACAGCATCCCAAGGTCTATTAGGTATTGGCAATGGCTGATATGACTCAGTGTTTTGCCTTCTTCCCTTTGCATGTTTACAACCTGCACTTCTCAACAAAATTTTTGATATCAGTTTGAATTTTTGGCCAATAACAAAAAACACTTACATGAGAAAATGTTTTATCCTGTCCAAAGTGTCTAGACAGTCCTCCACTGTGTTTTTCCTTAATCAGATTTTCCCTCATGGAACACTTAGGTATACACAGTTTATTATTCTTGAACTGCAATCCCCCTTAAATCAAGTAATCTAACCAATGGCTTCTATTATAAATCATTGGATTCTTAAAAGATGCATATATTTCTTTTAAATATGTCTCTTCCTCATACATGTCAATCATCTCTTCAAACCCCAAAATGCCAATCTTCAATTCATGCATAATCAAATTTACTCTGCTTAAAGCATCAACAAGTTTATTTGACTTACCACTTGTGTGTTTGATTACAAAGGTAAAACTCTGCAAAAAATCCACCCACTTTGCATGTTTTTGGTTCAACTTCGTGTTGAAGATTGCAACAAGAAACAATGAAAGTGGCATCCGAAAACATCATTCCTTGATCCTAGTGAAAAATAATCACCTAAACTAGGTGGGGCCCACACAGGGTATTTTTAGGTGTATGTCTATTTTTAGAATGGTGAGAATATTCTAAAATTAGCAAGATGCTGATTCTAGATGGTTGAAAAAATTATATCTTTGGATGAATTTCTATTTTAGGAAGATGGGCAAATTCTATTTATAGATCGATAATCTAAAAATAGAATGCATGTCGATTATTATTAGCCCTTAATAATAATCAGACAAGAAATTGTAACTTATTCTCTTTGAGCACTTTATTTCAGTGAACAGATGTGGCACATCAGTGGGCTGAAGGAATTACACAATTCCTAGGGTGGTTGGTGACTCATGCATGGAGGACTTCATTATAACTGATAGTGGCAAGTTGTAACAGAGTTGGAAGAGTAGTTATGTGAGTTGTTATTTATTTTAACTCAGTTCAGTGAGTTAAACTCAGTTGTGCTAGTTGTAACTGAACATACACTAGTGATAGATGAGTGAATTAATTATTTAATTAATTCAAAAGTAGTGTCTTACTTGCAACTAAAGAAATACTATAGTTAACTACTTGCATGTCAGATCTAGTGGAGACCCAATGGAGAGATAGGTGAAAGGGTGAGATGGACTATCAGTTGTGACTATAGTGATGCCTTCAATTCATATACACACACATTGGAGATGCTTATGAGGATTTCACAGTGCAAGCAAAGCAAGGTTGAATTCATTCAGGGGTCTTCTTCAGCAGGGATTGTGCAGTGGAGGCAGGCTATCAGGAGGTAAGAAATTGGTGCATAGATCTACAAATTTCTACATGACAGTATGTGACAATTGTAGATTGTATTGAGAGCTTGATGTACTAAGCTTTGTATGAGATTGTTACATGTTCCATTGATATACATAATATATGATAGTTGGGGTTTTTAGCTTTAATCTTTCCCGGTAAAACATCTTGTTATGTGGAATTGATTTGCTTCATATGTGTTTTGCAATTGGAAATTTAATTTCCACAAAGAATTAAGTGGAAGGATTATGTATTTAACATAAGATTAATTTTTTAGATCAGGAGAATCCAGAAATACATTATTGTGTTTATAAATTTCTACATGGTATCAGAGCAGTGTTAATCACTGGAGATTGCAATATTGAAGCGGTGCTAAGTTTTGTGTTGGTGGAAACAATTCGAAATTGTTGCAAGAATTTCTTGGTGCGAAAATTGAGTATACATTGAAATGGATTTCAATGGGTTGCGGTTGGAGTATGCACTCGAGGGCATCTCGAACTACATAGCTTGGAAGGATAGGATGGAGGCGGTGCTTGAAGATATTGGCTTGAAGGAGTTCATCGATAACGATGTTCCTAAGCCCACTTCGGCGGATGTTGCAGTACTTGACGCATGGAAAAATAAAGTAGCAAGGGTGAGCATGATTCTATTGGAAGGTGTGAAAGAACATATTGTGTCAAGCCTTCATGGGAAAGCCACTCCATTTTCAATGTGGAAACCTTTGATAGATATTTTCAAAAGCAACAGTGACCATAGGAAATTGGCGTTGAAGGATAAACTCAGAAAAATTCAGATGGAGAAGAACGACACTATTTCAGTATACTTGAAAAAGTTTTTCCAATGCAGGGATGAGCTTGGGAGTGTAGGAGTTAGTGTTGCGGATGATGAAATGGTGAGCTTGGCTCTCCTTGGGCTTCCGAAGAGTTGGAACAGTTATCAAGACTCTGTCAATGGATGGGAGAAACTACCAGATTGGGAGCGACTGTGGTCGAATCTAGTGCAGGAGGAGATAAGGCATACCACCAGGGATGGCTCTTCATCAAAGAATGATGATGAAGAGGATTGTGCATTGGATACCAAGGTGAAGAATAAGAAGGGGAATAAATTCCATTCTATATCTAAGGTCAGAGAAGATGGCAAGGAGCACAACATGTCAGAAGTGAAGTGTTTTCACTGTCATGAGTTTGGACATATTGCCACAAATTGTCCACATAAGAAGAAGAACAAGATGGCTGCTGGAGCTGTAGCTGGTGAGGATCTTGCCTCAAAATTTGAGCTTGACTTCTCATTGATTGCATGCATGGTGTCTAGTGCATTGGGCTCAGGTTGGTACTTTGATAGTGGTGCTTCATTTCACATGATGGGAGATGAGAAATTGTTCAGTGACTTGGTGGAGAAAGATCTCCAGACGCATGTTGATTTGGGCGATGATGGATGATATAGTGCGACCGAAATTGGTACCATTACCTTTCAAAGGGATTCAGGTAAACTCTTTCATTTAAAATATGTTGTGCATGTTCTGGGTTTAAAGAAGAATTTAATCTCAGTCGCAATGTTAGAGGATAGAGGCTATGATGTTGTCTTTAGTGAAAGAAAACTTTTCCTACAAAACAAAGCAACAGGGCAAGCCAAGAAGGTTGGAATTTGAGCTAATAATATCTACAGACATGAGGTATATGGGATTTCAATGGAGATTCCTACTGTTGGGAAGTGTAAGGAAGCCATGCAATTAACGCTTGAGAGGGAGAAAAATTTGCATGCAGGTAAGAGTGAACCTCGATATGTGGAGAAATCACAAGTCGAGGATCATGGAGTGGGATAAACCAATCATGCAAGGAAATTATGTGCCAGATGGGCAGAGGGAGTGCATGCGGCTATACCACCAGGTGAGAAGTGGGGCGACATGCATCAGTAATCCAAAGAAGAAATTTTTGGGCAGGATTCATTGAGATGGTGTGGATCTCATGGATTGAACCTGGCTACGTGGAGCCCATAGAGCAGCAATAGCATGATAAGTTGGATTGATGCAGTCAGATTAAAGTGACAGTTTCAGATACTGGAGCATGGATCAAAGTTGACAGCAAGTGCAGAGTGCATCTGTGTAGATTTCAACAACGCAGTGGTTCCAGAAGACATGTGCAGTTGGTACCAACAGAAGTCAGAATACTTTGATTATAGATGCATTATATTGATTCAGTTGTTTGAAGGCTATTCAGTTTCGGAAGTGTTGCATGAAATTATTGCAGGGCGAATGCATGGAGTTGCATGTCGCAAGAAATCACAGTCCTTTCTTGTTGAGAGGGAGTGTTGAATATTGCAACAAGAAACAGTGAAAGTGGCATCTGGAAACATCCTTCCTTGATCCTAGTGAAAAATAATCACCTAAACTAGGTGGGGCCCACACAGGGTATTTTTAGGTGTATGTCTATTTTTAGAATGGTGAGCATATTCTAAAATTAGCAGGATGCTGATTCTAGCTGGTTGAGAAAATTATATCTTTGGATGAATTTCTATTTTTAGAAGACGGGCGAAGTCTATTTATAGATCGCTAAACTAAAAATAGAATGAATGTCGATTATTATTAGCCCTTAATAATAATCAGACAATAAACTATAACTTATTCTCTTGGAGCACTTTATTTCAATGAATAGATGTGGCACATCAGTGGGTTGAAGGAATTACGCAATTCCTAGGGTGTTTTGTGACTCATGCATGGAGGACTTCGTTATAATTGATAGTGGCAAGTTGTAACAGAGTTGGAAGAGTAGTTATGTGAGTTGTTATTTAGTTTAACTCAGTTCAGTGAGTTAAACTCAGTTGTGCTAGTTGTAACTAAACATACACTAGTGATAGATGAGTGAATTAATTATTTAATTAATTTACAAGTAGTGTCTTACTTGCAATTGAAGAAATACAATAGTTAACTACTTGCATGTCAGATCCAATGGAGACCCTGTGGAGAGATAGGTGAAAGCATGAGATGGACTATCATTTGTGACTATAGTGATGCATTCAATTCATATACACACACATTGGATATGCTTATGAGGATTACACAGTGCAAGGAAGGCAAGGTCGAATTCATTCAGGGGTCTTCTTCAGCAGGGATTGCATAGTGGAGGCAGGCTGTTAGGAGGCAAGAAATTGGTGCATAGATTTGCAAATTTCTGCATGACAGTGTGTGACGATTGTAGATTGTACTGAGAGCTTGATGTACTAATCTTTGTATGAGATTGTTACATGTTCCATTGATATACATAATATATGATAGTTGGGGTTTTTAGCTTTAAGCTTTCCCGGTAAAACATCTTGTTATGTGCGATTGATTTGCTTCATATGTGTTTTGCAATTGGCAATTTAATTTCCACAAAGAATTAAGTGGAAGGATTATGTATTTAACATAAGATTAATTTGTTAGATTAGGAGAATCCATAAATACATTATTGTGTTTATAAATTCTACACTTTGGCTGATTATTTATGAACTATAGTGCATGGTTATTTGAATACAACACAAATTCTTTGGGCAACAAATAATGCCTCCATTTCTTCAAAGCCTTCGCAATAGCATAAAAATCCCTATCATAGGATGAATGCTTCTTCTTGGCCTCATTTAAATTTTCACTAAAATAAGACATTGGTCTCTACTCTTGAATCAAGATAGCTCCAATTTCTATCCCACTGGCATCAGTCTCAACTTGGAATATTTTATCAAAATTTGGTAAGGCCAAAACAGTTCTTTCAGTGATCATATTTTTCAACAACTTGAAATTCCGTTCTGCTGCTTCTGTCCATTTAAATGGCTAGTTTCTCTCTATTTTTTCAATTATTGGTGCACAGATCTGACTAAAACATCTTATAAAATTTCTGTAAAAACTTGCAAGACCATGAAAACTCCTTACCTCAAATGCACTTCTCGAAGTTGGCCAATCTAGTATTACTCGAATATTTTTTCGGTCCATCTTCAAGCCTTCTTCTGAGACTATAAATCCCAAGTAAATGAGCTCCTTCTTCATGAAACTACACTTCTTCAAATTTATGAGCAACTTCTCCTTTTGCAAAGTACTTAACACCAGCTTGACATGCTCCAAATGCTCCTCCTTACTCTGACTGAAAATAAGAATTTCATCAAGATAAAATATCACAAAATTTCCTACATACTCTTTCAAAACCTCGTTCATTAGTCTCATAAATGTGCTTGGTGCATTAGTGAGCCCAAAAGGTATCACTAACCACTCATACAATCCTTTGTTGGTCTTAAAAGCAGTCTTCCATTCATCTCCTTCTTTAATCCTTATTTGATGGCATCCACTCTTCAGATATATTTTAGAAAAATACTTTGACCCACTTAAACAATCCATCAAATCATATATGCGTGGAAATGGAAATATATACATGATAGTGATCTTGTTTATGGCTCTGGAATCAGTACACATGCGCCACTCACCTCCTTTCTTTGGACTAAGCACGATTGGTACTGTACATGGACTAAGAATTTCTTTGATTAGTCCTTTATCTAACAGCTCATGTACCTGCCTTCAAACTTCTTCATTCTCCAGAGGGATCATTCTATATGCTGCTTTGTTTGGTAAACTTGCACCAGGTATTAAATCTATGTGATGACTGATACTTATGATTGGTGGAAATTTACTTGGTAATTCATCAACAACTATATCAGCATAATCATCTAACATGTTTTTAATTTCCACAGGAATATTGTCTAAATTTTTTGACGTTAGAATTACTTTGGGCTTACTCACAACAGAAAAATGCATTTCTTTCTCCTTTTTGACTTCTTATAGCAGCTCCTTTCCACTAATCAGCATAACATTATTCTCAGTTGTTCCTTTATCTACTTCATCCTTCAAAGGTAGCAATGTGTGATTATTTCCATCCTTCTCTATGGTGTAGGTATTACATTTTCCATCATGAATGGATTCTCTGTAAAATTTCCAAGGTCTTCCCAACAATACATGGCACACGTCCATTGGCATCACATCACACAATATGCCATCCTTATATGTACCGATCTGTATCTCTACTTTGCATTGTTCTGTCACGAAAATATGATGTGACTTCTATAGCCACAACACTCTGTAAGGAGTAGGGTGTACCATATTACTCAACCCCAATTTCTCAACCATCTCTATAGAAACAATATTGTCAGTGCTTCCACTGTCAATCACAACTTTGCAGCACTTTTCTTTACATTTGCATACAATCCTGAATAGACTCTTCCTCTACGCTAGCTCATTTGATTCCTTCTCTACCTTAAGCAATACTATTTTGAGCAATAAAGACTCTCCTACCTCAGGTGGTTCTTATTTTCTCATGACCTAAGGGTTTTCTTCCTTTGCTTCAACTACATTCACATTTCATTGATTTTTTGGTTTGTTATGAGGACAATCCCATGATCCATGTCCCCATTATCCACATGTGTAGCACCGAATTTATCTTCCTTGACCTCTCCCTCTGGGTGCAAATCTCCCTCTACCAAATTCTCCTCTTTGTGGCGGTCTGCTACTCGAACCACTAGTTTCATTCTGAGAGTGTTGAAATCTTGATTTGAATGTTCCTCTCCCTCTTGTTGGATTTTTACCTTTATTCCTCTTACTTTTCTTCCTCAAAATTTTATCCTCTTCCTTCAAATATGCTTGGTAGGCATCCTCAA
The DNA here is from genome assembly GCA_034641835.2 of Pinus albicaulis. NCBI lineage: Eukaryota > Viridiplantae > Streptophyta > Pinopsida > Pinales > Pinaceae > Pinus > Pinus albicaulis. The sequence continues at coordinate 54,402,345 of CM076581.1, forward strand.
TTGTCTTCAGACTCAAAAAATTGATTTCATCCTGTATGTCATACCTTAAACCATTGATTTATCTGGCTACTTTCTCCATATCATCTTCATCATGTCCTGCTCTAATGCTCAGCTTGTAAAACTCTTATGTATACTCCTTTATAATCATTCCTTTTTGCCTCAAATTCTACAATTGCTTGAAAAGATTCAATTGATATTCCTTTGGCATAAACTTATTCTTCAACTTCCTTATCATTTTATCCCACTGCTTGATCTTAGGCTTTCTGTTTCTAACTATGGATGTTTATAGTTCATCCCACCAGATAGATGCATGGCCCTTCAACTTGGTAGTTGCATACTTTACCTTCTTCTTATCTTCGATCTCTTCCAAGTCAAAATACTTATCCATTGAACTGATCCAATCCATCAACTCATCCACATTAATGTTCCCCACATATGAAGGAATCTCCATTCTCAGTTTCCCACTAACCTTTGCTAATATATTGAAAACTTATGTTGCCTCGTCTTCTACCACTTCTTCTTCCTCAGAAGTTTCCTCTGTTGTGCTGACATCTCCTTCTTTAGGTGCTCATGTTGAATCTCATCTAGCTAAATTTAATTAGCTTCCGACCTTCCTCAACCTATGTCGGCTCCTCTACTGGGTGGAATATTTGCTCCAACCTTTGAGAATAGAACTTAATGTATGCTCTGCTACCAAATTATGCAGACACAAACTACAATATAATCAAAATATACCATGGACCTGTGAGTTATGGGCCCACATAAACTCCCTTTACTCACAGCGTATTACAATATTGGAGTTTATTAAACATACATACGCGTGCAATCAACAACGGTTACTTTAAAACAAATCACACATAAACCAAAATCACTTACATACACGCAAAAATTCTTTCTAGAGGGTCTCGCAATAGTATAAACCAATCAGAAGCAAATCATACTTCACAACTTATATAATTTACCTTCCCCGCAACTTCGCACTTTTAACAATTTGATAAAATTGCGACTTCGCGATTTCGCTATTTCACACTTCACACACTTTAATACTTAACTTAGCGGTTAACCCCTATTCCATGTGATCTGCGATAATTCGCAATGCTGAAACGTGGCCCTTCTCCTCATGGCATCGCATACAAAATAACTTACCATGCGACGGCCTTAACACTAAACTCTAAACTTTGCGATTTGAAAAATCACTCCCGATGCGATTCGATCTCTGTCGTTGGTATTTGTAGGATCCGACAGTCCACACTGTGTGTTTTTCAATCTACTTCACATCGCAAGGTAAATAACTTATGTTGTGAAGTCTTAACCACAAATAATAAATCATGTGATGTGCGAAGTCTTCACTGGTTTGCAATATGATACCCACCGTTGATTTGTGCCAGATCTAACGATCCTCGCTGCTGCTTTCAAGTCTGATTGGCCTTCTTCTGTGCGATTAATATGATATTCAACAGAGAAATAAAAAGCATAGATTTTAAAACAGATAGCCAAATTAAAATACAAATCACTTGGAATTAAATTAGAAATGAAACTACACAGAGCCAAGCCCTTGGATGGCTGGATTTTACATTTCCTTTTCTCTTTGTTCACTCCTCTCTCACTCTTCTCTCGCACCTATTCCACACTTCCCTCTCACACCTATTCATGCATATATATATCTACTTGAAAGTGGTTCTTCTCATCTTTTTAATAGCTTTCTGTTTGAACCACTCTAACAAACAAATGCTATCCTATAGTCATGATCTAATCTATTTGTCTTAATCTCCTCGCAGGGAGAAACCAATTTCTATTTTATTCCTAATTAATTTATCAAATCAAAACAGACTAAACTCCTCCCATTTAAAAATAAATAAAATATTAATAATCAATGTTTCTCCACCTCTTGTTAGCCACAACATGTGAACACACAAACACATTGCTGGCTAAATCCGGATGCTCCTGCATCAATAAACATAATTTTTTCTCATGAATATCTACACATAATTCAAGCCCAAATTCACATCATAGAGATTTCTAGAGTAGAGCTATTTCATGTTTCTTATAGTTACAAACTACACCACAACATTGGAATAAAATAACAAGATTTTTTTTTAAAACTATAACATGTATTTTTATATTATTAATAAAAAAAGTTGCTCCATGACTAGCTACAAATAACACAGGACCAAATAATACATGTCCAAATTATATAACTCAAAATGATACAACTCAATACGGTAATTTTTGAGAAATCTAAGGCATCTAAATTAGGTGATTTCTCTTACTTTAATAACTTCTTGTGATGTATTTTTACTTAAATTAATTAGCTTCTTCTTTCTCTTGATTATATTTAATGTTATTATCATAAACAAACTACCAAAAAACAAATAACAATGAGACATGAGGACACAAGATGTAGCTGGTCATCTAGGTCCAAAACCTCTTCACTTAAGAGGAAAACCCACAAGAATTCTTCTATTCTTATAGAATCTTCAAATTATGAATTCCACAACGTAATACCCTCGAAAAATACCCCTCCAAGACAAATTCAACATTTTTCCTTGATAAGGTTTATTTCCAACAATTTCGACCCTAAAAATTTCTTTTGCAACTTCAACCCGACAATTTCTTCTGCAACTTCGACCCCAACAACTTTCTAGCACTTCGACTTGCCTAGCAACTTTCCAGCACTTCAAATTTCCCAACAAATTTCTAGCACTTCAAGTTTCCCAACAACTTTCTAGCACTTCAACTTTCCCATAAAATTTCCAACACTTATACTTTCCCATCAAATTTCTAGCAACCCCACTCTCCTATCAACTTTAGAAACCCTAACACAAGAGAGAGAGAGAGGCCCAAAAAAATTGATCTTGATTTTCTTCTTATTTTTCGTTCTTTTCCAGCTTCTTCCTTGAGGAGATCGAACTTTCTTGTGTGTGTCCAAATGAGGTAAAGTTCCTTCTTATTTATAGGATTTCTAGGGGTATGAATTGCCTCCTTGAGGCCGACTTGATCTTTCATGAAGTTCAACTTGCTTGAGGAACCGTGACAAGGCCTTGGAGGGTCTTTGACTCTAATTTGACTCAAATAGATTTTTATTTACAATATGTAACATGCCTGAAAGGGTATTTCATACATGACAATGACTCTTATGACTTGTGGACTCAAAGACAAGCCCTAGAATCACTCAATGGGTGATTTACCTAAAAATATTTTTTCCTTGACCCTGGAACCCATGCCTCAAGGATGTGTTGACAGTGTCGAACCTGCCAAAATTCAAGGGGGTCACCTTGGTATGCAGTCCCAATTAGACCTCACACTGTTTGGGATTGGATCTGTTGGAAAATGTAACTAGGTTTGGTCTTCATAATTATATTTGAGTCACAATGAAATTTACTAATGAAAAAGACTGAAAAGAAATTTTATTATTATTACAATGACTTATTAAAGCATGCTTGGGTCATCATTTTTTAGGTCAAAATCCCCATTGAGGACTCCTAGAATTTATTCTGAGTCAATAGACCCATAATACATATAAATAGACCATTCTTGGTCTTTTGAATCATGTAAAAAGGATTTTTTTTTGAGTCAGAAACGAATTATTTCACCTCCACACCAATTCCTCCTCAAACTGGGCAATTCGACCTCAATATAAGACTATAGATTGAAGTAGTTCAAATTTATTTGGAATACTCTCTCTCACACTCTCACAAATTCGATATCCAAGAGGAAGAGTTGGAAAAATGTGAAGTAATAAAAGGAGGCTAAAAGAAGTGTGAAGTTGGGAAAGAAGGAATATTAGGTCAAGATCGAAGTTTTGGGCCATCTACCTCTCACACATGTCAGTTTTCTAGGGAGATCGAAGTTGCTACTGCTACATCGAAGTTTTGATACCAAGTCAAAGTTTCCATTGCTAAGTTGAAGTTTTTGCTGCTAGTTGTTGGTTCTTCAAGTGAAATTTCTACTCCAAGATCGAAGTTATTGCATTGAGATCAAAGTTGTTAGGTCGAAGATAAGTGTTGCATCATAGTTTTTGTTGTTGTTTTTTCTACTACTTCCAGGTCGAATATAGTATTGTCTATAAAAGAAGGAGAGGACTAACTTGGTGTGGAGGAGTTCTGTGTCTAAGTCAAGAGTCTTGGAATATATCAGGAAAACTATTGAAGGAGTAATCATTGACTAGGTTTTCCCCTAGAGTGGGGTTTTGCCCTGGTTGTCTGCCTACATCTGGTGTCCTTGGTATTTGTGTTATTGTTTTGGTAATTTCTTGATTAATTAAGTTAAAATAATAACACAATAAATTTAATAAGATAATAATTATATCACAAGTAATTATCAAGTATAAGAAAATATTTCTGCCTTTCTAATTTTTTAACATGGTATTAGAGCTTTGGTGAAGGAGGAAAAAAGAAGTTTAAGGATATATTAAAAGAAAGGAATCTCAAATAAGTTTATAAAGGGATCATAAAAGGATAACTTATAAGAAATAATCTTACTATCTTCCAAAACAATGTCTAACAAAACAGAGAGAGAAAACAAATTAGAAGGATCCTCAAATTAAAGGTCATGGAAGAAGAGAATTGATCTCATTCTTGAAAAGAAAAAAGTATTGTATTTGGTTAGAGTAAAAGTAAAGAAACTTACTAAAGAATCTAGTGATGTTGATAAGGTGAAATTCAGAGAGTTAGAAATATTTTCTATGACATTAATGGTAGAAGGCATAAAGGACAATCTTGTCCCATATATATCCAACATAGACCATGCTCAATAAATGTATGAGGCCTTATCAAAGCTATTTACTATCAAGAACATTGGTCAAGTAGTAAGCTTGAAGAATGAACTAAGGACCACAAAAATTACTAAAGATGACACTCTGGTTTCCTTATTTTAAAAAATGGCTAGAATTAGAGATGACCTTCTAACCATAGATGATATTGTACCAGACAAAGAACTAGTGATTACTGCATTATTAGGGTTGCCACCGACTTGGAGTATTTTTTCTTCGAGAATCAACAACTGGAAGGAAACTCCCACATTTGAAGAATTATGGAATTCTTACAGGAAATAAGAGATGTGAATCACATTAGTATCCAACAATGAAGAAGTCTCAAATGCCTAAACTACTTATCATAAGAAATGAAACTTCAAGAAGTCTAGAGGACCAAGAAGAAAGCTAGACATGAATAAAATAGAATGCTACCAATGTCATAAAGTGGGTCAATATAAAAGTGATTGTCCTGACAATATGAAGAATAAGAAAAGGGACAGGGACCAATCCAATGTTTTTGAAGAAGGATCTCCCAAGATGAATAAAGCCGGAGAATCAAATATAAGAGACTTGCACTATTAAATCCTTTTCCCTAAGTCTTAGTTATTTCATTTTGTATTCTTTATTTTTAGTATTTGTGGATTTAACATATTTTTGGAAAGACATTTTTGAATTGTTTTAGGTATCCCTCAAGTTTGGAGGGAACCCTCACCAACTTCAAAAGATAAGTATCTTACTCCTTGTTATTTTTGGTTTCCCTAACTTATATAAGTTTTTTTATATTAAATATTAATCACATTTCTATTTCTATTTCTGTTTTCCTTGTTTAGGAAAAGGATTGTTGAATTCTCAAGGATTATGGAAGAAAGGCCTCACAAGACAACGTTTTTAAATTACAAGGATTGTTAAGGAACAAAGGTATGCCTTATTTCACAAGCTTTGTTCTCTTCATGATAAAAGTGTATTCATTATTTTTGGATTACTAACATTATTTTGTCTATCCCTCTTAAATCATAAATATTATTGATTGGGTGATTCACCATTAGATAAATCTACCTTCCTCATATCTTTAATTATTCTTGTGGAACCCTAAAGAGGTTCTCTATAAAACCCTAACTTAAGGGTATCTCGATGATAATATGTGAAACCCTAACCTACTTAGGGTTATTGGTGAAGTCTAAGAAATTTATATTTTTGATGTTTGAAGTTTTGATGGTAATGTCATGTTTGGAAACCCTAACTTGTTAGGGCTGAAAGGTGATATTTAAATTCCAAAACCCTTGGGGTTTTGGTAATTTAGATTTTTTCTATGTTATGTATTGAAACCCTAGATATTTAGGGTTTAGTAGGGTTTATGAGAAAGACCCTTATTTTATATGATGTCCTAGGAATGAATCTTAGGTGTATGTTTGTTTGTCTAATCAAGTTTGGCTTTAATGTCATTAGTTTTACCTATTATATGTTATGATATGCTTGAATTCATATATATATATATATATATATATATATATATATCTTATTAATGGTCATAAGTCTTAGGGTTTGGAACTAACTCCTTGTCAAAGCTTGATATTCTAATATGGTATTGTTTGGGAAAATCTAGGGTTTACATCAAACCCTAGTAAAATCTAGTCATGTTGTCGAAACTAAGCTATGATTGGTTTTGATTATTGAAGCTCATGTATGAAATCTAGAGTTTTCCACTAAAGAAAGTCTAGCATATGAATTCTGAAAGTTGTTAGATGTATTGTACTTTTTTCTTTAAGGAAGAGATCATTATATCTCTTAAGGAAATATTGTAGACCAAGATATAATAATATTACTATCATGATTGAGCTATTGATGAGATTTAGGGTTTGTACAAAAACCTATGCAAGAAGTTTGAAATATAGAAATATGTGTTTCTTGCCGATTGTATTTAAGTATGTTTAAAAGTATAAATTCTTCCATCATTATATGATTGTGATATGATTAACTTCATGCTTCTATAGATTGGGTTGTACTCTATATCTAAGTTATGCAGGTTCATAATCTTCAAGATGAAGATGCTCATAAGTAAAGTTTATATGACAAGTATGATGAAGAAATATATATATATATATATATATATATATATATATATATATATATATATATATATATATATATATATCAACATGACATTGATGAAAAGGATGGAAGCCATGAAACATTCTCCAATGTCATAAAAGGAAGTTGATCTTCCCAAGTTAAGAGGGAATCTAGATAGAAGAAATCTCCTTAAGTTAAGAGGGAGGGCATGGAATGGTCATGATGGATACCTTGAAATAAGAAATTGGAGAATGCATTTTTGAAAAGTTTCTAAGACAAGGAAAGCAAGATCTGATTATAGAATATATTTCTACATGTGAAGTAGGAAAGGAAGATGTATGATTGAGGAATATTATGTCAAGATTCGTTTGAATGTCCTACTATTATATCATCATTTGAAATTAACTTGAAATTATTGGGAAATTCACTAAGGATGAGATTGAGGGGATTACCTAGAAGATTCGCGATGATCCGACTCAGAAATTGGGCAGATTGAAGTAGTTGGTTTTTTTCTCCATAGCTTTTTTCTCCAAATGCCCAATGTGCAAATGACAAATGTAAGTCAAAAAGGTGTATTTATACCAAAATTTCAAATTTTTTTGTAGGAATTTACAAGGTAAGTTCCTTAGATCAAACATCAAAGGTCACTACTCACAAATATATCACAGATCAGTACACCAGTATTTGACGTGGTTAAAACCCTCGAAGAGGGAAATAGTCAATGGCCTGAGCCAACGTGGCCACTTCAGGAAATTTATTAATATAAAGAAAAAAATTTACATAGTCTTCTCTCATAAACGATTACTATACAAATGGCCCTCCATGCTCTTTAAATAGAGATCACGGACCAATCAGGTGTCAAGCCACAGATCAAGTGTCAGTAATACCGAGGAGAGAGTGAACCGTTAGATCACTACATATCGTGACCGTTCGATTATATAGTAAAGAAAAACACTTTACCTAACTCTACGCTATACCAAGTTATACTTAACTATTTCCTATGTGTCGGAATATCCTAACATCCCCCCTTAAGAACAACTTGGGATAGGATTGAAGGATTTACAAGGTGACACAATAGTAGACTATTTACTATGTGTCAGAATATCCTAACATCCCCCCTTAAGAACAACTTGGAATAGGATTGAAGGATTTAAAAAGGTGACATAATAGGATAAGGAAGGAGGAATTAGAGCCTATCCCCCCTTAATGATAACTTTCCTGAACTCCAAGCATAGATTGAATTTTGGTAAACTTCACTTCTATGAGAGATTATGTAAATATATCAACAATTTGATCATTGGTTGAACAATACTGCACTTCAAGAACACGATCATGAATGAGCTTTCTGAAGAACTGTATGTGTAGCTCAATGTGTTTCATGCGCTGATATTGAATTGGATCTTTGCATAACTAAATGGAACTCTGAGTATCACACCAAAGTGTAGTTGGATGTTGCTGTGGTCAGGATCTGATGAAACCACAGGGCTTCCTTGTTGACTTCAACTGCACCACAATACTATGCTTCTTCCGAAGAAAGAGAGATGGCACTTTTTTTCTTACAAGACCGTGTAATAGGTCCTGAACCTAGAGTTAATACATAACTTGCAGTAGAATTTTGATCATCAGGGTCACCAGCCCAATCAGAATTACTGAAACCAATCAACAATGGATATGTTCTTGCACTATAATGAATCCCAAACTAAATTGTACCTAGAATATATCGAGGTATTCTTTTAGCCGCTTTCCATTGACTTTCATGAGGTTTGTGCATAAACCGAGCAACAAGACCAACGAAAAAGGAAATGTCATGATGGGTATGGGTTAGATACGAAATTTTACCAATAATTTGTGTAATATTCCCAATTAGCTGCTGCTAGTTGGAATATTATATTGCTCCATTTTTGTAGTAAGAAGAATAAAAGAACAATAAAACAATCCCAATGTGAAAAGGGATCAGATTAGGAGGGAAAATTAAGCCACCTTAGTGAGAAAAGGGGAAATTCAGGTGAACTAGATCCAGTTGACCAAGTCAACAGTGCTGCTACATGAGGAGGGAAACCAACAAGGACAGTGTTTTGAAAGAGGAATCTTTTCTAGGAAGTCACCTCATTAATGAGTGGGGTCAGGGGTGGGGAGGCTCACCAAGAATAAGAAGAAGGGGATAGTAGCAAGGAAGGAATTAAATATTCATCTATCTTTGGTATTTTGACTACTTGCATGCTTCATTTTTTTAGCTGTAGTTGCAGCACTGTTTAGTGAAAATAATTCTCATGCGGGAATTTCATCCTCTCCTTTGGATCAACTTGTTTAAGGGATCAAAAGGGAAGGTTCTGAGCTTAAATTTCATCATCTGACTTAGGTTCAATTAGCCATCATCATCTACAGCACATTCACTCTCAGAAACTGTGTCTTTTAGGCAGGTGCAATAGTAGCAAGGTTGAACCCCTTGATTTTGTGCTAGTGTTTGAGGAGGAGGTGTTTATTTCCCTCCAGAAAGTCTAATGAGGAGGGACTTTGGCCATTTCATGCATTGATCAGCTCTTTCATGTCATTATCTATCATATCAAATATAGAGTTGCAGTGGACTGTGTTATTTTCTGCAGTACTTCTTTTTCTGCTTTTGTAATGCCGGAAACCCTTGTCGGGTTACCTTATTTCTTGTGTAAAAGAGGTTAAACCTCCATTTCTTGGTTCTATGATTAATATAACATTCATATCAGTCTTGATTCTTCATTTTTTTTAGAAACCCTCATGTAAAATTACTCTATTGCAGTCTTCAGAAATTCAGTTATCGTAAGTCATGGGATTGGGGTGTTTTTAAGCTACATTGAGATGGGGAGATATGTTTAATGTAGCTAGGATGCTTTTTTTCTGATGCCATTTGGTATGAAAGCCACATACAACATATATAAGAGGATCCAAGTCCTTTTTTAGGTTATTATAGCATAATTTTCTGAATACATCGTTTTCTCTATCAGAGTGCAACAATTCCCAAAAAGGAATATTATAGTGGTATCAGAGCTCTACTCTTGGCTCAGCTTGTGGGGATAATATATATTCAATCATGGAGGAGGAATATGTTTCGAAACTCCTACTTCAGAACCTACAAAATATTTCAAGGGACCTCAAGGAGATGAGGCATAAAGGGGATTTTATATGGTTTTGCCATGGGGCAAGCACTAGCACTTCATATGGCATGGAGCATTCAGCTGCACCACAAATCTCTACCATGCCTTCATTTCTATCTGAATAAGATAAGGAGGAAACCATGGAAGAGTATTTTGAGGAATATGAATCCCAATCTCAAGGGTTCAAAGAACACTTGTGTTTTCAGGAGTTTTGTCGGATCAAGGATGGAAGGAGAGTTAATCCTCATCAAAAGGAGGAGAATTTTATGTAGGGGCCAGACCTACAGTTCAGTATGGGGAGGTTCTTCTTACCCACATATGATGGAACACCTAAGTGTACAACCAAGGCTTGGGTGGAGAAGCTGGACACTTACTTTCATCTCAACAAGGTTTCTGAAATAGAAGCCATCAAGATAGCTGCGTTGCACTTGGATGGGGAGGCTCATGAATGGTGGTTTCATGGATTGACCACACTTGGGCATCATCACATCACTTCATATTCAGTCTTCACCAAAATACTAGTAGAGAGATTTGATCCAAGAGATCCGGAAGCTCATTTTGTCAAGTTAACCAAGCTCAAACAGGAGGCAGATCTTGAAGACTATATTGTTGAATACTTGCATCTTTCAGTGATGGTATCCAACCTCACTATGAGAAGGAAGGTATGCATGTTTGTTGATGGGTTGGCTGAACCATTGCAGGGGTTGATCAAATCCACTAAACCAACCACTCTCCATGAAGCTATGGAGAAAGCTAGAGACTTACAACACATCTTGCCCAAGGAAGGAACATTGTTGTAGCAGGAGACCTCTTCAAGGCAAAATAATACAATCCTTGCTCATAATTTGAAGGAATAATGTGTTGCAGGAGAGGCACATTATGTTAAGACCTTCTCCAAGGAAGGTGAAGAGGCCAGCGCTGTGCCATTCATAGAAGACTTTGCTCCAAGAGGGGGAGCTATTACAACATTAAGAGGGGTCCCAAAATATCTGACCTTGAGGGTAAGAGGCACTATTATGGGGAAAAGAGTGTCTATGTTGATAGATAGTGGAGAAAATCATAATTTTATTGATTCAAAACTGGTACAAAGGAGAGGGACCCACATGGAGGAGTTTGAGGGATTCTCAGTCTTGGTCTCAAGAGCTATGACCCTGCAGTGTGCCAAGTATGTTCTGAAACTATCCATTACCATGGGGACTTACACCTTGACAGACCACTTCTTTGTGGTAGATATTCCAGACACCGATATCATATTGGGAATCCAGTGGTTGATCACTCTTGGGAGAGTCACCACTAATTGGAAAAATTTGGAGATGGAATGGACAGAAGGGAAGAGTGGTCAACATCAGAAGATCAAAGGCATAAACACATACCCCCCTTAGGTTGTTTCAGCACATAGGATGGAAGAATATCTAGGTAGAGGAGATGTAGAATGGGTAGTGGAACTGCATATATCAGAAGCAGGGGGCAAGGATTCACCAGTGCATCCTGATATTTAGTCTCTTTTCGATCGGTATTCTACAGTATTTGGAGATATCCCACCAGGGAGACCTCCTAACCGAGGGTTTGAACACACTATTGAGTTGAAGCAAGGGATCCACGCAGTAATCACCACCCCTTATAGGCACACCAAGGCTTATAGGGATGAGATTGAGAGGGCCATCCAAGAGCTACTAGCTCTAGGACACATCAGGCCTAGTACTAGTCCTTTTGCTTCTTTAGTGGTCTTGGTAAAGAAGAAGGATGAAACATTAAGGATGTGCATTGATTATAGAGCCTTGAACAAGAAGACCATGAAGAACAGGTACCCCATACCAAGGATCGATGAACTAATGGATGAGTTGAGAGGATATAAATACTTCTCCAAGATCGATTTGAGACCTGAGTATCATCAAATCAAGGTGAAGGATCAAGATATCCCCAAGACAGCGTTCAGATGCCACTATGGGCATTTTGAGTTTTTGGTGATGCCCTTTGGATTGAACAATGCCCCAGCAACTTTCCAATCGTACATGATCCACATCTTCTGTGGTCATTTGAGAATGTTTGTATTGGTCTTCTTTGATGATATTCTTATCTACAGCTGCAATTGGGAGGAGCACCTGTAGCATATTGAGACAGTTTTACATATCCTCAAGGAGCAGAAATTCTATGCCAAGCTCTCCAAACGTGAATTTGGCCTCACAGAGATGTTGTATTTGGGGCACATCATAGGAGTGGATGGAGTAAGGGTACATGAGGAAAAGATCTAGGCTATCAGAGATTGGCTTGAACCCAAGAATGTCACAAAACTTCAGGGGTTTGTTGGCATATGCACTTATTACCAAAAGTTTGTGAAAGGGTTTTCACAGCTAGCAGCACCACTCACAGAATTGACCAAGAAGGGAGCTTTCCATTGGACACCTACAACACAGAGGGATTTTTATAAGCTCAAAGAGGTAATGAGTAGTTGTCCTTTATTGGTTTTGCCTAATTTTTCTCAACCTTTTGTTCTAGAATGTGATGCATCAGGTGAAGGAATTGAAGTAGTCTTGATGCAAGGAGGGAATCCTATAGCCTTTGAAATCTGGAAGCTACTCCTTTATGAAAGATTATTCCCCATCTATGATAAAGAAATGTTGGCTATAATGCATGCATTAGCCAAGTTCTGGCAATACTTGGTGGGGAATAAGTTCAAGGTGAAGACTGACCATAACAGTCTTATATTCTTCCTTGAACAGAAGCAACTCTAGGAGAGACAACAGAAGTGGGTGAGAAAATTCCAAGCATATGACTTTGACATAGAGTATGTCAAGGGAAAGAGCAATGTGGTGGCTGATGCTCTATCCAGGAGGCCTACAACGCTGTCTTTGAGGGGCATGGATGCAAATTGAAAGGCTCAACTTTTAGTTTAGCATTCCAAAGATGACTTTGCACGTGAGATACTTGATGGGGTGGTATAGGATGAGAGGTATAAGGTGATGGATGAGATCATCTATTACCGGGACCGGATCTTCTTGGCTAAGAATTCCAAGCTCAAGGAGAAGATCTTACTAGCATCACATGATTCCCCACTTACAGGGCACCAAGGTTTCACAAAGACTTATAGAGCCATAAGAGAGAGATTCTCATGGAAGGGTCTCAAAGAGGATGTACTCCAACATGTCAAGGGGTGCACAATTTTCCAGCAGAACAAGGGAGAGCACAACCACCCTGTTGGGCTATTGCGGCCCCTGCCTATTCCGGATGGGAAGTGGGAAAGCATCTCTATGGACTTCATCACCGGCCTACCAACAGTACAGGGTAAGGATTGTATCTTTGTAGTTGTTGATAGACTAAAAAATTACTCTCATTTCTTTGCCATTTTTGCACATTATACTGCTTCACAGGTAGCTGAGCTTTTCTTCAGAGATGTATTTAGATTCCATGGTCTCCCAAGGACCATAGTGAGTCATCGGGACAACCGCTTCATGGGTGGATTTTGGCAGGAACTTTTCCGGTTAGTGAGGACTGATTTGATTCCAAGCACTAGCTATCACCCACAAACCAATAGACAGACCGAAATAGTGAACAAGTGGCTGTAAGGCTACTTGAGAAACTATGTTGTAGGGCAGTAGAGGGCTTGGCTGCGTTGGCTCCACTTGGGAGAATATTGTTACAACACTATTCATCATATGTCTATTGGTATGACTCCATTCCAAGCCTTATATGGGTATGAGGGACTCTCATTTGTTGATGTTATGTTTGGGACATGTAAGGCTCCAAGAGCCAAGGAATGGATTCAGGAGAATCAGCACATACTTAGAGCGCTCAAAGACAACATTGCTACTACCCAGACCAACAGAATATATATGCAGACCATGGTCGGATAGTGTTACAAGTCAAAATACCTCCTCATCAGCTCAGAGGGGAAGACAAATATGGAAGAAGTACAAAGACCTAAATTAAACCTATTTCTTCCAGGGTAACGCCTATATAGAACAGAACAAGAGCGTTATAACGCAGGAAATCAGTGCATTGACCGCGTTAGTGGCTAGGGAAACGCTCTGTTTACACTGGAGGGAAGCGTTACCCGTGTTTTAAGTTTGAATTGGGAAAAGAGCGCGGAGAATGATTTGAATCTCCGACTTTCCCTCACAAAGGAGTCAGTTCACAAAGGAAACTGCAGAAGCACCAGTGCATTATTGGTCATTGCCATAGAAGACTGAACTCCAAAAGAGGCAAAAGCATAGAGATCAAAGAAACATCTAAGTTTTTTCCATTCCAAACTAGTGGAAAGAGAAGGGCAACAATGGCCTTCTCCCTCTCCTATAAGAAGGAGCTGAAGGCTCTTAATTGAAGGTCGAAGGATTGCTCAAGGTTCTTTTATACTTGTGGAATAGAGAATAGTGTGACATTGTGAAGGCCAAGAGTCAAAGAGGTTCCTAGAGAGCTTGTTGACTTGGACTTCTTCACTTGAGAGAGAAGAGAGATTGGGAGACTGAGGAGGGCTTGGTACAACCGATGGTTGTAATCATCCTTCTTTCAAAATCAATAGAACTATGTTCGTTTTGTCCATTCAATGCTTAATATTGTCATTATTGTTTGAACATTTACATAGTATGATATGAATGGCTTAGATGTGTATAATCTAGATGTTTATTGTATATTGATTTAATTGATAGGATACTTTTTATATTAGAAATTACGCGGGTGCTTTGACTGATTGCAGGACTCAGATTTGGAGCCGGTGAAGAAGGACTCTTGCTTCGCTGTGCAGCGCTCTCCAAGGGACTCCAAGACTGTCAAAGAGGTAATTCTCTATTGTATTCCTTCAAGTTATTTCAAGTTAATATGAACATGCTCATGCCATCTTTGTGAACAACATAGCTAATCTTACTGTCTGCCTCGGGCATCGGAAAGCCCTGAGAGGGATATTCGAAAACAAACAACCCAAGCAATTTACCCTATAGCAGAATTGGCGACTCCGATGGAGAGTTCCCCCATAGTTTTCGGACTATCTTTTCCTTCCTTTATTCTCTTCTCTGTCCAAAGATCCTTCCGACCATTTTTGATGCCCAGTAGACATACCAAACGCTTGCAGAGTTTAATCCTGTTCCTGTCTGGCCAACTGAAGAGCTTTTCCCTGGTTAACGCGACCTATGCAGGTTATCCAGTGCGTTATAACGCGGTCTATGCTTAAATACAGTGTGTTATAACGCTGTATTTTCTCACAGACAGAGCGTTACTCAGCCAAAAACCTTGTTGTTCACTAATGTGACTATGTTTTAGCTGTAGAGTTTTTTGGCCATCATTACCTTTCACTGACTGAATCCCTGTGCTTTTATGCTAAGCTGGCATTTTTATTTGTTTCTCTTGTTTAGTTAGTGTGCAAAGCATTTACTTTTAAGAGAAAATATTTTTTTTTTTTAATTTTTCTGCATCTAGCTGAGTTTATTCTGAAATTTTTAAGTTCATAGACTGTTAAAAGAGGTAGATAGAAGTTGGAATCTTTAAAAGTTGAGCTGTGTTATTTACATGTTGGTGCATGGATGATTGAAAAAGAAACCTCTCCCTGTAGAAACACTCTTCATTGAATTTAATATTTAGAGCATGTTTTTGCATGGTTTCTTAAGTCAGAGTCTCACTATACTTCACACGTCCATTCCCCCTCCGCAAGACTAATAATAAAGTACACTAAAAATAAAGCGATACTAAAATCAATCTAATTACTCTTTTTTGAGCTCACACAAATAGTAGTTCAGGCTAGGATATTGGGTTAGGAAAGTGAGAAAACTACCCAAGATCTCAAAACTTGAAAACTAGAGTCATTAACGAGTGAAATCCTGCTGCACTCATATTATCGAGACCATTCCTTTACCAGAGCTTAGCGCGAGACAACACTTGGGTGCACTAGAAGGTAGCCCGCCTTCAACTGCATCCTATGGGTGTGTTATATATTGGGGTTCCCTTCGGGGATGTCGAAACTAGATCGGGGATCTAGGTATTCTGCCCATATAGCACACTGTCCTTGACCGTGGACCCCCCTGATGATGTTTATGATTTGAGGTATCCTTAGTGGCCATACTTTTAGGGACTTACACAAGGTGACTGGGACGGGCTGTCCTAGTACCTGAAATAGATGGACCCACTCTATCTTTGGTCTTTAGGAGGGTACTCGTCTTCACGAGAGTGCTTACACCTATCGTCTGAGGTTCAGGCGAAGCTCTAGAGTGACCGTAACTGTAATTTCGACCAACCCTCTCTGTATACTATTGCGATACTAGATTTCATCACCAGTGAACGGTAGTACTCAGACAGGGCACCCTATTCTGGCTGCTTGCTGATTGGTTTTAGAAAGTCATTTTTCTTTTTGTTAGGTGTGTGGTTACTGTCATTTGAGACTTCATAATGGATCACAATTTAATAAAATTTGTTAAAATTAAAGCGGTCACCGTGGCGACCCCTGACCCACGCCATCTGTCTCGATGACAGCAAGGTCTACCTCCTCTCAACCTTGAGGAAGAACTGAACCTTGGTGAACCCGGGCCTTCTACGGAAGAGCAGTCTCCTCTGACTAATCTTGATTATCACATAGACCCTTATCAGCCGAAACTTCCGGAGGACCCTTTCACTGAAGGCGTTGTACCTAATTACAATCCTCCGCTCACTGATCCGTTAGGGCCTATGATAATCCAGATTACACCACGCCGAGATATGTCTGCGGCAGCACCAACATCTATTTCTCCACCGGCATCCACAGGGTCGATACCAATGGCAACCATCCCTGGTTCGCCACCATCCTCCCCACCGGTGGTCAGTTCTATGCCATTACTAGGTAACCCCAGTAGTCAACATATACCTACCCCCAATCCTATGGTCAACAGAACTGTCAGTGGTTTACCGAACCCTTCGGCATCTACTCCTACCGTGACCACGTTGGGGCCCACGGTAGCTCCTCCCGCGAGCATGACTACTTCGGTGCCCTTTAGCAACCCTTTCAGCTGGAACCCTCTGTTGAGTTCAAACCCCTTGGCCACTATACCAGGGAGTAGTGTTATCAGTACACAGGTAGCAGGGAATATTTCACTTCCTCTGTAATCCTCAGGACAAATGGGACAACCCATTGTAAATACTATCCCCTTAAGTGGTTCAAACATAGGTGTAGGATCTATACCGTTGCCAAATTATGCAAGTACTAGTATGCCTCTCGGAAACTCTATTGCATCCATTTGGACTAACCAACCCCAACCTCCATCTGGAGTGGGAGGGCACTTTTATGCTGGGGGCAACCAACCGTTTGCCCCACAATACACTATGCCCTATGGACAGCAACCGTATGTTCCTACTCCTCCACCTATGGGGGGTTTTTATCAAAGTCCCACTTACCCTTCTGGTAACACGTGGATGGGGGGACCCTATGGTCTAAGTAGTCAGCCCATACTGCCTTGGTTAGACTCAGGGGAAAATCCACAATTGCCATTCTTGGCAGCTTTGGACATACCCGACATCCATAAGCTGACAAACGACCCCATCAACCACAACCCGCTTTGGCCTCCAATACCGCATAAGATTCCTTTTGATATCCCGAAGTTCGACGGGAAACATGGGGACGACCCGGCCGCACACATCACTACCTTCCATTTATGGTCCATATCCAATTCCATGGTAGATGATAGTGTCAGACTTCCACTGTTTCCCCGCACCCTTACAAGCAATGCCGCCAAGTGGTACATTTAATTGCCACGCGCCGCCATCAATACGTTTGGCGCTTTAGCGACGGAGTTCTTAAAGAACTTCCAACTACCAATTAGAGTGGAAACTAGAACATAATTGTTAACATCGCTGCGCCAAGACACCGCCACCCACATCTCCGACCATATTCATGAATGGAGACGTAGGAGGAGGCTCGTCAAAGCGCCAATACCAGACCATCTCTTGGCCAATTGGTTTTGCAAGTCTCTTTTACCCCACATCTCTAAAGACATTGGCCTTTCTGGTGCAGTGACAGAAGATCAATGTATTCGTCGTGCCCAACACCTGGATTTAATCTATTCACAATTCGGCACGCTTTACGATCTGCTCCCCCATGCCCCTGGTAACCCAAAACCTCCAGCTACTCAGAAAACCAGAGCTCATGCCGATGGTCTCGTTGGCGCGATATCTGGTGTAGCCACCAATCAGTCTCAGGGGAAAACCTCCCAGCCATCCTTGGCTGCCACTGCCCCCCATCATACGACTCCTCTTCCTCCCGCTGAGATAAATTCAGTGCAAACCTCACAAAAACCTAGCGGGAAAAATAAGAAGAATAAGAAGAAAATGTCTTCTTCGGAAGAGCAGTCGGATAATCAGAATAACCCTAATCAGAAAAATGCTGCCAGAAATGGCAAAGGAAAGGAGAAACCCATGAAATTTCCTTGCAAAATTTGTACGGAGGACCACTTGACATACAAATGTCCTCGGCTACAGGAATGCACTGATTTTATTGCTAACAAGGATTCTGGGCGAACACCTGTCGTTCTTCACAATCCTTTCCCCAATCAACCGCAGCAACATCAACACATGGTTGACAATCCGCCACAACCCCATCAACAGGGCAATGGTGGTTCGTATCCTTCCGGCAAAGGACCATCTGCCATTTATGGCATCGAGAGTGTGGACCTTCAAACTCGCGCCAAGCTTTATGGAAATCCTACCATAGATGCTCAGGAACCTGGAACTAGTTCCAATCCGTCGCCGCCCAACGATTTACATATCGAAAGGCCTACTGTTGAACCTGTAATTCGTCCCCCCAAAGGGACACTTTGACGCACGAATCATAACACCTATGCACGTGCAGCCCAAAACTACAATATTGTAGAATATTTGGCGCAGGCACCGTCAGCTATGTCTTCTCTTGAAGTATTACAAACCTGTCCAGCACAAAGGAAAGCCTTGCTTTCGACCATTGGTGGAATAGATCCCCAGGATTCCATGCTAGCAATATTTGATATGGAAAAGGCTAAACCTCGCCTCTCACATCAACTCGCATTCCAGGTGCAGGTTGTGTCGAAAGGGAGACCAATCCATCGCACTGTCATAGACAAAGGTGCTTCGACCTGCGTTATGTCACAAGCTTGCTGGCTCCATTTAGGTTCTCCTACTCTAACCCCGCCATCGAATTCCCTCAAAGATTTCGATGGCCACACTTTCCTACCAAAAGGATACCTTGCTAGCTTTCCCATCACTCTGGGTGGGAAAACGGTAAACGTGGACGTTGAAGTCATAGAGCGTCATCTCGACTATAATCTATTTCTCGGTCGCAGTTGGTCCTATGCTATGACTGCCATCGTGTCTTCGATCTTCTGACTCATCCTATTTCCATTGGATGGGAAAATAGTCACGGTCGATCAACTATCCTTCTGCACCCCTGATTATGCCACTTTACCAAGTAGCACAGTACCCCTAATAGGAGGTGTCCCTGACTCTTACGTCAGTATCGGTACTGGTCTTCTGAAGGCATCTTCCCTACTGGGTTGTTTTTCTCTACCGCCGCCGCAGATCCCAAACACAGTTGCAATGATATCCACCTTTTCAGATGGCTCTATTGACCCATGGATCATCCCGACACCTTCAGATATTGATTCTTATGGAGATCAGATGCCGCTTTTGCCGGTCAAGTTGGCTTACCAAGCCATCCAAAGCACATATGAACCCTCCACTGATATGGTTTTGACCACAGGTACAAACCTCTCTCCCATCACAGTTCTCTCTAAGGATCTCCTCAATGAAGTCTGGCCTACAGACGAAGCTATTCGAGAGATCATTTCATTAGAAGAACGACCTTGGGGAGAGTTTCACCATCGCACTTCGACGATTGATTCGGAGGCGATAAAAACTAAAATCCCGTCTTTCGACCAACCTGAGATAGTTCCCTCCTCCTATACGACTGTTCACACTATCGATTCAGAAGGGAACATGGGTAATATTTCCAAGAGACTGCTCATTGATATCTCGGTCAAAACGGGTATCGTGGAAAATATTCAGATTGGAGCTGACTGCAATCCTGAGGAAATTGCATCCTTCACATCTCTTTTTAAAGAATTCTGCGATGTCTTTGCTTGGTCTTATGACGAAATGCCTGGCATAGATCCTTCTATTGTCGAGCATGAAATCAAGACTTATGACAATGTTAAATTGGTTCGGAAACGACTCCGACCTGTCCACCCACGCAAAGCAGCCGCCATCAAGGTTGAAGTAGAAAAAATTTTAAACGTTGGCTTCATCTACCTCGTTCCCTTAACTGAAAGGGTTTCCAATCCGGTTCCTGTTGATAAAAAACAAGGCACTATTCGGGTTTGCGTCGATTATCGCAATCTGAATGCCGCTTGTCCCAAAGACAATTATCCTACGCCGTTCATTGATCAAATTCTCGACAATTTTGCCGGATGCGAATCTTTTTCCTTCATGGACGGATTCTCGGGATACAACCAGATTTCCATAAAAAAAGACGACCAGCATAAAACTGCTTTCATCTATCCTTGGGGCATTTTTGCGTATAAAAAACTCCCATTCGGCCTGAAGAATGCTGGAGCAAATTTTCAGCGGGCTATGGACTATGATTTTCATGACATTCGACATATTGTATAGGCTTACTTGGATGACCTTCCGGCTCATTCCAAGAAGCGACAGAACCACCTGACTCATTTAAGAGAAATTTTTGCAAGGTGCAGGTTCTACAATATACGCTTGAATCCTCATAAATGCGTATTTATGGTCGAGTCCGGATGACTGTTAGGTTTCATTGTTTCCAAGCACGGGATTAGGGTTGATCCCGATAAGGTTAAAGCAATTGTTGAATTTCCGGCACCACAATCCATCCTTCAACTCCAAAGCTTGCAAGGGAAGGAAAACTTTTTGCGTTGTTTCATCGTTAACTATGCTGAGATGACGAAAGGATTCATGCGATTATTGAAGAAAGGAACACTATACTTGTGGGATGACTAAGCTCAACGGTCATTTGATTCTTTAAAACACGCACTTGTTTCAGCCCCACTCCTCAGTGCCCCCGATTACTCACGCGACTTTCTCCTCTATCTGGCAGCATCACCATCCTCACTTGGAATGGTTTTTTTTCAAGTACACGTTGACGACAGCGAACATGTGATTTACTATTGATCAAAAGGTCTAATCGGACCTGAATTACGTTATTCACATGTGGAAAAAATCTCTCTGGCGGTAGTTTTCACCGTCACCCAACTCTGACATTATATATTACTACGACAGACTACAATGATTGCTTTGGAGAATCCCATGCGACATATCTTGTCTAGAAAAATTATTGGAGGGAAATATTCCAAATGGATCGTCATCCTCCAACAATTTGATTTGGTTTTCACGACTGCCAAAGCAAAGAAATCTCTCATCTTCGCCGAATTATTATCGGACCTTCCCAAAATCGACCCGGCAGAGGTAGCTCACGATCCATTCCCTGATGAATCTGTCTACTTGGTCGATTCTTTGGACCCATGGTATGGAGACATATTAGTCTACTTACAAACTCAACGCTTCCGCCCAGCTCTTACGTCCGATGACCGTCGTCGTATCCGCCACCAAGAAAAGCACTACCTCGTGCTAAACGATACAATATATCGTCGTGGTGTTGATACTATCCTCCGACGGTGTCTCACTATCGATGAGGCAGAACGCGTTTTGAATGACTGCCACACAGGGGCATGTGGTGGTCATCTTTTGGGCATAGCTACTGCCCAAAAAATCTTGCGCGCCGGTTATTGGTGGCCCACTCTGTTTAAAGACTGTATTGCAGCAGTCCAGAAGTGCCATCCATGTCAAATTTTCACAAAGAAAATGCGCGCACATCCTACCCCCCTTCACCCGGTTATCTCCGTCGGTCCTTTCGCTAAATGGGGAATTGACTTCGTCACCTGCAATCCTGCTTCAGAAAATGGACACAACTACATCGTAGTTGTGGTCGATTATTTTACGAAATGGGCTGAAGCCCTTCCCACTTTTAAGGCTGATGGAGAAACCGCCGCTCTCTTCCTGTTTAATTAGGTAATCTGGCAGTTTGGCGTACCCCTATCGATTGTCACAGATCATGGATCTCACTTTCAGAATCATATGATGACCGAATTAACATCCATGCTAGGTTTCCGACAAGATCAATCTTCATCTTATTATCCTCAAGCTAATGGTCAAGTAGAAGCTGTAAATGGCGTCCTCAAAACCATGATTCGTCGATTGGTCGGAAACCATAAAACCACATGGCATCGGAAGTTGTATTCCGCGTTATGGGCATACCGAACGTCAGTTAAAACTGCCACAGGCTTCACACCTTTCCAACTTGCTTTGGTCCTAGAGGCATTACTTCCAATCGAGTGCGAAATCCCATCACTCAAACTTGCCGTTGAACTCCTGCCTGGCACCACCGCCACTGAAGAGCGCTTGCTCTCACTCGATCATTTGGACGAAACTCGTCGAGATGCTACACTAGCACTTGAAGCTCACCAGCGCCGAGTTAAAGCTCAATACGACAAATCTGTCAAGCCTCGTTCTTTCCAAGAGGGCGATCTCGTTCTACTATATGATCAAAAACACAACCTCTTGGGGGAAGGAACACTCCAACCATTGTGGCTCGGTCCTTACATCATTACTAAAGCCCTCTCAAAAGGAGCTTACGAACTCTAGGACTGTAATGGAATTCCACTCGAGGAGCCCCGCAACGGGCTCTATCTAAAGAAGTATTTTGCCTAGTTTCGCACTAAGCATATGCTTTGTAATTTTATGTATATAAGTTTTGCCTATTTTATTTTTATGCTTCTGGATTATTTTTTGGTTTAAGGTGTTTTTCTCATGTAATCTTTTTCTTTCGCACAGATGTCATCACATTCGTTATCATTCGTCGGATATGCGGATGGTGCTAGTCGTCACACTAGACGCATTGCTTCAACTGCTTGGGTTATCTATACTCTTGAGTCGGACCTTCTTGGTTCCAGGGGAATCTTCCTGGGTAACGCCACCAATAATGTTGTCGAGTACATGTCAGTGATCCAACTCCTCACGGAAGCGGCATCTCGTGTCATCTCCGATTTAGTGGTCAGGTTAGATTCCCAGCTCATCATTATGCAGTTAAACAATCATTACCGTGTCTGCCACCCTGTGTTGCTACGTTATTTTTTAGGAGTGCGACTTTTAGAGCGTCAATTTCAAACAATCACATTTGAACACGTTCCTAGAGAATTTAATGCATTAGCTGATTCTTTGGCAAATTATGTGTTAGATTGGCATTTATCGCATTTATTGTAAAATATTTACTCATGAGTACATATATTTTTATCACATCAAAAAATACATAAAAATTTAAAAACGCAAATCACCAAAAATATATATATATATATGTCATGTCCAGTACATAGTAAACATCGAAAAGAAAAATCTTCCAAAACTTGGGGTGTTTTACAAAAATTTGGCTACACTAAGCCACACTCTAATACTAATACATCTACTCCACCAGCTAAGCCTGATGCTCATAATAGCATACAACTGCTCTAGCTATCCTCCTTAGAGGAACTAGGTATCTCTCCGACACACCTACAGTATGCCGCTGCAGATGAACTGGAACCTCCTGCATAGGAAGCGGTGGTATACCCATACTCAGACCCTCCAGGTTCTTGGAGAGTTCATGTAAAATTTGGGTATCATCGTCGTCGCCGGCTTCCGCATCCTCTACTGGTGTGCTAGCCCCGGGCAGCTGCAATCCTCGCCGTGCATAGCGAGGGGCCCCAACTGGACGGACAGGTGCCACATCGCGTCAAGCAAGCAAGAGCTTCATGTCAAAACTTAATTTTCACCCTTTTCAACAAAAAATTTACATAAACATTCAAAAACTAAAAACACAAAAACTTCTTTGAAAAAAACTGATCATTTTTCTTACCATCGGGCCCCCACTGGGTGCCAGGGGGCAAGACTAACTCCGGATTGCCTGTGAAGTTCATCCCTACATAGGGATAATCCTCAATCATGATGATATGGGAGTCTAGCTAATCAAAAAACCCGTCATCAAAACAGTGACGGACGGGACCCTCTCTAGTCCATGGAAGCAAAGTGGCCCACCGAGCCTGCCTCGGCTTGCGTGGACCCAATGGCGCTGTAGGGATCATGGGCCTCATCAGTGGTATCCACTCCAGTATGAAAGAAACAATCATTGTACCGTACCCAAACTCTCTTTGAGTACGGGTCTTGCATGCAGTAAGCTCTGCTCGGACCACACCGTCACACCAGTCGAAAACCTGAGGCTACATGCAATCCAAGGCTAGGAGCATCTGAGCCTTGGTGGCCACATGCTGACTCTTGGCACCTGCCAAGCAAACAATCATCCATCGTATAGACCGCAGGGGTCTCAGAGTCACCTGTGCAATAGGTATCCGGTTACTCACAGCCTGGGTGCCACGTATGCAGTGCGCATAGATCAGATCAGTAGTGGAACGGGGATCAGCTCTGGACCCCATCAAATTGGGCCTCGCCCCACGACATGATAAATTGGTCAAAAAGTACACATCATCCTTTTCGATGGCAAGCTCATTGCCCCCAATCCGAAAGATATGATGCCATTCGTCCCACTGTTGGATCAGCCACCTCAGGAGGTCCTCTTGACCCCTCATCAGTTCTAAACGGGCATACTTGAGCAATCCACACCTCCAGAGAGCCACTAAGCTTGCCGCATCCGTCACCATCTCTCGTTCTTCCCGCTCATGTTCTCTCTCTCGCCAGATACTCATGATTAACAGTTGAACACCTGCAAATGCAACATTTTCAACCGATTAAAACTTGCCTGGACCACTTCAAAATGGGAAAATTGAGTTGTTAGAAAACACGGTGCGCCTAACGCTGGCTCTAGTACAAAACAGAGCGTTATAACGCGGAACCCCTTCACGGGTTGTGCGTTTAACGTGGATATTGTACTCCTGACTCACGTTAGGCGCAAATATTTTTCTAGGGCCTCAAAATTTCCTAATTTCGAACCAAAAAAAACTAACAAAACAACAATTAAATGATAGCAGGATGTTCTAGCTCTTACCTGGATCTTGCGGAATAGAAAACTGTTGCCCGGATTGACCGTAATCGTTAGTTGAAATTTTCACCCCTTTTCCACTCCAGAGCTTCTTCACAGCACTCAAAACAGTGAAAATGAAAGTCTTCTGACCTTCTTATAACAAATTCTAGGGCATGACTCTCTTAAAGTCAGTCGGCAAAGTCGTGATTTCTTGTTGTACACATGTCGCAACTCTTGAGATTTGGTACTGATGTTCTAATTAGGGATCAAGATTTATGAGTAGACATACTCATGTTTTATCGAGCATTCTTTTTACGGTATTTTTCTTGCTCGTTAATCCGAAAAACCTCGAGTTCTCTTCTTCGGACTCGTTAAACTTATACAAAGTTGGCATCGAGCGTTCTTTTTTTTGGTCTTTTCTTGCTTGTTAATCCGAAAAACCTAGAGTTTTCTTCTTCAGACTCGTTAAAACTATGGAGAAGTACTGAGCATTCTTTTTAGGAATCTTTTTCTCGCTCATAAAACCGAAAAAAATCCGAGTTGCCTTTGTCAGGCTCATTAAACTATCAAGACAGAGAACAAGGAGCCATTCTTTTCCTCTTTTTTCAAAGCTCTTTAAACATAAAAAGTAATCGAGTTTTCTCCGCATGACTCGTTAAAATTTCACGGAGGTACCGAGTTTTTCTTTGTTGGACTCGTTAAAATTTCACAAAGAATATTGAGTTTACTTCGTCTCCTCGTACTCATAACAAAATGAGGTAGACGTTCATTGAACATAGATTTCTCACTTTTCCGGATTCGATGGACTAACTTACGGAAAATGAACTATTTTGGGCTTACTATTACCCCTTTGCCATGCTCGGTTATCAAGACATGACAAAGGTACCCCAAGGAGTCGTCTTTTACGACATTTTTCAGACTCTCTAAACATGAAAAATTCACCAAGTTTACTCATCTGGGCTTGTTAAACCTAATCAGATGGGGCACATAGTTGTCTTTCCTGACATTTTTCAGACTCTCTAAACATGAAAAATTCACCGATTTTACTCGTCTGGACTCGTTAAACCTAATCAGACGGGGAAAAATTTGGACAAAATGGATACTACCTCTGTTACATTTCCAAAAAAGGTCGATTTGGCAGCAAAATTCTTGAACATGGCACTTCCCAGATAACTCTTTCGTAGTTAGCCGAACCCTACCATCTATGAGTATTAGCCTTCATTTCCCAGTGTCCCTACACTGATAAAATCCTAACACACTCTTTGGTGTTCATCACGCTTCAGCTGCCTAGTACCCTGCTAGAGTGCCTTCTATTGTTCAAGCAGATCTTGTCATCTACTTCTCCTGTTATCAACCAAACCGCTCATTATGCCAGAAATTATTTGTCGTCTGACGTTCCCATTTACTCTTCCTTATCTCAAATCATAAACAAAATCAGTTAGTTTCTGTTTCATGTTGACTGATGTAGGACACCTCAGTGCATACCTTTCAACAGATCACTTCCTATCGACTTCAACATCTTATCTAGGAAGATGATCCAGAAACCCATCAGTACCCGGATACTTGCAGACATCAGTGGCAGGTAGTCTTGTGTTTGATCAAGGGTCTTCATCATTGGCTCTTGGTCAAATGATTCTATGAGTGTTCGACTTCAACTCCTTTTATTCACACTCGCTAGATTGTACTGGGCATCTTAGGGACCATCATCATTATCGGTGGCCACCTTCGCGTCTGTTAACAGTTTTCATTATTGACTGGTAATAAGACGATTTCTCACATGTTCGACGACAACTCCCTCATTCACATGTTGAGAAATATGCAGTTTAAGTGAATCGGTGGTCAAGACCTTGGGGCAAAAGGCTACACCATTAAAGTTGTGTTCCCTTCCCCAAGCTGCGATATTGTTTATGGAGACAGCTTCTTCAGCCTGATCCTGTTATGACAGACACTTCCACATTGTGCCTATTGGTGGACAGATTATTCATATCTCTATTCTAGAGAAATCATGTTGTTTAAAGCTACTGAGCATGGGACATTCCCGACTCTAGGCAAATACTATATTTTCTGACATATGTTGTTGTTTCAGGTTTTCCTCAGTCTTTCAATCTCTCTCTCTCTACAAATTATAAAGTATTTCTGCCATCGTCTTCGTCTCTGACCTCACACTTTAGGGGGCATCTGTTACAGGTCAAAATACCTCCTCATCAGCTCAGAGGGGAAGACAAATATGGAAGAAGTACAAAGACCTAAATTAAACCTATTTCTGACAGGGTAACGCATATATAGAACAGAACAAGAGCGTTATAACGTAGGCAAGCAATACATTGGCCGCGTTAGTGGCTAGGGAAACGCTCTGTTTACACTGGAGGGACGCGTTACCCGTGTTTTAAGTTTGAATTGGGAAAAGAGCGCGGAGAATGATTTGAATCTCCGACTTTCCCTCACAAAGGAGTCAGTTCACAAAGGAAACTGCAGAAGCACCAGTTCATTATTGGTCATTTCCATAGAAGACTGAACTCCAAAAGAGGCAAAAGCATAGAGATCAAAGAAACATCTAAGCTTTTTCCATTCCAAACTAGTGGAAAGAGAAGGGCAACAATGGCCTTCTCCCTCTCCTATAAGAAGGAGTTGAAGGCTCTTAATTGAAGGTCGAAGGATTGCTCAAGGTTCTTGTATACTTGTGGAATATAGAATAGTGTTACATTGTGAAGGCCAAGAGTCAAAGAGGTTCCTAGAGAGCTTGTTGACTTGGACTTCTTCACTTGAGAGATAAGAGAGATTGGGAGACTGAGGAGGGCTTGGTACAACCGATGGTTGTAATCCTCCTTCTTTCAAAATCAATAGAACTGTGTTTGTTTTGTCCATTCAATGCTTAATATTGTCATTATTGTTTGAACATTTACATAGTATGATATGAATGGCTCAGATGTGTATAATCTAGATGTTTATTGTATATTGATTTAATTGATAGGATACTTGTTATATTAGAAATTACGTGGGTGCTTTGACTGATTACAGGACTCAGATTTGGAGCCGGTGAAGAAGGACTCTTGCTTCGCTGCGCAACGCTCTCCAAGGGACTCCAAGACTGTCAAAGAGGTAATTCTCTATTGTATTCCTTCAAGTTATTTCAAGCTAATATGAACATTCTCATGCCATCTTTGTGAACAGCATAGCTAATCTTACTGTCTGCCTCGGGCACCGGAAAGCCCTGAGAGGGATATTCGAAAACCAACAACCCAAGCAGTTTACCCTATAGCAGATAGAGAGGAAGTTTGAGGTGGGAGACCTAGTCTATCTGCGTCTTCAGCCTTATAAACAGTCCACACTCAAGGAGAAGGGAGCTGAGAAGCTCAAACCATGTTTCTATGGGCCATACAAAGTGATCAATTGTGTCGGTAAGGTAGCATATGAGTTGGAGCTTCCTAAGGGAAGCAAGATCCACAATGTCTTCCATGTCTCTTGCCTCAAGAAGGCCATTGGGAAGAATGTAGTTTCCAACATGGATCTCCCCCCCATTGATGATGAGGGCCACCTAATTTTGCAGCCAGAAGCAATATTAGACATAAGGGAGAGGCAGCTAAGGAATATGGTTATCAAGGAATATCTGATTCGATGTAGGAATCTACCAGATGAGGATGCCACTTGGGAGGGAGAGAAGATCTTGCAACATCCTTCTTTACTGTTGCTTGTGGGCAAGAAACTTTTGAGCAGGGAGGACTGTAATATTCCTAATTAGCTGCTGCTAGTTGGAATATTATAATTGCTCCATTTTTGTAGTAAGAAGAATAAAAGAATAATAAAACATTCCCATTGTGAAAAGGGATCAGATTAGGAGGGAAAATTAAGCCACCTTAGTGAGAAAAGGGGCAAGGCAAGTGAACTATATCCAGTTGACCAAGTCAACAACGCTGCTACATGAGGAGGGAAACCAACAAGGATAACACAGTTTTGAAAGAGGAATCTTTTCTAGGAAGTCACCTCATTAATGAGTGGGGTCAGGGGTGAGCAAGATCACCAAGAATGAGAAGAAGGGGATAGAAGCAAGTAAGGCATTCAGTATTCATCTATCTTTGGTCTTTTGACTACTTGCATGCTTCAGCTGTTTAGCTGTAGTTGCATGTTATCACCTAATTTGGACCTTAGGCTGAAGGAAGGTGAATCAGGGTAACCTCAAACCATGCTCAGCCTTGTAGCTAGCCCTACAAGGTCAGGAGAGGGCTCTCTCCGGGAAAAATTTTCAATGAAGTATAATTGTAAACTGATATTAGGCTAGGTATAATGATGGGAAATGTTTTTATAAAATTTCAGGGTTGTATGGAACAGATGGGGCAGTTTGAAACTGGGGAATTACATCAGATATACAGGGTAATTCATGGGGCAAGGTAGGAAGGGATTTTAACAATTTAGTTTAAATAATGATGGGATGGTAAGACTGGTGAGAAGCTGAAAAGGGCATAGGAGATGGATCCTTTTCAAACAGAAGAAAACATAGAGTATTGAATGATTTCCCAAGGAAGATCATTAAACAATGGATTCTACCTATCTATCTTGAAAGCATTCAACCAGAAAATGTGAATGAATGAATGGTAAACATAACAATTAACATATGAACACAAAGGAAAGAACAATGCTAAAATCCATACCACAGGGATCCCACAAATCAAAGTTGCATATCTTTATTAATTCCCTGTCAAACTGTTACAATTGGAGCGCAGAGCATCCTCAAATGATTTCCAAACTAATTCCACCTTTATTCCCCCTTAAAAATGACTCATAAATTACATTAAATAGACAGAAATTGAGGGAAGTAGATCCACAGAAAAGGAGTTGTTTCACCAGCTCAGAAACTGAAATCTGAACATAGGAATAAAACCAACAATTTTCCCCTGAAAAAAAGGAGAAACAATATGTATTAACCATCTTGAAGATTTTTTGTTACACTGAATGAATGAAAATAGGAAATCTGAAGAACAAATCCCTATTTTATAGTTGTTGTAGATGTCTCTGGTTCATAATTAGCTCACGGCCTTTGACGGTTTGTCTTTGTTTTTACTCTTTGAAGAAAAACTAACTTTTGAAGAAAATTCCTTTGAAACCATGGAAAAACATATTAGCCGTTTAAATGAAGAACACTCCTCCTTTTGGGTGAAAACAAACAAAGGAAAGGATGGTGGGCCCATATGCAATCACAAATCACAATCAGAAGGGAGGGAATGCATTTTGGAATAGAGTGATTAGAAATATGCGATGCAATAGTGTATAGGGGAAAGGGGAAATCACAATCACAAATCGGAGACCGCAGCGGGAGAGGAGTGGGCACAGGGTATTGATAACTTGCGATGTGATTGGAAGAAGAGCGATGGGGTGAATGGATAAGCCGAAGGAGTAATGGGAGATCCCTTTTAAAATAAATAAAAAAATAAGTTTGCGCTTTTACAAAGGAGAAATTGATTTTTCATTGAAAAGAGCAGAAGGCTTTAGTGGGACCAGGGAGTAAATCGCAATCGAAAATCGGGACGGGAAGGAGAGCGGGTTTAACACATAGCGAAGAAATTTGATTTTGATGGAGTGATTGGGAATGGGAGCAAACATTTACAATGGAGCGATGCGGCGAAGGGGAAATCTTTATAAAGCAAATAAAAATGATTTTTCCGCTTTACAAAGGAAAAACCCCTTTTTATTTGAAAGGGCGGAAGATTTTATGGTGGGACTTGGGGAACAATCGCAATCGCAATCGGGAATGGGAGCGAAGCAAAGTGCGGATGGAAACTACCGATTGCGATTGGCAATGTGTGATCAATCGCATCGGGAGGGAGGGGGAAGTGAAATAATGCGATGTGATGGAAAGTCTGATGCGATGAAAAACTTTACGAAATATTTTAAAATTGATTTTTTTCATTTTACAAAGGGAATACTACTTTTTTTTTGGAGCGGGGCAGAACAGTTTATGGTGGGCCCCAAGCCAATCGCAATCGCAAGTCGGAGTGGGAGCAGAGCGGGAGTTGAACTGCGGGAATGGATGATTGCAATGGTGCGACGACTCTTGAACCGTCCGATCAGATGGGTAGATCGACGGTGCAGATGCAATTGGGGGAGTGGGTTGGGAGTCAATCGCATTGGAAGATTTAAGGGCGCGGAGACATTGCGAAGCGGTGCGATCGGTTATGAGCCATTGTATAGTTGGGAAGATCAACAGTTTGGATGTAATCGGGCAGGGTCAATCGGGACCATGCGACTGATCGTTGCGATTGGATCGGAAGGAGGGGTGCGATCGGATCAAAATAAAAGGGGTTTTATAATGAAAAACTTTAAAATGATAGGAAATAAAGTGTAAGGGACAAATGGGAAAAGGGGTAAGGTTAGGCTATTGGGGACTTTGTTCACTTAGGTATATTTTTCAATCCAGGAGTCAGTTTTGAGAGTATAATATACCGTTGGAAAGCTCTTTCCGGGCTCTTTCTGATGGAAACATTTAGAACATGATTTAACACTGAAAATACTATGGAAAACACCTTTTAAAAGCAAGGTGGTGGCTCTGTGGAGATAGCAGCTTCTGAAGTGCAGCTTATTACATATGAAGACATAAAATTACATAAAAGATGATAATAAAAGAAAAGTACCATGTTTTCACCTCAAAACATGGTTTTGAGGTGAAATTTACATCAAGCTCAATAAAACATTTCTTTGATCTTTCCAGATACTGTGCCTTTGAGTTTATTTGGCCTCCTCATGACTTTGACTCATTAATTTTACCATGATGAGATCCTAGAACCTAATGAGACCAAACCTATGACCTAATAATATGAATTGGGAGTGAAAGTGAATCATGATTGAAGACCATAGAGAGGAGAATCAACAAGTTTTACATGAGGGAAAAATGATGAAAGACCACTACCATCAATGAATCCATGACCTAATGGAATGATGAAAATTTATGGTATGGGACTCCTAATATGCAAATGCAAAAGAGTAAGTTTGATCACTGATGGCATTGATGGCAGTATGACAATACTGAAACTAACATTGGCTCCAATGGGGATGGTAGCTCCTTGGAGGTGCCAAGAACACTGTAGACCAAGTAGCCTTATCCATTGGGAAAATATGGTCAAAATACTGGAAATTGACACAATGCAGACTGACTCTGACTCTAAAAACTTAAATAAAAGCAGCAAACCTTACACATATCATTCAATTTTATAGCCTTCACCTCGAGCCCCAAACTTCAATGACCATGCATTTGAAATCTGACCAACAATAACATGGTATATACAATGATTGTGACATAGTTTTTCATCCATTATCTTCAATAGTGGTAGTGCTTCAAAAGCCTACCATTCACTAGTCCTCCAGGGCAGTCTTGGCCATCCATCTCTGAGAGCAAGAAAGCATTCTATCCCCTGTATGCTGAAATCTTGTATGGTCCTTTCCACAGGTTTTCGAACTTACCATGCTTCCCTTTGTCCTCATTTCGTGCATCCCATCTCAATACCACATCGTCCAACTGAAATTTTTTTGTTTTGGTCTTACGGTCATAGGTTTTATTTATCTTTTCCTGCAACTGAATAGCGTTCAGAGACACTTCCTCTCTTGTTTACTGAAGGTGGATCATTTGATTAATCCTTCGCTGATTGTCATATTCTTCACTGCCAGCCTCTTGCAATAGTCTCATGACTGGAACTTTAAGTGATGTAGGAAAAATAGCATCAAGACATCAGCTACAGCCAAAATACTCCTCATCACCGTAGGGAAGACAACAGAAGAAGTACAAAGACCTAAATTAAACCTATTTCTCGCGCAGTAACGCACAGTAGGAACAAAAGATCAAAGAGCCGGGCGATAACGCAGCTAGGGCTGAACGACACGTATGAATGAAAGTAACGTTTCCCCAAACTGAAAGCTATCTAGCTTAGGTGCTTGAATTGGGAAAAGAGCGCGGAGAAAGATTTGAATCTCCGACTTTCCCTCACGAAGGAGTCAGTGCACAGAGGAAACTGCAGAAGCACCAGTTCATTATTGGTCATTGCCATAGAAGACTGAACTCCAAGAGAGGCAAAAGCATGGAGATCAAGGAAACATCTAAGCCTTTTCCATTCCAAACTAGTGGAAAGAGAAGGGAAACAATGGCCTTCTCCCTCTCCTATAAGAAGGAGCTGAAGGCTCTTAATTGAAGGTCGAAGGATTGCTCAAGGTTCTTGTATACTTGTGGAATAGAGAATAGTGTGACATTGTGAAGGCCAAGAGTCAAAGAGGCTCCTAGGAGTCCAAGCCAACAAACTCTCTAGGAGCCTCTTTGAATCTTGGCCTTCACAATGTCACACTATTCTCTATTCCACAAGTATACAAGAACCTTGAGAAATCCTTCGACCTTCAATTAAGAGCCTCCAGCTCCTTCTTATAGGAGAGGGAGAAGGCCATTGTTGCCCTTCTCTTTCCACTAGTTTGGAATGGAAAAGGCTTAGATGTTTCTTTGATTTCCATGCTTTTGCCTCTCTTGGAGTTCAGTCTTCTATGGCAATGACCAATAATGAACTGGTGCTTCTGCAGTTTCCTTTGTGCACTGACTCCTTTGTGAGGGAAATTCGGAGATTCAAATCTTTCTCCGTGCTCTTTTCCCAATTCAAACTTAAAACACGGGTAACGCGTCCATTCAGTGTAAACAGAGCATTGCCCTAGCCACTAACGCGGCCAATGTATTTCTTAACTGCGTTATAACGCTCTTGTTATGTTCTATATATGCGTTACCCTGGCAGAAATAGGTTTAATTTAGGTCTTTGTACTTCTTCCATATTTTTCTTCCCCTCTGAGCTGATGAGGAGGTATTTTAACCTGTAACAACCATAAACCAATTTAAACGGTGACATACCTATGGATTTCTTGCTGCTGACTCTATCTGCCCACAACACGTTGATGAGCTTTCAATGCCAGTTCCTCTTATTTGCCTCCAACATTTTCTTGATTATGTTTATCAGAGATTTATTTGATGATTCTGCCAAGTCGTTGCCTTGTGGGTAGTATGTTGTCGAATGGCCCAACACAATATTGTATTTTTCGCAGAAATCCACCATCTTCTTAGATCTAAACGCTACTGCGTTATCTGTTATAATTTTGTGAGGACAACCGAAACGAGACAAGATATTTGATTCTAAGAATTGAATGATTATCGTATCAGTAGCCTGCCTTGCTGGAACGACCTCGATCCATTTGGTGAAGTAATCTATACCTGTTAAGATCCATCGATGCTGCGCTAATGATGCGGGATGGATTTCCCCTATGAAATCAAGTCCCCACTGCTGAAAGGGGGCATTTACTGAAACTGGTTTCAAAGGAAGAGGAAGCAGTTTCCTTTTTCCTTGGAAAAATTGACACTCATGGCAGCTCATAACTATTTTATACAAATCTGAAAATAAATTGGGCCAATAATATCCTACTCTCAACACTTTGTTAGCTGTAGTTTTCCAAAACAAATGACCCCCACAATCACCTTTGTGAAATTCATGCATTACCTGCTGAGCCTCATCTTCAACCAAACAATTAAGCAGAATACCTCCTGGATCTTTCCAATAAAGAGCACTGTTTAAAATACAGAATTTAGCAAACTTAAGTTTCAGTGATCTACCTTTGCTTCTAGACATCCTAAAGGTGGTGAAAGATGCTAAAGAACATAAACAATGTTTGAATACCATGGGGATTGTAGAAAAATTTCTGAAACTGGAACAAGCAAACCTTCATCCTCATCCTCTGACATTGCTGCTATGAGATTTATATCCAGGGCACACTGGTTTGATTGTGCCATTAATTTTTCCAAGCCTTGTCCTTTGATCAACTTTTTGGGTTTAATCTCCAAATCATATTCCAACATTGCTGCTATCCACTTACCTCTTCGACCTTCAGGATCAGTTTGCATTAGGACATCTTTCACTGCTGCATTAGGAACATATGCTATAGTATGTGACTGCAGAATGTATACTCTAAATCCTTCAATGCTTTTATAAGGGCCAATGCTTGTTTCTCAATGATATTATACCACAAAGAAGCATCTCGAATAGTCCTACTGAAAAAAGCAATGGAATTTTCAATCTGATCTCTCTTTTGCATCAAAACCGCAGCCATAGTATGCTCCGATGCAAATGAAAATATAATGAAATCTTGAGTGTAGTCAGGACTAATCAAGACTAGGGCATTGGATAGAGCAAAATTTACCAGATTAAATGACTTGATAGCATCCTCACTCCATTTGACAGTGCTATCCTTCTTCAACATGCTAGTCATTTCTCTTAAATGTTCAGCCAAATTGGGTATAAATGTACGCAAGAAGTTCATCTTACCATTAAATGCCTGAATATCCTTTTTGTTACGTGGGAGGTCTATGTGTTGAATTGCTTCTACTCTTGAAGGATCGATGCGGATACCGTCTTTAGAGATGATATGCCCCAACAACTTGCCTTCATCCATAGCAAATAGACTTTTCTTTGGATTAAGAGAAATGCCAAACTTTCTACATTGCTGAAAAACAACCCTCAAGTGGTGAAAATGTTCATCATCAAAACCAGAAAACACTGTCAGATCATCCAAATAAACAACAAGAAAAACATCCTTTGCATTGGCAAAAGCAATGTCCATTGCTCGCTGGAAAGTGGCTCCAACATTCTTCAATATAAATGGAATTTAGGCATATTGGAAAGTTCCCTAGGGTGTTGTGAAAGCAGTTTTGTCTTGGTCTTTCTCATGCACCAAGATTTGATTATAGCCTGAGTAGCCATCGAGTAGTGACATCCTTGATTCTCCAACTACTCTCTGCAGAATATGGTCCATCTTTGGAAGTGGATAGTTATCCTTTAAGGATGCTTTATTTAGATTCTGGAAATCTATACACAACCTTATCTCTCCTGTCTTTTTGTGTACAGGGACCAAATTTGAAATCCAGTCAGAAAATCTAATTGGGACAATGATACCAGCTTTATACAATCTGTTTACCTCTTTTTCAATGGATGGCAGCAGCTTTGGGTTGTTCCTTCTCAGCTTCTGTCTAAATGGCTTCTGATCCGGCTTGATGGGAATAGTATGCTGAATTATGTTTTTGTCATACACCTTCAAGTCTTAATAATCCCATGCAAACACATCAGAAAATTTAGAAAGTAATTTAACATACTTTTCCTTTAC
Organism: Pinus albicaulis; assembly: GCA_034641835.2. Classification (NCBI taxonomy): domain Eukaryota; kingdom Viridiplantae; phylum Streptophyta; class Pinopsida; order Pinales; family Pinaceae; genus Pinus; species Pinus albicaulis. The sequence goes on from CM076581.1 coordinate 54,438,469, forward strand.
CTCAGGGGTTAATGCCTTTGATAACTTCACAAGCTTAGGCTTGTTTGCTGTTCCAAGATTAACATCTTCAACTCCCTTTTCAGTAGGCACCAAGCTTGGTTTCTTTGCAACATCATATTGATCAAAAAGCTCCTCTAAAGGTATAAGACCTCTAGGAATCACATTGTCTTTCAGCTGCAATATGTCCATCTGATTTGCTTCAATTTCTTGATCATCAACATTATAATCACCTTCTATGGGAGTATCCTTGAATTTCCCTTCACTCTGCAAGAAAGCATTGATTTCATTGTCATCCCAAAACACTTGCCAATACCTTAAATTGTCTGTAACAGCAGGCCTATGTTTGACATAAATTTCAAACTTGTTGTTGGAGTTCATTGGAATCTTCAAATTGCTTGCAGTAGTGGCAAGAGAATCTACTATAAGATTCTGCATTCAGGGTACTGCTGTCAAAGTGTACTCATAAAATGTCCTTAAAATGTCTAAGACTACATTTTTGTAGGCCCTCAATTGCGGATGCTTTGCTTGGTACTCTCCTTTTACCTGTTTGATTATCAACTCTGAGTCTCCATAGATAGAAATCCTTTTTGCATTTAACTTCCTCAAAATTTTCAATCTTGCAATCAAAGCTTCATACTCTGCTTCATTGTTAGAGCAGTCAAAAGCCAATTTGTAAGCACATACTCTAACATTACTAGGAACTTTTTCAGGTTGGAAAACAGGGCTCTGAATCCATATTCCTATACAAGCGCCGTCCTTACCAACAACTCCATCAAAGTCCATGCTCCACAGGCCTTCTTCTTCTTCTTCTAGATGCTGAAATTTTGCTTCTTTCTCCACTTTATCTTGGCTAATTTCTGCATCTTTCTGTTGTTCATTGTATTTTTGCTGCTGGCAAGCAGGAAGCTCAGAAATTCTTGCTGCTTTATCTTTTTCCTGTTTAAGGACTTCTCTAATTTTTTTTGAAATTTCAGGTATCTCATATACTTGTGCCAACTAGACATTTTCATCATTCAAACCACCATCTGAATATAATACAAATGACTCCAGATCTGTGTGGACTGCATTAATTGGATGATTAACTAGCTTCTCTTTGCTAGTGATCATATATTTCATTTTCTTCTCCTTGTATAGTTTTCTCAACTGACCGAACACGGGAATGGTGGCATAAGAAAAGTCAAGCTACATGGTTCCTTTGAGTTTTGTACCCCATGACCTGGATAGAAGCATTCCAAACTATGGTGGAACATCGGCAACAACTACATCCATCAAAACATTCTTGGTTGGGATTTGATCTAAATATACTACCAAGCCTTTGATAAGACCAATACAATGGACTCTACCGGAGTCAAAGGAATACAAATCATGGTATTTTTGGGTAATATCAAGTCCTAAATTCTCCATAATGGCTTTGGGCATCAAATTGTGCAAGGCTCCAAATTCCAACATAGCATTATGTAAAATGAACTCATGTAATCTAAGAATCAGGTAGAAGGGAGGGACTTCACTTTCTTTAGACTGATATTCTATGGTTGGACCAAAAATGAGTTCAGGATAATCATCTTCAACATTTACCATATCTGATACAGAGTCTATTTGCGCAATTCTAGACACCTGATGTTTATAAGTACTATTTTTCACCAACTCAGTCAAGGGCATGGACACCTTCAGCTTAGAAATTTCATTTTCCAAATTTAAAGAAGGAAAATTTTCTACCTCTTTGATGGGAGGATCTTTCTTCTCTACTTGCCCCTTTGCTGCGCCATGCTGGTTCTTTTCATTTGCAATGTCAATCGCTGAAGATGCCTTGCTGGGGGAAGGATCAGCAGGCTCTTTCCCCTTTCTTTGAGTATTTGAAAAATCATTTTTCGATTGCAGCTCTTTTCTTTTCTGAATGGGATTGATCGGCACATCTTTTCTCCTCAAAGAATACTGCTTTTTTTGTGTTGATAAAGCGTTCATGTATCCTCTTTGATAATCATCGGACTCTTCCTCTAACACTGCATCATTAGCAAATATGAAATCTTCGTCCTTTCGAATATCTGCAGTAGCTGTATATTCCTCATCTTCTATGAGAAATATTGGCGCACCATCGACAGTGAAAAAGTGGTTGGCTTCAACTACAGGATCATCATCATCATCTGTCTCCATTCCTTGAACATAATTTTGTTGCAATGGAGTTCTGATCTGCTGCCGTTGCGTTGCTTGGTCCTGCGCTTTCTGTTCTCTTTGTTTAATTTGGAATTGTGGCTGCTGATGTCCTCTGACATTTGGATTCTTGATTTGTGCTTCAAGTCTATCTGAAATACTCAATCGATCAACCATATTCTCCACTATCCGGATCAAAGTGTCCATATTACTATCTGAAGGAGAGGCTTCTTCTTTCACAGTCACCCTCTTTTCAGCTCTTGTCCGCGCTCTTTTGGCCAAAAAATTTGCTTCTACACTCACAGCTATCTTATACATGTCTTCAAGTGTGGTAGGATCTCATTCTCATAGCTGATATGCCATATCAGCATCGAAACCATCTATAAAATTGAGCAAAGCTAACCCCATAGGAGGTTTTAGGTTGGCCGGAATAGCATTATATACTGCATTAAATCTCACACAATAGTCCTGTACAGTTTCACCCATATTTCTTTTAATATTTTCATATTCAGACAAGATTTGGAGTGGGTTTTTCTTTACCTCCCACCGGTCTAAGAATTTCCTATGTAGCTCCTACAAAGTGTGGATAGAGCTTGCTGGTAAGGCTCTGAACCATTTTTGAACTTCACCCCCAGAGCTTTGGACAAGCAATATTGTGGTTACATTCTCTGCCTCTACCTCATGAAGATCAAAAAAGTCATTCATCTTATCAATATGCTGCTGGGCTGTGATGCTTTGAGTGGCATCAAAGATGGGTATTTTACTTTGGTAATCAGCAGGCATATCATTCAAATTCTGAGGTAAAACCAAGGGTGCATACCGGGAAGCCATGATTTGAGGTGGATTAATAACAACGTTTGTAATGCTAGGATTCAAGGGAGGTGTTGATGGAGGGGTCGAAGACTGGGAATTGACTTCTGAAACTGATGGAAATGCTGATGAATTAAGGGGAGGAAATGTTGTTCCTGATAACTCTGAAGGCTCAGGGATATTGGTTACAGTGATATATGTCTGAGGGGAATTCAAAATATAATCATCAATTGATGTGTTTTCCCTTTGAACTTCAAGATCTACAAGAAATTCTGGTTCTAAAACTGTGTCATCAAGTGTAGTTTCAGATTTACTTCTGAACAAAGAAAGCTCAAAACATTCATCAAAAGAAAGGTCTTCTACAAACATCCACTCACTGGGCTAGGTATGGGATTTGAAAATAGGTCTAGGGCTTAGTGATCCCTCTTGTCTTCTGACTATTCTTGGAATGAGATTAGGATTTTCAAACACAGGGGGAGGATTTGGATCTGGATTGGCCCTTGTGTATCTTCTTGAAGCCAATGTGGTCAAATTTCTACTTTACAATATTTTATTTCAGCCTAGAAACTCTGAACCTCATCATCCAGAGTACAAGAATTTATATTGAAGATATTACTGGGGTGATAAGTATTTTATGCTAAATAGCCTCCCCAGTATGGTCGCTAGAAATGTTATCACCTAATTTGGACCTTAGGCTAAAGGAAGGAAATCAAGGTAACCTCAAACCACGCTCAGCCTTGTAGCTAGCCCTACAAGGTCAGGAGAGGGCTCTCTCCGGGAAAAATATTCAATGAAGTATAACTGTAAACTAATATTAGGCTAGGTATAATGATGAGAAATTTTTTTATAAAATTTCAAGGTTGTATGGAATAGATGGGGCAGTTTGAAACTGGGGAATTACATCAGAGATACAGGGTATTTCATGGGGCAAGGTAGGCAGGGATTTTAACAAATTAGTTTAAATAATGATGGGATGGTAAGACTGGTGAGAAGCTAAAAGGGAATAGGAGATGGATCCTTTTCAAACAGAAGAAAACATAGAGTATTGAATGATTTCCCAAGGCAGAGCATTAAACAATGGATTCTACCTATCTATCTTGAAAGCATTCAACCAGAAAATTTGAATGAATGAACGGTAAACATAAAAATTAACATATGAACACAAAGGAAAGAACAATGCTAAAATCCATACCACAGGGATCCCACAAATCAAAGCTGCATATCTTTATTAATTCCCTGTCAAACTGTTACAATTGGAGCGCAGAGCATCCTCAAATGATTTCCAAACTAATTCCACCTTTATTCCCCCTTACAAATGACTCAGAAATTACATTAAATAGACAGAAATTGAGGGAATTAGATCCACAGAAAAGGAGTTGTTTCACCAGCTCAGAAAATGAAATCCGAACATAGGAATAAAACCAACAATTTGCCCCTGAAAAGAAGGAGAAAAAATACGTATTGACCATATTGAAGATTTGTTGTTACAATGAATGAATTAAAATAGGAAATCTAAAGAACATATCCCTATTTTATAGCTATTGTAGATGTCTCTAGTTCATAATTAGCTCACGGCCTTTGACGGTTTGTCTCTATTTTTACTCTTTGAAGAAAAACTAATTATTGAAGAAAATGCCTTTGAAACCATGGAAAACCATATTAGTCGTTTAAATGAAGAACAATCCTCCTTTTGGGTGAAAAAGAACAAAGGAAAGGATGGTGGGCCCATATGCGATCAAAAATCACAATCGCAAATCGCAATCGAAAGGGAGGGAAGGTATTTTGGAATAGAGCGATTAGAAATATGCGATGCGATAGTGTATAGGGGAAAGGGGAAATCGCAATCGCAAATCGGAGACCGCAGTGGGAGAGGAGTGGGCACAAGGTATTGATAATTTGCGATGTGATTGGAAGAAGAGCGATAGGGTGAATGGATAAGCCGAAGGAGTAATGGGGAGATCCCTTTTAAAATAAATTAAAAAAAAAAGTTTTCTCTTTTACAAAGGAGAAATTGATTTTTCATTGAAAAGAGCGGAGGGCTTTAGTGGGACCGGGGAGTAAATTGCAATCGCAAATCGGGATAGGAAGGAGAGCGGGTTTAACACATAGCGAAGAAATGCGATTTCAATGGAGTGATCGGGAATGGGAGCGAACATTTACAATGGAGCAATGCGACGGAGGGGAAATCTTTATAAAGCAAATAAAAATGATTTTTCCGCTTTACAAAGGAAAAACCCCTTTTTGTTTGAAAGGGCGGAATATTTTATGGTGGGACCCGAGGAGGGACCTAGGGAGCAATCGCAATCGCAATCAGGAATGAGAGCGGAGCAAAGTGCCGATGGAAACTGTCGATTGCGATTGGCAATGTGTGATCAATCACATCGGCGGGGAGGGGGAAGTGAAATAATGCGATGCGATGGAAAGGCCGATGCGATGAAAAACTTTAAGAAATATTTTAAAAAAAAAATTTCACATTTTACAAAGGGAATAACGCTTTTTTTTTGGAGCGGGGCTGAAAGGTTTATGGTGGGCCCCAAGCCAATCGCAATCACAAGTCAGAGTGGGAGCAGAGCAGGAGTTGAACTGCGGGAATGGCCGATTGTGATGGTGCGATGACTCTTGAGCCATCCGATCAGATGGGCGGATCGACGGTGCAGATGAAATCGGGGGAGTGGGTTGGGAGTCAATCGCATCGGAAGATTTAAGGGCGCGGAGACACTTTGAAGCAGTGTGATCGGGCGATGCGATTGATTATGAGCTGTTGGATCGTTGGGAAGATCAATGGTTGGGATGTAATCAGGCGGGGTCAATTGGGACCATGAGACTGATCGTTGCGATTGGATCGGAAGGAGGGGTGTGATTAGATCAAAAGAAAAGGGGTTTTATAATTAAAAACTTTAAAATGATAGGAAATGAAGTGTAAGGGACAAATGGGAAAAGGGGTAAGGTTAGGCTATTGGGGACTTTGTTCACTTAGGCATATGTTTCAATCCAGGAGTCAGTTTTGAGAGTATAATATACCGTTGGAAAGCTCTTTCCGGGCTCTTTCTGATGGACACACTTAGAACATGATTTCACACTGAAAATACTATGGAAAACACCTTTGAAAAGCAGGGTGGTGGCTCTGTGGAGATAACAGCTTCTGAAGTGCAGCTTACTACATATGAAGACATAAAATTACATAAAAGATGATAATAAAATAAAAGTACCATGTTTTCACCTAAAAACATGGTTTTGAGGTGAAAATTACATCAAGCTCAATAAAATATTTCTTTGGTCTTTCCAGATACTGTGCCTTTGAGTTTATTTGACCTCCTCATGGCCTCGTTGATATTTATGATACTTTGACTCATTAATTTGACCATGATGAGATCCTTGAACCTAATGAGACCAACCCTATGACCTAATAATATGAATTGGGATTGAAAGTGAATCATGACTGAAGACCATAGAGAGGATAATCAGCAAGTTTTACATGAAGGAAAACTGATGAAAGACCACTACCATCAATGAATCCATGACCTAATGGAATGATGAAAATTTATGGCATGGGACTCCTAATATGCAAATGCAAAAGAGTAAGTTTGATCACTGATGGAAGTATGAAAAGACTGACAGTAACATGAAAGTCACATACAACATATATAAGAGGATCCAATTCTTGTTTCAGGTTATTATGGCATAATTTTCTCAATACAGCGTTTTCTCTGTCGAGAGTGCAACAATTCCTAAAAAGGAATATTACAAGTTGACGGTATAAGGTAGCATCAAATTCAGGGAAAGTACGAGTGACTGAAATCTTGAATCCAGACTGAAATGGAGAATGGGCTTGCTTATAGTATTCCATGTGAAAGTGGCGTAGAAGATCACATGCATGCTTGGACCGAGAAAGGGTAATACCTTCTTTGGATTGCAAGACTTGAAGACCAAGGAAATAATGCAAGTTTCCTAAGTCTGTCATTTCAAACTTATTTTCGAGGCTAGTATTCACATGGTTTATATGGTTGGGATCACTACCAATAAGGATAATATCATCAACATAAAGAACACGGATGATTAAGGACTTACCCACTTTCTTGGTGTAAACAGTGTTGTCGGAATGACATCTAGAAAAGCCATTATTTAAGAGAAAGTTATCCATTTTGGCATACCAGGCCCGAGGAGTTTGTTTGAGACAATAAAGAGACTTCCTAAGGTGACAAACAAGGCTAGAGTCATTTTGGATAAATCTAGGGGGTTGCTCCATATAGATTTCTTCATGCAAATCCCCATGTAAAAAGGCATATTTAACATACATTTGATGGACTTCCCATTTAAAGGAGGTGGCTAAGGAAAGAACAAGGCGTATATAATTCATTTTGGAAACAAGGGAGAAGGTTTCAGTACAGTCAATGCCTTCAACTTGTGAAAATAATTTAGCAACCAGATGAGCTTTATGTTTAGCCACTTTTCTATCTGTCCAAACTTTGCTCTGTAAACCCATTTGCATCTGACAATTTTTTTTCCCTTTGGAAGAGGAACAAGATCCCAAGTATCATTTTCCAATAAGGAATGATATTCTTCATTCATAGCTTCATCCCAATCTGGATGACCTGAAGCTTCTTTAAAGGTGTTTGGATCAAGATTTTCTGAAACTTGAGCCAATAAGGAGGAGGATATTTCGATGTAATATTCCAAAATGGAGAAGATGGGAATATAGAACATCTACAACACTTCAAATAAAGTAAAATAGGAATATAGCTAAAATCTAGAAAATGCTGGAAATATGTTACAACATCAAGGCATTATAACCATGAGCAGAAACAACTGATTCATATAATTATAAACAACAACAAATATAAAGTACACAGTGCTCCAAAGAAGATGCACTCAAGCAAAAAATAAGTGGTTGAAATACACTAATGAAAAATACTGCTACTAGGAAGACGGACCATGTGCGGGAGGCTGCTAGAGTGCTCAAAATGATCCAGGATTTTAACCATGGATTATACTAAAAAAACCCAGAAATGGTTTGGCCAGATTTTAACTTTGGATTTTCGGCCCTTTTTGGGTGGCACACTGCACCCCTGTTGGTTGAGTTATGCACTCCCTGGATAAAACTGCTAATATGGGGCTGAAAGAATGATCTATCAGCTGCAATAAAACCCTCTCAACTCACTAACTGAAGGGATGATCCCTTCTCCCGATCTCCAAGCTAGAAGCTTGAGATCTAGCTCCTCCTTTCTCTGCTCAAGTTGTAGCTGCAAATTGCACAACTGCTGGACTAGACTGCGTTGTCAAGGGGGTTGGAGTTGTAGCCTACTACTGGATGATGAAATTATGCTCACATCTCATGTAAATGATCTCTCCAAAGTGAGGGAAAGACCCCTCATAGGATTCCAAGCTGAAATACTTAGAACTTCCATCCTCCCTTAGATCTACCTGGCTGGACTGCGCAATTCTTGAAGGAACTTTTGCTGCATGGAGGTGTAATATGATGGCATGATTTCGGATATCACAATGCTGCTCCTGGAAGACTAAAATGGAAGCTCAAGGTGAAAGGATGAATCCCCCATGGGTTTCCTAGCTGAAATGCTAGAAACTACCTTCCTCCTCTCAAACTCTAAGACATGAATGCGTAATTCCTAAAGCTGTATATGCAGAAGAGAGGGGTTGAATGTGGTACAAATTTCGGATGATGAATATCTTCTCAAAATAACCTCCCCCCCCCCGGTGGGTAAGGGTGGGATTCCCACTCAGGAACACCTGTGTGCTAAACAGCACAATAGACTTAGCTAAACAGCTGAAGTGTGCAAATAATGTCAAACAACAATACAATATCAAATTCTAGATTGATTTTCTTTGCTGCCCTCATCTTCTTTATATGGTTGTGAGACTTCCCTAGCCTTGGCCCACCTCATAATTGCACTCCACATGTGGCCACTAGTCTCCATGAAGACTGCTTTGTCTCTCCATGATCTCCATGATCTGTACATTTACTTTCCACTCCTACATCATGTTTTCATGTAATGCACCACTTCCTTCATCACATTCACACAAAAAAAGTGGATTTTATTCATCTATGGGGTTTATGGGTCCCTCCACCCTTTTATTTACTTAATTAATTGAGAAAAGTAAAATCTCTAATATTCCAATTAACTGATGGAAAATTGGGAATATTATAGTCCTCCCCGCCAAAATGTTGCTTGTCCTCAAGAAACTGCAAAATTGAATGCTACAAAAATCCTCCTCCCTCCAAATGGCATCCTCATATGGAAGGTCTCCCCATCTGCTCCAATGTGTAATGAATTCCCAACTCCAAAGCTACCTCTCTGGAATGTATAGAATGGCTTCCAACTGTATAGGTAGATGCCTCTCCTCATTGTTGGCCACCTATAAATTTTGGTCTATCAAAAGGTGGCCAAAACATGTTTTCAGCCTTCAAGAAACACTTTCCTGGCCAAAATATTATCTCTTGAAGCCTGTAGACGATCTCATGCTCATGTCTCAAGGTTTTCACTGTTATTTCTCAGAAACTCAAAATTCTACTAAAAATTCCATGAGAAGACTGCTGCAATATCCTCCTTCTTTTCCCCTTTTTCCTCTCAGAGACTAACCTTCATATTTTTCATCATTTTCCTTTGTTGTCCATTTTCCTCACCTTTCTTTCATGAAAATTGCCTTGCAGAGTTCCAAAATTCTTTCGAACTCTGTTGAAACCCTCAGAAACCTTTGAAAATCATTGAAAATCTGTGTAAAAAACCCATTTCTCTCTTAAGGGTTTAAGCCCCTTGGCCTGAGTTTCCAAACCACTTCCCCAATACACCCTCATCATAAAAACCAAGCGCCAAACCCATGAAGCGCTAATCGCATCGGAGAAGTTACAAATGGGTTGATTGAAAGACCGGGCCCGAATGTTCCGATTGCGATTGGCCCTAGTTATATAAAGCCCCGGGCCCATGGTACTCCATACACCCAGTGGCCCCGCAATCAGGTGCCATCCTATCATATATATTCCGCCCGATCCCACTCAAAACCTTGGTGTTTATCGAAATTTATGGGTTTCTCACAAAGTATAAGGGTCCCGCCGGTGCAAAAAATTAAAGGATCTGGACCGTTGATCTAGACCCGATCTAACGACCCGCGCACAATCGCAAGTTTCAAATCGCATTCCTTCTTCTGCGCACCCTGATTGAAATTTGTTCCGATTAAATCCGGGTTGTCCATCTCCCTGTTGATCGGACGGACAGCGCTCAATCGCATCGCTGCGTTCCAATCACATCCCCTTTGCTGCCCTCCCGATTGTCGATCCCCGATTAAATCCCGACCATTGATCTTGTTCTCAGATCGACGGCCTGCGCTCAATCGCAAGTTCCCTCCAATCGCAATCACAGACCTTCCCATCTCACCCTCGATTCCATCGCAGCCGTCCATCCCGCCAGATCCAACGGTTCAGATTTGTCCCGCACCTCTCCCATCATTCTTCTCCCCTGCCCCTCCGATTACATCCCGTCCGTTCATTTCCCGCTGATCCAACGGTCCTTATTCCCTCCGATCACAAGTCTTGCCCCCATTTCGAAAACCCTCCGATTCACTTTTTGTTGTCGATCTGATCTGCAGATCAATGGCCAGCGCTTAATCGCATTGGAAATTTACATCGCATGCACTTTTTTCCCTCCTCGATTGCGATCCTCCGATTAAATCTAGGCCTTCCGTCTCCCTGATGATCGTACGGCCTGCGCTCAATCGCAAAGTTTCAATCGCAGTGTTTCAATCGCATGTTGTTGTGTGACCTCCCCGATTGCGATCCTCCGATTAAATCTGGGCCGTCCATCTCCCTGATGATCGGACGGACAACGCTCAATCGCATCGCTGCGTTCCAATCGCATCCCCTTTGCTGCGACCTGCTGATTGCGATCCTCCGATTAAATCTGGGCCGTCCACGTGTCCAGATCGGATGGTCCCAGGTCACCCCCACCATTGCTCATCGCGCGATCGACGGTTCTGTTTTATTCTTCCTCCCGCGTCATTTAAAATTCCTCTCAGTTAATCTCCACCGTTGGATGATGCCATCCGACGGTCCTGCTCTCTTCCTACACCTCTGAAGCAGTAAAACCAAATACGCAGGATTTTATAACAAATTGTTTGTATTTTTCAGGTTCTCGAATGAATTCTTCCGCCATTTTTGAAGAAACCACAAAGGCCAAGGGTGACGATCCTCTGTCTTCTGAGTTCATAAAGAATCATTCGAGGGGTGTTAGATTTACGTTTTATCAGTGATTTCATGAACCATTGATGCCATTCGACCCTGCTACTGCCCTGCGCACCAGAAGACAAGCATAAATCATCATTTATTAAAGAGTATCAGTGCCAAAGACAAAATTTATCAGAACCGGAGATTGAAGACCCAAAAACATAGATCTCAAGTAACTTAAAGTGTTTTAGGAAACGACGAAGACATCTGTCGAGTTGAGAAATCCTCCACCGCTATAAGAAGAGGCTAATTGAACCCTCTACAGCTCCAAAAGACACCTGCAGTCTCGTTGAGATCAAAGACCGCCGAACAATTAATACTAATTGAGCTATCTTATCTCTAATTGTCGGCAGAACCATTCGAGAAGATTAAAGAACAGTTCAGAAGCAGACATTTAGATCATTTCATCTCGGGAAGTAGAAATAAAGTCACTCCAGCATGACACTGAGCTTCAAAGGATAGCATACTTCCCACTGATTTTAATCTTAAGTGTAACTCAATTAATGCTGATGAACACCTGTAGATTTCTTGATCGAGGCCCTCAAAGTACCGAAGAGTCATCTTCTGTATTAATTGATCCAAACAGATCTTTTCATAGTTTACCACCGCCTCATTCTTCTATAAATACCTCTGTAGAAGATGAGCAAAAGGTTGGTCTCGGGACATCTGAATGCATGTATTAGTCATTCTGAAGCCACTGATGCCCTGTTCTGTAATTGAAAGATACATAAGCTGATATGAGAAGTTCAAAGCTATAGAGACCCACCGGGCTTGCCGATTGTAACTGGTTTGAACATCAATACAAGCTGCTGATTCATGGAATTCTGAAACTATGTCAATGGTGATGTGTTCCTTACTGTCAATTGTCGTTTTACTTAATGTTTTCACTCTGTTCACTTTCTCTGATAAAGAGCAGCAAACATAGAGTTAGGATATACTCTCCACGGTACCCTACTCTTACTGAAAGCTTTGTCTTCTATGTTTTCTTTATTTGAATGTCCTCTTTGAAGAGTTTATTAATGTAGGTTAGTTTAAAATTACTTCCTTGATCTAGATAGCTCTTTGAGATGAATGTTTTCTATGTTATCCTTGGAGTTTATCAATGCAGCGTAGTTTAAAAGTACTTAGCTGATCTAGATTTCTCTTTGCAATTATCATCTGTGTTCCCTTATCGAATATGCTGAAGCAGGCTGGTTTAAAAGCACTTACTTGATCTTAAGCTGTTTGAACTGTTTTTAAATGTTTCTGATGGAAAGTACTTCAATTCAGGCTAGTTTAAAAGCACTTACCTAATCAACAGAAATACTTTTATGTTTCTCCTTTAGTACATGTTGAAAGCAAGCTAGTTTAAAAGTACTTACTTGATCTTAGACTATGCTTTGTTTTTTTCACTTGTTTAAGTCTTTCACTGCCTATTCGTTTCACTCCATTAATCACCTTAAGAGATCCTTTGATGTACATGACTTGCTCCATGGATCCTTCTTGAATTTTCTTTCCAATTAAATCCTCCTATGACTCCATAGCCCAATGGGTTAAAGCTGTCTTTGTCCTTTGCTATCAGCTGAAACATTCCTTCATTTGCAGGCTCTTCACCCTTTATTTTGAACTGCTTTCACCTTCACCATGTCTTCGCCCAACCAAAAACAAAAAAAACAAACCCATGCTCTTCATAACTAGCCTAATATCATAATTTCAGTCTTTAAAGATCACATCTTTGAACTCATTTATAGAGAGATCCCTCTCTGGATTCAGGAGGGCTAGATCCTTGAATCCCAAAGCGGTTTGATGTTACCTCTGTAGTTGGACTTTGCCAATCTTGCTAATTACAGAGTGATAACACTCATCACTCAACCTGCAAGTGGAAACCATCCATTATTCCAGAGCCTCTTCTCTGCATGAGACATATGAAGTGAAGTGGTTCCTCCCCCCAAAGGAAAGTTCCAAATCATGAACCATCTCTTGAACCCATGCTACATGGAGTAGGATGTGCCTCTCCATGCTCCCATCATTGGCCCTAATTTCTCTAAGCATCATTAAACACTGTGCAAAATAGTAAATAGAGACATATTGGTTGACATGTGAAATTCCAAACCATACTCTCTCAATAACAGACATCGTAGCAATTCCTCTTGTTTCCTTACCACCCCATCATCATACCAAGTATCGTGGCCATACTCTCCTAATATAAGCCAATGCAGTAAGGCCTCCTATTTCCATCGACCCTCCTCATCATGCAAGGTATGGGACAAAATCAACCCATACTCTCCCAAGAGTAACCAAAGCAACAATGACCCTTGCTTCCACCTCACATCATCATCATGCAAGCCATGGAGCAACAACATATTGATTGACATGTAGAATGTCACATCAACCCAACATAGCCAAGCTCCCTGCTGCCACATCATGTGAGTGCCATGCAATGTTCCAAACATACCCATTGACATCTAGGATATGTCATGTGATGGCCAAACTCTCTTAAAAGTAGCTAGCGCAACCATGCCTTCTGCTGTTGCATCACCTCGGTATTGTGCAGGGCAAGGAACATCCCAATCTGAAATGTCATGTGGTAACCATACTTTCCCAAGAGAAGCCAACGCAACCATGCTTCTTGCTGCCCGGTGTCATAGAATGATAGATATGAAAGTAGCTCACCAACCACTTTCTCATCATCCTCACCCATCCATCCAACTGTGGGTGATTACCCATATCATGCTCCAACTTGGTATCCACCCAATGGATAAAACCATCCTCCCCAATCTGATGATATTTTCACTCCATGAAATATTGAAGTGCATCCTCCTTGAGGTTACTCCATGAGAACCTCTCATCGATGACCCTATAGAATCCATTAGATTATGAATATGTTGTAGGTAGAAAATTCTCTTTGAGCTGTGAGATTCTCATCAAGAAGGCTTCATCCTGATAATGGAGAATTCTATCCATCATAAGATGTCTACGAACTATAATCTGTCCATCCAATGCTTCATGAGTGAAGCGGTCATCAGAATGCTCCAAGAATAGTTGGGCCCCCAACTCATCACTGGTGCTCAGTGACAACGTTTTGGATCTCCATGATGGTGCATTTGTTGTATCATGGCCATACAAAATGCTAAACTCATAGCCCAACATTGTACTGATTAGGAATATGTTCATCCCATCCTCTGAAACTCCACACTTCAACACAAAGTGTTGTGTGTATCTCAATAATGAGAAACTGGGATGGCTATACATCTCCTCCTTAAACAAGTCAAGGGTCCTCTGCGCAGTGATAATTTGTTGCTCCAAATCAGTAAGGTGCTTTAACCCTTGGTTATGAAATCTCCCTAATGGCATGATCCCACAAATCTCAAACTGAGTTGCTGAAATAACATAGGATGAAAATTTTTGCAAACCTTGTATCAGCTGAGACTTGGGAACATCTTGCAATGCTACAAGAGTTCCTCCAACCAATGCAATGGCTTCTCCAAATGCTGGTGATGGTGATGGTTTCTCCTCTATTGTTGCACCAACATTGGTATTTTCCTCCTCCTCAATCATGCATAGGACTCTCAATGTGAAGTTCTCAAGACCACTTTGCAAAGATTCAAGTGCTCCTTCATCAGATGCAATTACTTTTGCAGTTGGTGGTGGTGGAAGTTCCTGCTCTTCCAGAGTGATAGTGCTGACATCCTCCCTTTGTTCTTCATGTGCTATCTCATGAATGCTGGGAAATTTATCTATGGAAAGTACCTTCGGTTTCCTTCTATCAAACTTCTTAATTAGCCTTTGAGTGAAGTCTACATAAGCAGTCACTCTTGCATGTTTTATATGGTTGAACCACCAATCCTTTGCTCCACCCTCAAGGTGCAATGCTGCAATCTCAACAGAATCTCTTTCCACTACTGGGTGTAGCTGGAAGAAATTATCTAACTCCTTCATCCAAGATTTTACTGTGCTTGTGGATGATCCATCGAATGTAGGCAAAACGAATCTATTCTCTATATTCCTTCTTCTTCTATTGCTACTGTGAGACCTCTGGTTTTCTTTGATTTGGATAAATTGTTGGAGATTTAGATTCTCCTTGAATGCTCTTGATTGAGATTTGTACTCTGAACGATAATCACTCAAAGTCTCATGCTCCAAATATCCTCCATCTCCATGCCATTCATTTCCTTCTACAAAGAAAGTGGGCATAGTAGGGCATTGTGGAACATTCGGCACCACCGGTTGCTTATATTGTTGATAAGAAGTGCTCAGACCTTCTCCATTTTGAAACCCTCTTGAGGTTTTCTTTTTCCTTTCCCTTCTCATTTCTTTGATTTCCATGGTGATATCCTTCATAGAACTGAAGAGAAGTGTGGCAAAACTGAATCCTTCCACCAGTGTAGAGTTCTTCTTTTTCTTCTTCTTCTTCTTATTCTTTTGATGTCATGAAACACCCACAAGCTGAGACAAATTTCATTCTTTGATACCACTGTAATATTCAAAAATGGAAAAGACAGGAATATAGAACATCTACAACATTCCAAATAAAGTAAAACAAGAATATAACTAAAATCTAGAAAATTCCGGAAATATGTTGCAACATCAAGACATTATAACCATGAGCAGAAACAACTGAGTCATATCATTATAAACAACAGAAAATATAAAGTACACAGTGCTCCAAAGAAGATGCACTCAAGCCAACAATAAGTGGATGAAATACACTAATGAAAACTAGCACTGGAAATGTTGTGTTGCTCTATTGCTGCTGCTGGAAACTGTTGCTACTAGGAAGAAGAAACATGTGCGGGAGGCTGCTAGAGTGCTCAGAATGATTAGGGATTTTAACCACATATTCTACTCAAAACACCCAGAAATGGTTTGGCCAGATTTTAACTTTGGATTTTCGGCCCTTTTTGGGTGGCACATTGCACCCTTGTTGGCTGAGTTACGAAATCCCTGGAGAAAACTATTGATATGGGGCTAAAAGAATGATATATCAGCTACAATAACACCCACTCAACTCATTAACTGAAGGGGTGATCCCTTCTCTTGATCTCCAAGCTAGAAGCTTGAGATCTAGCTCCTCCTTTCTCTGCTCAAGTTGCAACTGCAAACTACACAACTACTGGACTAGACTGCGTTGTCAAGGGGGCTGTAGTTGTAGCCTGTTGCTAGATGATGAAATAATTCTCACAAATCATGTAAATAATATCTCCAAAGTGAGGGAAATACCCCTCACAGGATTCCAAGCTGAAATAGTTGGAACTTCCTTCCTCCCTTAGATCTGCCTGGTTGGGCTGCACAATTCCTGAAGGAACTACTGTTGCATGGAGGTGTAATATGATGGCTTGATGTCTAATATCACAATTTTTCTCCTGGAAGACTAAAATGGAATCTCAAGTTGAAAGGATGAATCCCCAAATGGTTTCCTAGATGAAATGCTAGAAACTACCTTCCTCCTCTCAAACCCTAAGACAGAAATGTGTAATTCTTGAAGTTGTATATGCAGAAGAGAGGGGATGAATGTGGCACCAATGCAAGATGATGAATAGATTCTCAAAATAACCTTCCCATAGTAGGAACTCAAATTCTCCATGGGTAAGGGTGGGATTCCCGCTCGAGAACACTCGTGTGCTAAATAGCACAATAGACTTAGCTAAACAGCTGAAGCGTGCAAATAATGTCAAACGACAATACAATATCTAATTCCAGACTGATTTTCTTTGTTGCCCTCATCTTCCTTATATGGTTGTGATCCTTCCCTAGCCTTGGCCCACCTCATAACTGTGTTGCACATGTAGCCACTAGTCTCCATGAAGACTGCTTTGTCTCTCCATGATCTACATTATCTCTACATTTACTTTCCACTCCTCCATCATGTGTGAATTTAATGCACCGCTTCCTCCATCACTACATTATTAATGCTATATGATCTTACTTTTATCCCTCCACTATCTCCATCATCTTCCTCATTATCTCTCCATAATATCCACTCTTATTTAATTAATGAGTTTCCCCACTACTCCATGATGTTGATCTACTATCTACTAACCCACATTCACACAAAAAAAGTGTATTTTATTCATCTATGGGTTTTATGGGTCCCTCCACCCTTTTATTTACTTAATTAATTGAGAAAAGTAAGAGCTCTAATATTCCAATTAACTAATGGAAAATTGGGAATATTACATTCGAATTGAGAACATGTACGACATTGATCTGTAGGGTCACCTGCAAGAGAACATACTACATCCTTAGTAGAGCGGATCCATATTGGAAGTTGTGGAGCTGAAGGAAGATCTTGAGGAGGTGGAGGAATATTTTCATCCTCGTTTTCATCATCCAAACTAGAAGGAATGTTTTCAAAAATATAAGAGATAGAGAGAGGTGGCACATGTGCCAAATCAGGCTCGCAAACCAAAGGTGCCACACCCGTCGAACTAGGCTCATAGGTTGATATATTTTCATCAAGTTTTACATCTATTCTAACGATTATATTTTTGAATTTTGGTTGAAGAAGTCTACATCCTTTGAAATATTCATAATATCCAACAAAAATAATTTTTTCACTTTTAGGTTCTAAGGCTTTATGTTTTGCATCTGGAATATGGGCCCAAGCTTCACTTCCAAAAACACGAAAGTGAATTACATCTAGTTTGATTGAGCTCCAGGCTTCTTCTGGAGTTATATTCCTTAAAACATCAGTAGGAGTGTGATTTACTAAGTAATTTTCACATTTAATTTCTTTTGCCCAAAAATTAAGACTAAGTCATTTAGATTGAAGCATAAAATTATCCATTTCTTTTAGATTGCGATTCTTCCTTCCAACTATACCATTTTGTTGTGGAGTATACGAAACCGTATGTTGCAATTGAATGCCATGCTTAGTGCAAAAGTGGATAAATTTTTTGTTAACATATTCTCCTCCATTGTCATGAGATCTTAACTTAAGAATGTGATGTCCATATTGTTTCTCAACAAAGTCCTTAAAGGCCAAGAACATGTTAAGAACTTCACTCTTGAGTTTTAAGAAGTATACTCAATTGCGTTCGGAAATATCATCAATGAAAGTTAAGAAGTATTTGTAGCCAGAGAAAGAAACAACTGGAAGTGGACCACATAAATAACTGTGCACAAGCTGAAAAGGGGCTAAAGCGTGCCAAGAGGCATGTTTTTCAAAACTATCTCGATGATGTTTTACGAGTACACATCCGGAACAAACACCATCTTGGCAAGATACCATAGGAAGAACTGTCACCATATTTTCCTTACATAAAGTTTGAAGAGAGAGATAGTTTAAGTGACCAAATTTCTCATGCCAAACTTTTCTCACTTCATCATTATGAGAAAAAAAAATAGAGGGAAGACATGATGACCCAAAGTTGTCAAACTTATACAACCTTGTGGAATCATCAACAATGCCAATAGCTAAAATATGTTTAGGATCTTTGAGGTCCTTTATTAGAACATCATGAGGTGATAATTCTATTGTTTTCCCTTCACTTGAACGAGTTATCTGATAAACAGATAAAATGTTGCAAGACAAGCTAGGAACACATAATACATCATTAAATTGACCATTATCTAGATGAATGGTTCCAAACCCTACAACACTAAGAGATATATCATCACCAACATAAATATTTTTGGTATTACAATCATTCAAAGGAGAAAATATGGCTTTATTTTTGGCCATGTGGTAAGAGGCTTCATAATCAATGAGCCACTCATGAGAATGAGAAGAAGAAGATACATTCAATGCAGAACCAGATCTTGATGCTTGACAACCACACGAAGAAAGTGTCATTCCTGAAGATGAAGTTGAAGAGTTCTCTAAATTGATGTTGTGCTTCTTCATTGTTGCTTCCAAGGCTTCCATATTTTCAAAACGTTTTGACTCTACGTGGCCATCATGATGAAAAAATTTGCAATGTCTATCTGTCTTCTTCCCTTTGTTTTTATTTTCCTTATCAGTTCAGTTTGTTGAGTTGTTTTTTCAGTTTGCGGCTGAAATTGCATAAGACTCTTGTTTGGTTTAGGACCATTCTTTTTAGGATGTTGCTTCTTGGGATTGTTTTTATATGGTTGTTGCTAGGCTGCTAAGGCTTTCTTAGAAGTGTTTCCAGTATTAATAAGACCAAGGTGTAAGATTTTTTCTTGTTCTCTTATCAAATTAAGAATCTCAAAAGGCATCAAAAGAGGGGGAATTGTAGGTTGTTCCTTGAGAAATGAGGGCTTCTCTAGTGGAATGGTAGGTGGAAACAAATACAGAGTATGCAGGGCCAAGCTTAGCAAGAATGGAATAGATAAGGCTAACATATTCCTTTTTTACCTTACAACCTTCTAAAAGAAGTCCAAGGGTCTTGAATTTGGACAAAAAATCTTCAATAGAGGAGAAATTATTGGGGTCTAAATTAAGCAACTCATTTTCAAGCTGGTGGGCTCTGATTTCATTTTTAATGCCAAAAACAGTATTTAGCTTTTTCATAGCTTATCAGGGGAGTCAATTTCTTGGATATGAAATCTAAGATCTTGAGCAATGGAAATTCCTAACAACCCTCATGCTTGATATTGTTTATTTTCCCATTTAGCTTCTTTATCTCCTTCGGTAGGTTTATTTTCTTGTCTTGTGGCTATTCTATTAAGCCCTTTACTTCTAAGTAAGTCGACTTTTACAAGTGAGAGTCACTTTTACAATGTTACTTTTACTAAAAATTAAACCCTCTATTTAAAACTGGCAACTTCCCAAAATGCTTCTTAAGAAAAAGTAACTTAACAAAAATATTTTTAGAAAAAGAAGCTTGAGAAAGAGACTTGAACCCAAGACCTCTATTCTCATAAAGTAACTTTACACCAAGTGAGCTAGTAAAAGGATTCTGTAATTGTTTGAAAGGAGGAAGGGGTTTTATTTATTTATTTATTCATTTTTCTCTTTGATGTTCGATGTGCGTGCTTTTTCCTACAAAAAAAAACATAAAATCCATGCAAAAAAAACAACCCTTATGACAAAACGTTAGATTTCCGGTTAGTCTTACCAGCGACTATCTATTTTTCTCACTATTTCTTATTTCCCAAGATCGCACAAAGACATGGGGAAAGAGCACACATAGCAGAAAAATCTCGTATTCTTGTTTCTGATTTGCCGATATCACACACAGCGCAGAGCAAAGAGCATACATAGAGAAGAGGGTATAGATCCGACAATAATAAAAAAAAAACTATAAACTGAAATAAATAGAGGGATTATTAAATATAACTGCAAAAAATATACTTTATACCTCCAGATCTAAAATGACATAACTTGGGGAACTGGAAACCTTTTTGCATGAATCAGAAGGGGTTCGTCACTGTAACAGATGCTCCAGAAATAACATAGCAGTTCTTCCAGCCTGAAAGTGGTCAGGAATAGTAGATCTAGAAAAAAAAAAGTTTCATGCAGTCAAACCAGCTTTAGATTTGGATCAACAATGGATGCGGCCCTCAAAATCGCTCTGATATCATGTAGGAATTTACAAGGTAAGTTCCTTAGATCAAACACCAAAGGTCATCGGTCACAAATATATCCAAGATCAGTACACTAGTATTTGACTTGGTTAAAACCCTCGAAGAGGGAAACAGTCCATGACCTGAGCCAACGTGGCCACTTCAGGAAATTTATTAATATAAAGAAAGAAAATTTACATAATCTTCTCTCATAAATGGTTACTGGAAAAATGACCCTCCATGCTCTTTAAATAGAGATCATGGAACAATCGGGTGTTAAGCCACAAATCAAGTGTCGGTAATACCGAGGAGAGAGTGAACTATCGGATCACTACATATCGTGACCTTTGGACTATAAGTTACAATTATACATAGTAAAGAAATACACTTTACCTATCTCTATGCTAGACCAAGTTATAATTAACTATTTCCTATGTGTCGGAATATCCTAACATTTTTCAAAACCCACTTTCGTAAAGTTTGTATTTATTTTTAGAATTCTTTAAACTTTATGACCTTTTTTGCTTTCAAGTGCTGGGACAGGTTGTTTTTAGGACAAATTGAATATTTTGAGACATTTTTTACCGCTTTGATTCCATGATAGCTGACCCGTCATGGCAGGGGTCATTTTTAGCACTGGCATATAGGTTAGGGAAATTGATTTTCCGTTGTATTCTGTGTTCTAGCCTCCATACTGTAATATCTTTCCATAGGGTCGATCCCATCATGTTATGATTATTGAAACCATTTTCACTAGTTGATTTATAAAACCATGATATGATGGTATAGCCATCCTTTACATGGGCTTCCGAGTTAGATCTTCGCTAACATATGTTGCCCATGGTGCAAAAATTGTGTAGGCTCAGGAGTCCTCTTTAGTCCCGCCATGTCCTTTGTGATGAAGCTTCATTATCCTTCTTCTTTGCTATATTTTTAGCTTTATACCCTAGAGGCTCCCTCTTGTTAAGTTGTTTTGTTGCATTGCATGTTGACTATTTTTATCTTTTGGCCTTAAGCTGAATTCACTTTGACTCATGTATAAGCCACCTTTTGACCATGTCTTTATGCAAAATAAACCTTGCAATCACTTAGTATCTACAACTTGACACCCTTTTCCCGCAGAGAGAACATTACTTTGAGTGTCATTTACTAGTTTCGCCACCTTGCATTGAGCATAGGATTGTTCCAACCCCAGGAACTAGTGCATCTGTTTCCTAGCACTCGTTATTTCCACTGTGCTATAGGAATTATTTTATTCTTTTTCAGGATTTTAATATGAAAAAGAAAATAAATTAAATATTTCAAAAAAGAGCGGGAATGAGACATTACTTCCATGATTTATGGAAGCTAGAGTCAGTTGTGTCGCCCTTAAACAAAGCACAAAAATAAAAGTCTTTTCTCCATTGGGATGGGCTTTAGCTTGACTTAGGAGAGCCTTAACCTTGTTATTGGGTTAGTAATCTCCTAGTTGGTTACCTCTTCCAATCATATGGAGGGTTTGTTCGTGGCTCCTGCATGAAAATCTTATACAAAGTTATTATATGCTGCCATATAGTCACATTTGATTCGTACTTTTGTTCAAGAGAAGTAAACCTGAGTTGGCCTTTCTGTAGTGTCTCTTGACTCATTTTTCAGTCAACCATACCTGGTATTTTAGAGTTATGTTCTATCATGTTAGCCATCAGTATTTTTTTACATGTTAGTGATGACTATATCTACAGCTGAGTTTTCTAGAAACTGATTTCCTTATGTCAATATGTCATCCAGAAAACCCTCCTAAAACTTTTTTCGCCCTTCTACCTTTTCAGTTCGCCCATGTCAAAATCAAAACCTCATTATCACAATCCTATCTAGCTTCAGCCTTATTGGTCTGCCCATCAGCTGTAAAAGGCAAATCCACATCTGTTTCAAAAGTCTCCCCCATGTTAGGAAGTGGCGCATTAAGACATTTCACCCTTGGCAATCATCAAAAAGCCAAAAAGCCTTCATCTGCAACAGACCTACCATGACTGACCTCTTACTTTGCAAAATAATTTGACAAGCAGCCCTAAGTCGCGCCGCTCATATCCCCTAGATCTTAGCACTGCAAAAAACCCCAATCTCAAGCTGACTATTAGGTTTTTCACAGTGTTCTATGGTTTCTACAAAGGCAGGAAAAATAACTTCATCTCATGGAGTAAATGCTTGAATCTATAGTTAGAGGAACAGCTGCTTCTAAATGTATTATGAGCCTGAGATGAAGCTGCAAAACAAAAGCCACTCATCAGGACCTTACAGCTTTTTCCAGCATGAAAATCACAATAAGAAAAGGTCACCACTGTCTCAGCAAACTGGTAAATTGTCAACGCCCAGAACCTCCTTCATTTACAAGCAGAGGGTTAGGGCGCCTCCTTCATCCATAAGCAGAGGGCGCGGGCCAGTATTGACTCAGAAAGTTGCAAAAGTCCATGTTTGCCTTTACTGAAACAAATGAAACAATATCTTCAGGTTTTATGAATGTAATTGATGATCATAACAAGAATTGAGCTTGAAATATGCTAGCTCAAAGGAAAGGAGAGTCTGATTTGATAAAAGAGATCATCTGAAACTTTCAAGTCATGTGAATTTTTGAACTTTAGAAAGGCCTGTCATCAGTAAAACATTCCAATCATAAGAAGCCTATTTATCCACAAGATTAAATAGAGTAAATGCTGACCAAATGCCATTACACAGGCAGGAGGAAAGTTCTTGGTTTTTCAAAAAAGCACTGACCTTCATAGTCACAAAGGTTATTTGTCAAGTAATCTATCATGAGATGAACAAGCCAAATGATAAATATCTCAGTCACCCTTAGAACAGTGTAGAGGAACAGTGTCACTGTGGCTAGGGTTTCTTCTGAAATACAGTGATGCTTGCAGGTAAAGATGCCAAGATTGATGTTTTTCAAGTGGTTTATTTACCATCACCTTCAGAGAAAGGATGTGTCAGACATAGTTGTCAAAAAACCTTCAGATACCTTACTTGATGAAGAGCCTCCTCCATTTATGAGCAGATGGCCAAGGCATTTAGTGTTGTTGAAAACTGATTGGTCAAAAGGAAGCCAAGCATTTGTCAAAAAGGCCATCCTTCCTAAAAAAAGTAAAGGACACTCATCCTCCTGCTCATAAGAGAATGCCTTCAAACAACTCATCACAGTGGAAAAGAAAGCAAAGTACAGTTGGTTTTCCAAAGAAAGTCTGCTCCTATAACAAAGTCAAAGATACCTTGCTGGTATATTTTGAGCAGAGGAAAAGTGTTAGAAGAAGCGCCCTCGAGTATAGACAGAGGATGAAAGAGTTTAAGTGAATGCCACTGAAGTAGTGTACCCACAGTAAAAAATAGGCTCAAATATTTCATCTCAACAAATACCAAAGGATAGTAAAATTTGCATGGATGTTGAATCATCATACCTCTGCCACAGTGAAATTAGGGTTAAGGAGCACCCGGGCAGTTTGTTTCAAAATGATTTTCTGATCAAACAGAGATGAAATTTACAAAATTGAGAGAGGTTTTTGTCCCTCATAGGTTCAAAAATAAAAACCTCCTTCATTTTCTGCACAGGTATCATGGTTTGTGAGGAACATGAAAAATACAGATGTCACGGGAGAACTTCTGCACTAGGATACACCATTTTTGACCAGTGATGGGACAGTCAGTTTTTGAAGGCTCAATTGGACTCCAAATGAAAAAATTCAAGTTTCTATGGAAAATAGACTTCCATAGCTTTCCTATGAGCCATCTCGGGCCAAATTCCGACAAAAGGAAGGCATCCAAAAGTAGCCTGCAATCAACGCTATGTTTTTCTGCACCAGCATACACCATTTTTGACCAGTGATGGGACAGTCAGTTTTTGAAGGCTCAAATGGACACAAAATGAAAAAATTCAAGTTTTTCTGGAAATAATACTTCCACATATTTCCAACGAGCCATCTCGCGCCCAATTCCGACACCGGGAAGGCATTCAAAAATGGTCTACAAACAGCTCGATGCATTTCTGCACCAGGATTTACCAGTTTTGACCAGTGTTGGGAAAATCAATTTTTGAAGGATCAAATGGACACCAAATGACAAAATTCAAGTTGTTCTGGAAATTATACTTCCACAGCTTTCCAACGAGCCATCTCGCGCCCAATTCCGACACCGGGAAGGCCTTCAAAATGAACTGCAAACTTGCGCGACTTGCCTGGAAAAGTGCGCGACGTGCCTGGAGCGAAAAATACAAAGGGCCATAACTAAGGCGCGACTTGCCTGTAGCAGCCTGCGGCACTCCTGTAGAAATGGTCAAGAAAATTACCTGAAAACCTTAAAAAACTCATTTCAAAGTGTCTCCAACTCTCAAGCAAAGATTGGCATCATGTTTTGAGCTGCCCTCAAACAATATTGGAAGAAGAAACATAGGGTTTTGAAAGAGTGCCGCGCGGGTTGAATGGCCTCCAGAGCTGATCCAACTCTCCTCCAAGGTTGTTTTCAACGATTTCAAGAGGTATTTCAAAACTTCATCCACATTTCCAAGATTGATAAATGATAAAGGTCAGTTTTTTGCATGGGCATATACATTGAAACAGCATGCATAGTTGAAGGTTTTCTCCCTAAAGATAACTGATTTTCCACATTGAAAAGGCCCTTGATTATTGTGGAAAAGAGCAAACTATTACGGCCTTTGCTCAAAGCTTTTGAAGATGTCCTAAAATCTGCCACCTCTGTTTTAAAAATGAAATTGCCTATATGCTCACACCAAGATTGAAACTTAGTGAGCCTGTTGACACAAAGTGACATATATATAAGAGAATAGTGAAGCTTAATAAGAGAAAAGTTTCTTGGTCGGGCAGAGGTTTACAGTTTCAAGCTGCAGAGAAAGATTTTGTTGTAGAGAGACAGGGTTAGATCTGAAAAGAAACTTTTCACACTGTCATCAAAGCATTTCCACATTATTAAAACAATGAAATGCAACAAGTGAAAAGGATTTTGACATATTTGCTTTGAGAAGAGAGAACTCACATAGTTTTTGCCAAAAAAATTGTGTGGTCTTCTAAAAAAAACTCTGTCATTTTTACTCCAATCCGGTGTATGGACAGTCTAAGCATATGTATGGTTGTTTGCAAGAGATGAAAGATCAGTGGAAAGTGGGCACACTTGTACAGGGCAGAGTTGTTAATGACTGAAAGCCTCCTTGAGCAAGGAGCTAGGTGTATTAGTTGACATCTAAGACTTCAAAAAACAGAGTGATTTTAGCATTTTCTCACAGCACACTCTTTTAGCAGACTGCCCTTCTTTCACTGTATTATTTCCTACTGAAAAGTGTTGACTGAGATATTTTTTAAAAGGTGCAGGACCACTTTCTAAAGGACAGGTTGTTGATGATTGAATTTTAACATTGGAGACAGAGGTACAAAGGTGGTGGTTGATTTCTTAACTTCACAAGTGAAAGGTGTTCTTCATAAAACATTGTACACTGATATTTCACCTAACCTAGGTCTGCCCTTCTTTTCACTACATTGTATCATTTTGAAGAGCTGTTGACTGTGATATTTTTCAAGCGGAAGACCATTTCTGAAGAGCAGGGTTTTAATATTTGAGTTTTGCTTTGAAGACACCAATACAAGTGTTGATTGGCCTCTAAAAAATCCACAAGGAAAAGTGATTTTTCAAAACTGTGCACAGGGAATCTACACAACAGTTTGTCCCATCTTTACACATGGTACCCTATTTAAAAAGTTTGCCTGGCTGAAGTGCATCCAGAGGTGAAGGGCTGGTTTTAAGGAGAGCAGAGGTTGTTTATTCAAAGAAACATTGTTGCAATCTATCCTAACCACATTGTCTATCTGTCCAAACAACATATTGCCACAGTTTCAATCCAGAAGGGAATTTTGCATGCAGTGAAGGCAGTATTTTTTGTTCAAGAAAGGGTTTATCGTTGTTGAATGCTCCTGGATTCTATATGGCCAATCAAAAGCAAAATGAACTCTGTCACTTATTAAACACAGTGGCTTTGACTGTGTAGATATCTTTTGATTAATTGTGTTTACATTGTTAAATATATTGGATGGGCTGTGTATAAGAGGGTAGTGCTTTGCTCAAAGAAAAGTCCATTAGTTTTATAACTGTTGCAAGAACTTTGCTACCACCTCAGAAACTTTTTAAACTCTGCCAACTTGTCTTATGAGCAGTAAAATCTGACTGTGTAAATACACTAAGGTTGACTGTGTTCATATTGTTGAGTTTATTGGATTAAGTGGCACACAAAGAGAAAGGGCAGTGTTTTGAAGAGGAGCACAGTGAGGCAGCGCAGCAAGGTAAAGGAGAACACATTGATGATATGCAGCACAATGATAAAGAGCAACGCCATGAAGAAACTCAAAACAGTAATGGAAAAGAAGGCTAAAAGGAAGCGCCCGGCACGAAAAGAGAAGAAAAGCACATCAGCGCTTGACATTCTGGCCTCAACTTCGGAGCATGTTTCTATGGACCCTTGAGGGTCATGCATGCCAATTTTGGGTCTGTTTCGGCAACTTTTTGTTTTTTGGCATTTTTTGGGTTTTTGGCCGAAAACTCATAATTTCGCCATTTCAGTTTGATGAGTTTTCAAGGGAGGAGGATGATACCAATGGATGCCATAATTCCATGAGCAGGTCTCCAGCGATTTTCAGGGCATTTGAAGATCATTCGCCCCCTCAAATTGGCGAAAAACACCCTCTTTTTGCACATTTTGCCCGCCATATCAGCAGCCTGCTATCTTCTGGGTTTTTGCACACAGGTACAGTTTTGGATGACTTCCGGACCTCAGATTGAGTTGGTTTTAGTTGCGCCGGAAAGTAGACACAGAGAGCTTTCCAACAAGCCCTCATGAGCCCCATTTCGACATCGGGAAGGCTGCCATTTGCATCCAGCAAGTCAGGGGACCTTTTTCAGGCATAAATATGAAGTATTTTTGTAATTTTTGAACTCCAAAAATCTGCTTTTCCCAAATGTGCGTTAAGCTATTTTTATCATTGGGAAATCATGTAAAGTCAATATAATTTCCGTTTTTAGAAGTTTTTTAGATATTTTATGGGATATTTTGTGCCTTGGGCTTTGCAAAGCCTCAAGGACAATTTTAGATATTTTGACTTGGCCAATGGGATAGCTAGTTGCTCCATGAGGTTTTCCTCCCTCAAGCCTATTTATTCCATGGTTCTCATTGTAAATCAGAGGCTGAACTTGAGAGAAGAATTAATACATTGGTCATATGAGATTTGAAGAATACACTTGAGTTATGATTTTTGGACTGCCTCTTGGATGCTTTTGAGGAATGGTGAAGGCTTGTTGATGGATTCCTTGTCATGGTAGAATGGTATAGTGCTTCTTAATGTGTTTTGTCTTCTAGTTCTCATTCATATTACATATTTCTTGCTGCTATAGTTCAGTAAAGATTTATTTTGAGATATGCCCATGGAGGCACCTCAAAATCCCTGAATCTTCATAGCTTGATGTTTTCTTCTCCCTTAGTTATGCTAAAGAATTCTTAGCTGCTCTTTAGTAACCTAAGGTATTGTTGCTAAGTTTTATTCATCGGTTCTATGTATGTTAAGTAGGATGTATGGTTTGCCCTACCTACCTACAAGCTGCCCATAGTTCTGTCCATAAAACTTTCTCTTTGACTGATTTGTTGATCATCTTGTTGAACCAAGGAGGCCTAGTCCCGATCTAGCCCTTTGCCTAAAACTATGAAAGCTTGTTTGTCAAAGTGCCCAATGGCTTAGAGACTATGTTTAGGCGTTCTGGCATAGTTTATGAGTTGTTATTTTGTCTTATGTGTTTTCCCCAAAGTCTGATAGCCATTTCCCGAAGTTAGAGGGTCTTATACCTCTATGTATGGCTGGAATGTTTGATTTCTATGCATTAATTAGCTTGTAGTTATACTTAGCATGATTAATGGCTTGCTATTACATGTTCATGT
Source organism: Pinus albicaulis (assembly GCA_034641835.2). NCBI lineage: Eukaryota > Viridiplantae > Streptophyta > Pinopsida > Pinales > Pinaceae > Pinus > Pinus albicaulis. The sequence goes on from CM076581.1 coordinate 54,467,064, forward strand.
CTGCTATTAACTAGTTATACTTGAAATCCCTTATCTTTCACCAACTTGTTGTCCATTTAAGCCATTTTGCCCAGAGATCCCTTCTACCGTGAATCAAATCGGCCCTACAGCAGCTTTACATCATCACTTCATAGCTTCCTTGACCTGTTTGACCCCATAGCCCAATTTATCTACATCTTGTTATCCAGTTTATGTATTTGATCAGTTTCACCCCTCACAAACTTAAAAACTAAAAAAAACCAAAAACACACTTCATAACTAGCCTAATATCAGAACATCGCAAGTAAACACACCGACATCTTTTACACATATAGAGAGAGCCCTCTCTGAGTCCAGGAAGGCTAGGTCCTTGGGCTCCAAATCTTGGTTTGATGTTACATCGTCATTTGGCTAGCCAATCGGCCAAATCACGGGATCCTAACATATCACATTAGGTATTTGGTCCTTTGCTCGTGCTAGTTAAGAAGGTCTCTATTGACTTCTGGCTGGTGAGTTTTATCTTATCGACTTCAACAAATATCTCTGAGAGTAAACTTAGAGCTTCACCCTGGCCCTATTTCCATCATTGATAGGTGACCTTGTGCTCAACATCGATCAACATCATGGGTTTTTTATTGAGTGGTTTCCATTGTGTTTGACATCAACTTTCATTATCACACATTGGGATTCGTGCAGTACCTTGGGTTCCATTTGACCCTATTGGTGGATTCCTCGCCTTTGTGTCAGCTTTCATTATTGGTTGGTTCAGAGGGTTTATTTCTTGTGCTAGCTACATTTTGTGTACGCTGGAAATGTGCTTTAGGTTGGTTACTTCATCTTTCTTCTTCGGATTCCTTCCAAATTATTGGCCTCCGGGTTACACTCACGATGGATTGATGTGGGATGCCTTAATGCCTTCCTTTCAGTAGATATTTTCCCATCAAATCTGACTCATTGCTCTGGTAACAAGGTATAGAGTCATTTTTTTAGTACCTTAGGGTTTGCAGTCATTATTGGCAGACTCCTTCGCTATCGACAGTGAGAATACATCAATTTCTCCTGATTAGTAGATTCTCTCAAGTTTTCGACTTCAACTCATTCATTTTCACTTGCTAGATTGTATTAGGGTACCTTGAAACTCATCATCATTATCGGTGAGTTGTCTCACATTTATTAATGATATACATCAATGACCGGTAATCAAATGATTTCTCACATGATCAACTTCAGCTCATTTATTCCCATAGTGTAGAAATGTACCATGGTGATCAGTAAAGACATCGGGTTTGCATCAACATGTTTTGGTTCATTTGAAAACTCCTTTAGTTTTCTGCCAGTGATACCACCCACCTTATATGTTGCAGTTCATCAGAGCAACATCTTATATGTTGGCACCCGAATTGCATAATACAGTACCATTATTCCACTCTTTATGATTTGGTACTTGGAGATTCAGTTTTGTGACTTCGGTGATTAGATATCTTTCTCAGCATCATTGATCAATTCTTCTATATGTGATACTATGACATGACCTTGATATGTAATTTTTGAGGTTGTGATCAGATGGTCCACTATGTACTTTGAAATTTCTTTTGTACTTGCATACATATTGGATCCACTCCATACTTGATATGCGGGCATGCTTTACTTTCACTGAGCATGGGTATGCCCGCTATTGGGTGCCAGTTTTGTAAACTTTTCATACATTTGTTTTCCCTATTTTGCCTCATAACTATAACCAATGGGAGTATATTTGCCTCTTTTTCCTACCTTTATATCCTAACTTGTGTTGTTTCACCTTGTTTTTATTACTCTGCTGATACACCAATTATTATGATATACCGTGCCTTTTTATGACTAATTGAGGGTGAATGTTTGGAGAAGATCGATGGTCTTTGTGTTGTATTTTCAAATGTCATTTATAGCACCAAGGATCCTGAGCACGAGGTCCACAAGAGTAGTTAAGAGGGTGTTGTTATAGCAAAGAGATATTGTTACACCTTGCTATTACAGACCCACCGGCAAACTATTGTTACACTCTGCTGTTACAAACCCGCTGGCGGACTGCTGACACAGTTGTACCGCTAACTGGATCTTGTCAAACACCTATTTTTGATCTGTCCTTTAGCTATTATACTACAGCTGTAGTTCTAATACGATAGTTGTAGAAGTTGTTTAGCATTGTATTTTTGGGATAATAGCCTAAAGGTAGTTTTGATTGTAATCTATAATTTTCTAGTCAGAACTTTATTAGGAAGTGGTTATAACTATATGTGTTCTATTTCGATCAGCATGAGAATCATAATATTCTCATGACTGATATATCCCTTGATTTTCTGAGATGTAACCACTATATAGTTCTCGGCCCTAAAGGTCGAAAGTTTATCGGAGAGCAACATTATTTTGGCTCTGTAATTGTGTTCAGATTAATAAATATTATCCTGTTATTGTTGTTACATGTCTTATTCAATTTAGTTTTTGTTGAGTTCTTCCTCTACCTGTGCCCTACTAGGGAGGAAGGGCCCTCCTTCTTAGCAAGAATTGCAATGATTAAAGTAGTTGTGTGTATGTTACGGGTCAAATAACCTCCTCATCAGCTTAGAGGAGAAAATAAGTATGGAAGGAATAAAGAGGCCTAAACTAAACCTACTTCTGCCAAGGTAACGTGCCCCTATAATAGCCAAAGTGCGTTATAATGCACCTGATCCATGAAAAGGTCACGTTAGTGGCTAGGGCAATGCTCTGTTTAGCCTAGAGGGCGGCGTTATCCATGTTTTGAGTTTGAAACAAGAAAACCCATGGAGAATGATTTGAAACTCCAGCTTTTTCTCATAGACAGTCAGTGAAAAATAGAAACTGTAAGGCACTAACCTCTTATTGGGTCTTGCCAAAAAAAAATAGACTCTCAAGAAAGGAAAAAGCATGGAAAGTTGAGGAAACATCTTGGTTTTTCTATTTAGAACTGGTGGAAGGAGAAAGGCAAGGTTTGTCCTCTCCATCTCCTATAAAATGGAGTTGTAGGCTCTTGGTCCAAGGTCGAAGGTTTTTTTAATACATGTGAAGCAGAGCATTTGTTGTTGTAGTGTGAAGGTCAAAGGTCAAAGAGGTTCATTGAGAACTTGTTGATTAGGACATCACCACATTCATAGAAAGAGAGAGAGAAATTGGAAGACTGAGGAGGGCTTGGTACAACCGACGGTTTTAATCCTCCTTTTTATAAATCAATAGAACTGTATATGTTTTGTCCATTCAATGCGTCAATATTGTTATTGTTTCTCAATTACTTATGTAGCGTTAGATGAATGGCTTAGATGTGAATTGTTGAATATTTATCATATGTTAACTTAATTGATGGGAAATATATTGTGGTAGATATTACACGGGTGCTTTGATTGATCGTAGGGTCGGGATTTGGAGCTAGTGAAGGAGGATCCCTACTTCGCTGCTTAATTCTCTCCAAATACTTTGAGATCTAAAAAGAGGTAATCTTCCATCTCATTTGATCAAGTTGTCTAAGTTAACATGAACATATATGCATCTTCTTTGTGAACTATACAACTAATCTAACTGTCTGCCTCGGGCACCGGAAAGCCCTGAGAGGGATATTCGATAACCAACCACCCAAGAATTTTACCCTATAGAAGAATTGGCGACTCCACTGGGGAGTTTAACCCCAAGTTTCCAGATTATTTCTTTCATTCCTACTTCTTTCTTCTGTTCACATATCCTTCTGACCAGCTCTTATGCCTAGTAGACATTTCAAAAGCTCACAGAGTTCAGTCATGTCCCCTTTTGGCCATCTGAAGAACTTTACCCTGGTTAACGCTATCTTTGTTAGTATTCCAGAGCGTTATAACGCGGCCTAGATTTGATTACAGTGCGTTAGTATCTACATTAACGCAGCCTTTGCTCAGAACCAGTGCGTTACTCAATCAAAAAATTGCTATTCACCCCTGTGTTGTGTTCCTTTTGGTTGCAGATTTTTTGGCCATCAGAACCACTCCTTGACTGAATCCATGTGCTTGTTTACCAACTGGCATTGCTGTTTGTTTATTCTTTTTTGAAAATTTAGTGTCGAATACATTTGCTTTTTAGAATAATTTTTTATTTTTTTTTAGTTTTTCTGCATCTAGCTAGATTAATTCTGAAAAATTTCAGTTAAAAGACTATTAAGACGAGATAATTAGATGTATGAATCTTTAAGATTAAACTTTGCTATTTGAATGTTGGTGCATGGATGTTGAAAGGAAACTTCTTCTTGTAGAAATACTCTTCATCGAATTAAATATTTAGAGCATATTTTTGCATGGTTTTTTGAGTCAAAGTCTCATTACATTTCATACGTCCACTCCCCCTCCACAAGACTAATAATCAAGTACACTAATAATCAAGCGATAATAAAATCAATCACATAAATTTTTCTGAGCTCACACCAACAGTAGTTCAGGCTAGGATCTTGGGTTAGAAAAAGTGAGAAAATCACCCAAGATCTCAAAACTTGAGACTAGAGTCATTAACGAGTGAAATCCTACTGCACTCATATTATTGGGACCACTCCTTTACTATAGCTAAGCGCGAGACAACACTTGGGTGCACAAGAAGGTAGCTTGCCTTTGACTGCATCCGGTGGGCATTCTATATATTGGGGTTCCCTTTGGGGATGTCGAAACTAGATCGGGGATCTAGGTATTCTGCCCATATAGCATGCTGTCCTAGACCGTGACCCCCCTGATGATGTCTGTGATTTGAGGTATCTTTAGTGGCCATAATTTTTAGGGACTTACATGAGGTGACTAGGACGGGTTGTTCTGGTACCTGAAACAGACGGACCTACTCTGTCTTCAGTCCTTAGGAGGGTACTCATCTTCATGAGAGTGCTTACACCTATCGTCTGAGGTTCGGGCGAAGCTCTAGATTACCCATAACTGTACTCATGACTAACCCTCTCCGGATGCTATTGTGATACTGGGTTTCATCTCCAGCAAACAGTAGTACTCAGACAAGGCACCCTATTCTGGTTGCTTGCTAATTGATTTTTAGACAGTCCTTTTTTATTTTTTCTTTTTAGGTGTGTGGTTACTGTCACTGAGACTTTATAATACATCACAATTTATTAAAATTTGTTAAAAATAAATAGGTCACCGTGGCATCATCCGACCCACGCCATCTGTCTCGACGATAGCAAGGTCTACCTCCTTTGACTCCTGAGGAAGAATTGAACATTGGTGAACCCGTGCCTTCTGCGGAAGAGTAGTCTCCATTGACAAACCATGATTTTCACATAACCTCATACCATACGGATTTTCTGGAGGACCCTTTCACAGAAGGTGTCGTACCTCATTACAATCCTCCACTCACTGATCTGTCGACAACTGTGATAATTCAGATTCCACCACGCCAAGACATGTCTTCAGCCGCACAAACATCCATTTCGCAACCAACATCCACAGGGTCGATACCAATGGCAACCATCCCAGGTTCGCCACCATCCTCCCTGCCAGTTTTAAGTTCTATGCCATTACTTGGTAACCCCAGTAGTCAACTTATACCTAGTCCCAACCCTATGGTCATTACAGCTGTGAGTAACTCGCTGAGTCCTTTGGGATCTACTCCTACCATGACCACGTCGGGACCTACGGTTCCCCCCCCCACGAGTGGGACTACTTCAGTTCCTTTTAGCAACCCTTTTGTTTGGAACCCTTTGCTGAGTTCAAACCCCTTGGCCTCCATACTAGGGGGCAGTGTCACCAACACGCAAATAATAGGGAACATTTCACTACCCCTGCAATCGTTAGGACAAACCAGACAACCTATTGTTAACACTATTCCCTTAATTGGTTTAAATATCAGCGTAGGATCTATGCCATTGCTGAACTATGCAAGTAATAGCATGCCTCTGGGTAGCTCTATTATGTCCATATGGGCCAACCCACCCCAACCTCCATCTGGACTAGGGGGGAATTTTTATCCTGGGGGCAACCAACCGTTCGCCCCGCAATAAAATATGCCCTATGGAAAGCAACCATATATCCCTACCCCTCCAACCATAGGAAATTTTTATCAAAGTCCTACTTATCCTACTGGTAACACATTGATGGGCTGCCCCTATGGTCCAAATAGTCAGCCAATACTTCCTTGGATAGATTCAGGGGCAAACCCGCAATTGCCATTTTTAGTAGTTCTAGACATCCCCGACATCTATAAACTGACTAATGATCCCATCAATCACAACCCGCTTTGGCCTCCAGTCCCGCACAAGATTCCATCTGAAATCTCGAAATTCGACGAGAAGCAAGGGGAGGATTTCGCTTCACACATCACCACCTTTCATCTATGGTCTATATCTAATTCCATGGTGGATAATAGTATTCGGCTTCGACTGTTTCCCCGCACTCTCACCGGAAATGCTGCCAAGTGGTATATTGAATTACCACGTGCCACCATCAATACTTTTGGTGCTTTAGCTATGGAATTCCTAAAGAAATTCGAATTACCAATCAAATATGAAATCAGAACAGAACTATTAACCTCCCTGCACCAAGACATCGCCACCCACATCTCTGATCACATTCATGAATGGAGGCATAGGAGGGGCTAGTCAAAGCGCCAATCCCGGATCATCTTCTATCTAATTGGTTTTGTAAGTCTCTCTTACCCCACATCTCTAAATACATTGGCCTATCGATGTGGTTACAAAAGATCAATGCATTCGTCGTGCCCAACATTTGGATTTGATCTACTCACAATCTAGCATGCTATATTATTTACTCCCCAATGCCCCTAGTAACCCAAATCCTCCTGCTACTCAGAAAGCCAGAGTCCACGCCGACGGTCTCATTGGCACAATCTCTGGTGTAGCCACAAAACAGTCTCATGGGAAAACCTCCCAGCCATATTTGGCTGCCACTGCCCCTAACCAAATGACTACTCTTCCTACCGCTTAGGGTAATTCTGTGCAAACTTCACAAAAACCTAGTGGAAAGAATAAGAAGAACAAGAAAAAGACATCTTCTTCGGAAGAGCAGTCAGACCATCAGAATAATCCTAATTAGAAAAATGCTGCCAAAAACAACAAAGGGAAGGAGAAACCCATGAAATTCCCTTGCAATATCTGTGTGGAGGACCACTTGACATACAAATGTCCTCGGCTGCAAGAATGCACCAATTTTATCGCAAACAAGGATTCTGGGAGAACACCTGCCATTCTTCATAATCCTTTCCCTAATCAACAACAACAACAACAACACATGGTTGCAAACCCACCACAACCCCCGCAAAGGGGAAATGGTGGTTCACATCCTTCCGGTGAAGGAGCATCCGCCATTGATGGCATTGAAAGTGTTGAACTTCAAACACGAGCCAAGCTTTATGGAAATCCTACCATACGCGCTCAAGAACCTGGTACCAGTTCGAATCCACCGCCGCCCAACGATCTGCATATCGAACGCCCTACTGCTGACCCCGTGATTCGTCCCCCCAAAGGGACACTTCGACGCACGACTCATAACACCTCTGCATGTGCCGCCCAAAACTACAACATTGTAGAAGATTTGGCATAGGTGCCATCAGCCATGTCTGCTCTTGAAGTATTGCAAACCTGTCCAGCACAAAGGAAAGCCTTGCTTTCGACCATTAGTGGTGTTAGGGTCCCGTGATTTGGCCGATTGGCGAGCCAAATGACGATGTAACATCAAACCAAGCTTTGGAGCCCAAGGACCTAGCCTTCCTGGACTCAGAGAGGGCTCTCTCTATTATATGCAAAAGATATCGGTGTGTTTGCTTATGGTGTTCTGATATTAGGCTAGTTGTGAAGTGAGTTTTTGATTTTTTTGAGGTTTTTTAAGTTCGTGAGGGATAAAACTGATCAAAGATGTAAAAATGGATAACAAGAAGTCAGATCAATTGGGCTATGGGTTTAAACAGGTCAAGGAAAGCTATGAGATGATGATGCAAGGCTGCTGTAGGGCCGATTTGATTCACGGTAGAAGGGATCTTTGGGAAAAATGGATTGAATGGACAACAAGTTTGTGAAAGACAAGGGATTTCAAGTGTAACTAGTTGATAGCAGACATAAACATGTTATAGCAAGCCATTAATCATGCTAAATGTAACTATGAGCTAGTTAAAACATTGAAATCAAACATTCCAGCCATACATAGAGGTATAAGACCCTCTAACTTCGGGAAATGGCTATCAGACTTTGGGGAAAACACATAAGACAAACTAACAACTCATAAACTACGCCGGAATGCCTAAACATAGTCTCTAAGTCATTGGGCACTTTGACAAACAAGTTTTCATAGTTTTAGGCAAAGGGCTAGATCGGGACTAGGCCTCCTTGGTTCAACAAGATGATCAACTAATCAGTCAAAGAGAAAGTTTTATGGACAGAACTATGGACAACTTATAGGTAGGCAGGGCACACCATACATCCTACTCAACATGCATAGAACTTGTAAATAAAACTAGCAAACATTATCCTTAGGTTACTAAAGAGCAGTTAAGAATTCTTTAGCATAACTAAGGAAGAAGAAAATATCAAGCTATGAAGATTCAGGAATTTTGAGGTGCCTCCATGGGCATATCTCAAAATCAATCTCTACTGATCTATAGCAGCAAGAAGCATGTATTATGAATGAAAACTAGAAGACAAAAACATAGCAAGAAACACTATACCATTCTACCATGTCATGGAATCCATCACCAATCCTTCATCACTCCTCAAAAGCATCCAAGAGGCAGTCCAAAAATCATAACACAAGTGTATTCATCAAAGCTCATATGACCAATGTATTAATTCTTCTCTCAAGTTCAGCCTCTGATTTACAATGAAACCCATGGAATAAATAGGCTTGAGGGAGGAAAACCCCATGGAGCAACTAGCTATCCCATTGGCCAAGTCAAAATATCTAAACTTGTCCTTGAGGCTTTGCAAAGCCCAAGGCACAAAATATCCCATAAAATATCTAAAAAACTGCTAAAAACGGAAATTATATTGACTTTACATGATTTCCCAAGGATAAAAATAGCTTAACGCACATTTGGGAAAAGCAGATTTTTGAGGTTCAAAAATTACAAAAATACTTCATATTTATGCCTGAAAAAGGTCCCCTGACTTGCTGGATGCAATAGGCAGCCTTGCCGATGTCAAAATGAGGCTCATGATGGCTCATTGGAAAGCTCTCTGTGTCTACTTTCCGGCGCAACTAAAACCATCTCAATCTGAGGCCTGGAAGTCATCCAAAATTGTACCTGTGTGTAAAAACCAGGAAATAGCAGACTGCTGATATGGCGGGTAGAATGTGCAAAAAGAGGGTGTTTTTCGCCAATTTGAGGGGGCGAATGATCTCCAAATGCCCTGAAAATCACTGGGGACCTGCTCATAGAATTATGGCATCCATCGGTATCATCCTCCTCCCTTGAAAACTCATCAAACTGAAATGGCGAATTTATGAGTTTTCGGCCAAAAACCCAAAAAATGCCAAAAAACAAAAAGTTGCCGAAATAGGCCCAAAATTGGCATGCATGACCCTCAAGGGTCCATAGAAACATGCTCCGAAGCTGAGGCCAAAATATCAATGGCTGATATGCTTTTCCTTCTTTCCGTGCTAGGCGCTTCCCCTTTGCCTTCTTCAATTTCTCTTGAGCTGCATTTAGTTTGCGCCGAGAAAACTGATTCAGCTTTTGGAAGTGATGTGTCCTCTTCCTCTGCAGCTCTAAATCTCTATTCGCCCTCTCAAGCTTCATTTCAAAATGTTTGTTAGCTCTTTCAAGCCAAGCCTCTTTGTTTTCCTCAATTTCCTGCTCAAGGAGTGCAGTGAGAGGAAAGGCTTGGAGCTGGGCTTGCTCTTCTGCTCTCTGTTTTTCCAAGGCTCTTTTTAGCCCGATGGTCCTAGGCCTCTTCCGCCTAGGCTGGTCTTCCTCCTCTTCATCATCAAACTCACCAATGAGCTCTTCAATTCTTGCTTGTGCCTTTTCTGCCTCTTTCTTATACTTAATCGCCCGTGCCTCATGAACAGCTGTGTGCACATTCATCTGTTTGTTTTCAATCTCCAAAAAGTGGTTGAAATTCCTTGCCCTTTGAAGATCTTGCTCTAATGCCTCAATTTGCCCTTCCTTATGGATTAAGATATTTTCAAGAAGGCGGGCCTCATTGTCACTATCATCGCTTTGGATAGGGATAATAGCTAATTCACCTCCATGCTTTGTACTTTCTCCAATTTTTCTTTTACCTTTGAAAGCCAATCTGGCGCTTTTCCTCCTTGGCATGCTAGAAGGTGTCTTTTTGGGCAATTTCCTCTTGCTGGGAACAATCTTTGTCACTGTTAAAGTGGCAGCCTTAGCTTGCTGTTCTTCATCAATGTCTTATCCAATTTGTGGCTCAAGAGGTGTTTCAATTTCCTGCCCAACTTGCTGTTCTTCATCTTGCACTTGCTGTTGTTCCTCATCATCTGACTATTGTTCATCAATGTGTATCTGCTGCCCTTCAATTTCTATCTATTGTCCTTCATCATCTACCTGCTGCTGGCCCTCATCATGGACCTGCTGTCTTTCATCACCTATCTGCTGCTGTCCCTCATCATGGACCTGCTGCTGGCCCTCATCTCTAATCTGCTGCTGTCTACTACCCTCCCCTTCCTCCTGTTGACTTGGCTGTCCAGCAGTCATTCTGAGCCTCCTAGGAGTAGGCCTACTGGACAAAGGTACCGGGTGATGGATAGGCTGAGTGGGAGACATATGAACAGGAGGAACAGTAGAGAAGTCTGGATGGCTGATGAATAAGTCCCATGGCACCTCTTTCTTCTCTAGCTGGTATAAGAAGATAATCTTGATCAAAGAATGATGAAAAAGAGAAGGGATTTGCTGAGGTGGGGCTTTCTTTTGGACAGTAGATGCCATTTTCTCTATGCTTTTGGACAAAAAGTAAGGAAGGTTTAGTTGCCTGCTTCTGGTAAAATGCATCAATAAGCGGACATGGTAGGCATAAATTCGATTAAACCTCCCTTCACAAGTGAAATATTTCATTATGGCTTTCATCAGTGGAGCATAGCTGTCAAGGAGATATGAAAAAGGGAAAATAGCAGTGACAACCTCCCTATGTTCAGGCTTGATGAAAGGTTTGTAATCCTATAAGTGAAGATGAGCTTGTTTAAACCATTTTTCGCCATGATACGGGATCTTGGTGGCCTTGGACACATACCTTGGAGAAATTTTGAAATCAAGATCCACCACTTGGAAGTGTTTTTCTTTGAATCTCAGGGCGCACAAGTGTGTTAATGGCGAAAAACTCTTGACTTCTTCTATCTTCTGGCAGAAATCAAGGCAGCCTACTTCATGGAAGTTGAAAAGTACAGATGGATGAGCATTAATCTCTTCTGTAGAGATGGGCTCATATCTCTTATGTGGACCGCTCCTGCTGTCTTGCCTTGGAGGCATTTTAACCTGAATATGCTTTGGAAGAGGCAAACTGCCTTCACTGTGTGTAAAATGCCTTGCTGGAGCTAAACTGTGTCAATATGCTGCTTGGACATATAAACAATGTGATTTGGATGGTTTGCACAGTGTTACTTTGAATACATAACCTCTGCTACCTTGAAACTTAGCCTTCTACCTTTGAATGTACCTCAGCCAGGCAGATTTCTCAATAGGGTACCATATAACAAAGAGAAGACAGACTGCTAGGAAGTTTTCCTGTGCACAGTGCTAAAAATTCACCTTTTATTGTGAATTTTCCAGAGGTCAATCAACACACCTACACCTCTGTCTTCAATGTAAAATTCAATTATCAAAAACCTGCTCTTCAGAAAGTGGCCCTACACCTTAAAAACATCTCAGTCAACACTTCTTAGTATGATACAGTATAGTGGAATAACGGACAGACTGCATGAGACAGGATGTATACAGTGTCAAATTCAATCTGTTCTGTGAATTTTTAGATGTCAAGCAATACTCCTGTATCTCTGCCTCAAGGTAGAATTTCAAGGATTAACCACCTGTTCTTCTTGGAGTGCAAATAAAACAACAAACTTATGGACATGCAGTCAAACTTCGGTGTAGGTATACAATCAAATTTTACTGCTCTAAACAAGGTGACAGAGTTTGAAAAATGCCTCAAAAAGTTTCAACAAGGCTTGCAAGGGTTTTTACTCTGCAGAATAGGCAAGACCCCTTACCCATATAACATCTCTAGTTATGTTAGAAAAGCCTTTGCTTTAGATGGATAACAGCTTGTTAATAAGCTTTGAAAAACACAAAGCTGTGAACCAACAACACAGTGAATACTGTTTCTTTGTGAGGAGCATGAGCAGCCTTCCCCTGTAGTTTCAAACTGTAAACTTATGCTTGATCAAGAATCCTTTCCCCTATTAAACCTCACTGTTCTCTATATGTGTGTTACCCCACCAAAAGGATCGTACACAAGCAAATTTAACCTTCAGTGTGTGCATACATCTGAACTCACTGTTTATGGAACAATGGTGACAGTGTTTAAACAAGCTCCATGGTTTTAATCAGGGCTGTAGTAGCTCATTTCTTCCCATAACCTAAGCTCCTGTTTAAACATGTAAACCCTGTTTCTTTATAACAAATTCTCCTTTGCCTTTTAGAGGCTTCTTTTGAAGTAGCAGTCAAGATCTTGTAACTAACAAACTCCTTTTAATCAAAACACAGTTCTTTATAGGAAAAACCTTTGTCTTTCGATTGTTTTGAAGATGAAACAAGCTGCTCTTAATCTCAAAACCAAGTATCCCTGTAGGTCTTTTTTGAATGACACAGTCAGCACTTTATCACAGTTCAACACTTCAGATCACCGTGTAGGAAACACTGTTTTTTAGCTATAGTGACAGGTTTAGAAGGTTTTGAAAACTTTGATACGAAACACCTGTAGTGGTTCAGCACACTGATCTCTTTATAGGTACTTCCAGCAGTGAATTTATCCCATAAACACAACTCCAAACTAGGGCCACATTTTGAGTTTAAATTTTCATGTTACTTGGCAAATCTTTGAAATCGAGGAGGAAAATATATGAGAATACCTTCAATTTTGATGAGAAAATCCTTTGAGAGGGCCGAAGTAGCAACGGAGGTCTTCAAAGTATGCGCGGCACTCTTTAATGTCAGCACGGCGCGCAAAATTACACCCGGGTGGCCTGTCGGGTCGGCCTGTCGGGTGGTCGGGCGCCCTGTACAGGCGCGTCGCGCCACTGTACAGGCGCGTCGCGCATGAACTAACCGACAGTGTAAACGCGCTCCCAGGCATGTCGCGCGCGCTTCTAGGTGCGTCGCTCGGCGTTTAACAGTGCAAAACTCTGCAAATCGACCCGATTTCTGCTTTGTTTGATGCTATGAACACCTTGATTGCCGTTTTGAAAATGAAATCTCCCTCTTCGATTTATTATTATGTCATTTCAACATAAGTCTTCAACGGTCACTTCTCTCTTTTTTTTTTTAAAATAAAAAACGAGAGAACTCTGTTTTATGCACAGCTGATAGAAAAGTGACCTCCAGTTTTGGTCTTTGGGTGATAAACACCGAACTTCAGACTTTGACAAATAACTCAATAACTTCCACATCACCTCTGCCACTGTTTTAAAGATGCTGGTGATATTTATGAGGCAAAGTAACCCTTCTTTTTAAAACTGTCAAGAGAATACCTGAGTTCTGACTTGTTTCTGAGAGGACAGGGTTTTGTAAACTTGTTTTGACAGTCTCAGTTTTTTAACAGCTGCCTCAATCTTCTTGGACCTTTTATTTAAGAAAAATTTATCCTTTCAACACACTTTCTTTCTTATAGGTGTATCATCTACGCCATATCTGTCCTTTGGAATGATGAAAATTGTGTTTGTTTTAAGACATTTAAACAGTGACAGTTTATCAAAACAAACTCCTTTTGCCTATTCATAAAATTGTATACCTATTCACCATGTCCATCTGAAAGGATAAGCTTTGTAAAACAGGAAAAACAGGGTTCTTTGATACACAGTTACCATTTTTCTTTGACCAGTGTATTGACCCTTTTTGTAATAGAACCATTCCATAACTCGACTATGTTCACTGTTTTACCTTCTTGGTGATTTTTTAACAAGGAAAAACCATTCAGAATGTGTCAAAAGCATTTGAAAAGCTTTGAAAACCATTTCTTGAAAAGTGCTCCTTTGGACTTTTGGCATGTGACAGTGGATTGTTGTTTGATCCTTTCCCTTAAGGAAACTGCCCCTTTTTTGGTATCAATGGCATACATATTCATAATGTTCCCTGTCCATCATGATGTATATTTTGAAAGACATTTTCCTATGGGTAATGCATTTTGAAACAAAAACCCCATCTTTTATCTGTGTAAAAGACTTTTGCTCTCTTCCTTTGTATCCTTCCACTGCACCTTTTTACCAATCAGTTTTCAACAATATGCAATGCTTTGGCCATCTGCTCATAAATGGAGGAGGCCTTTCACTGAGCAAAGTATCTGGAGATTATTTGATAATGCTGCATGACAAGGATTTGCTTGGATTATGATGGTAAGCAACCAACTTTTAAAAAGAACATCAATACTGTCACCTCTGCTTGCAATCACCACTATGCTTTAGAAAAACCCTAGCCAAAATGTCATTGTCTCACTGTACTGCTCTGAGGGTGACTGAAATGTCATCATTTGTTTTGGTCATCTCATGACAAATTATTTGAAGGATAGTCTCTGTGACTATGGAGGTCAGTGCCTTTTGAAAAACAAAACACCCTTCCTTCTGCCTGTGTAATGACATGTTTTGTCAGCACCTCTTCAATTTGATCTTGTGGACAAGCAGGCTGCTTATAATTGGAATTTTTACTAATGACATGCCTTTCTAAAGTTTAACAATTCACATAATTTGAAAACTTCAAATGACCTCCTTTATCAGACCAAACTCTGTTTTCCTTTGAACTTGCATATTGCAGAATCTATTCTCTGTTATGATCATCATTCACACTCAGAAAAACCTGGAGTCTCTGTTTCACTTGTTCAGTAAAAGGCAAACCTGGACTTCTGCAACCTTTAAAGTCAATACTGGCCAGCGCCCTCTGCTTGTAAATGAAGGAGGCGCCCTAACCCTCTGCTTGTAAATGAAGGAGGTTCTGGGCCATGACAATTTACCAGTTTGCTGAGGCAGTGGTGTCCTTTTCTTACTGTGATTTTCATACTGAAAGGAAAACTGTAAGGTCTTGATGAGTGACTTTCTGTTTTGCATACATATCTCAGGCTCATGATACATTTAGAAGCAGTTGTTCCTCTAACTGTAGATTCAAGCATTTCTTCCTGAGATGAAGTTATATTTCCTGTTCTTTGCAGAATCCATAAAACACTGTGAAACACCTAATAATCAGCTTGAGACTGTGTCTTAAGCAGTGCTGAGACCTAGGGGTATAAGTGGCGCGACTTAGAGCTAGTTGTCAATTTTATTTGCAGAGTGGGAGGTCAGTCATGGTTGGTCTGTAACAGATGGAGGCTTTTTGGCTTTTTGATGATCGCCAAGGGTAAAATTTCTTAAAGCGCCACTTCCTAACATAGGGGATACTTTTGAAACAGATTTGGATTTGCCTCTTAAAGCTGATGGGGAGACCAGTAGGGCTGAAGCTAGATAGGATAGGGATAATGAGGTTTTGATTTTGACATGGGTGGACTGAAAAGTAGAAAGGCGAAAAAAGTTTTAGGAGGGTTTTCTAGATGACATATTGACATAAGGAAATCAGTTTCTAGAAAACTCAGCTGTAGATATAGTCATCATTAACATGTAAAAAAATACTGATGGCTAACAAGTGGAATAGACCCCCAGGATTCCATGATAGCTATCTTTGATATGGAAAAATCTTAGACTCGCCTCTCACACCAACTCACATTCCAAGTGCAAGTTGTGTCGAAAGGGAGACCAATCCATTGTATTTTCATTGATGAAGGTGCTTTGACCTACATTATGTCATAGGCTTGCTGGCTCACTTTAGGTTCTCCTACTTTGTCACCGCCGTCGAATTCCATTAAATCTTTTGATGGCCACACGTTCCTCCCAAAAGGATACCTTGCTAGCTTTCGCATCACTCTGAGTGGGAAAATGATAACCGTGGACATTGAAGTCATAGATCGCCATCTCGACCATAATCTATTGCTCGGTCGCAGTTGGTCTTATGCCATGATCGCCATTGTTTCTTCGGTATTCCGACTCATCCTATTTCCATTGGATGGGAAAATAGTCACAGTGGATTAGTTATCCTTCTGCATGCCTGATTATACCACGTTACCAAGTAGCACTGTACCCCTAATAGGAGGCTTTCCTGACTCTTATGTCAGTATTGGTACCGGTCTTCTGAAGGCATCTTTCCTAATGGGTTGCTTTCCTCTCCCGCCACCTGAGGTTCCAAATACAGTTGCAATTATATCCACCACTTTGGATGCCTCTATCGACCCATGGATCCTCCTGGCACCTTCAGACATTGCTTCCTATGGAGATCAGATGCCACTCTCACTAACCAAGTTGGCTTATCAAGCCATACAAATTGCATCTGAACTCTCCATGGCTATGATTTCGACCAATGGTATGAACTCCCCACCCATCACAGTTCCTTCTAAAGATCTCCTCGATGAAATCCTACCTAGAAATGAAGCTATTCAAGAGATCATGTCTCTAGAAGAATGACCTTGGGGAGAATTCCACCACCGCACTTTGATGTTTGATCCGAACACGATAACTACTCAAATCCCATCCTTTGACCCACCCGCGATAATCCCTTCCATGTACACGACTGTTAAAACCATCGATTCAGAAGGGAACATGGGAAATATTTCTAAGATCATGCTCATAGATATCTCGTTCAAAACGGGTATATTGGAAAACATTCAAATTGGAGCAAATTGCAATCCTGAGGAAATTGTGCGCTTCACATCCCTTTTCAAGGAATTTCGCAATGTTTTTTCTTGGTCTTATGATGAAATTCCCGGCATAGATCCATCTATAGTCGAGCATGAAATCAAGGTTTATGACAATGCTAAACCGATTCGACAGTGACTCAGACCTGTCCACCCACACAAAGCGGCCGCCACAAAACTGAGGTAGAAAAAATTTTAAGCGTTGGTTTCATCTATCTCGTTCCTTTGACAGAATGGGTTTCCAATCCGGTTCCCGTAGAAAAAAAACAAGGCACTATCCGATTTTGTGTTAATTATCACGATCTAAATGCTGCTTGTCCCAAAGACAATTATCCTACGTCATTCATAGATCAGATTCTCGATGATTGCGCCGGATGCCAATCTTTTTCCTTTATGGATGGATTCTCGGGCTATAACCAGATTGCGATTAAAAAAGAAGACCAGCATAAAAATACCTTAATCTGTCCTTGGGGCACATTTGCGTATCGTAAACTCCCATTTGGTTTGAAGAATGCTGGAGAAAATTTTTAGTGGGCTATGGACTACGCCTTCCACGACATTCGACATATTGTATAGGCTTACTTGGATGACCTTCTGGCCCATTCCAAGAAACGACCTGATCACCTTGCTTATCTGAAAGAAATTTTTGTTATGTGTAGGTTCTACAATATATGTCTGAATCCTCATAATTGCGTATTTATGGTCGATTTCAGGCGTCTTCTAGGTTTCATTTTCTCCAAGCACGGGATTAGGGTTGATCCCGATAAGGTTAAAGTAATTGTTGAATTGTCGGCGCCACAATCCATCCTGCAACTCCAACTTTTGCAAGGGAAGGCAAACTTTTTACGTCGATTCATTGTCAACTGTGTCGAGATGATGAAAGGATTTATGCGATTATTGAAGAAGGGAACACTATATTTGTGGGATGACCAAGCTCAACGGTCATTTGACGCTTTAAAACATGCACTTGTTTCAGCCCCACTCCTTAGTGCCCCCGACTACTCACGCGAATTTCTCCTCTATCTAGCAGCCTCACCATCCTCACTTGGAATGGTTATGGTTCAAGTTCACAATGACGACAGTGAACATGTGATCTACTACTTGTCAGAAGATCTGATCGGACCCGAACTATGTTATTCACATGTGGAGAAACTTTCTTTGGCGGTAGTATTTTCCATCACCCAACTCCGACATTGTATATTTCTGCAACAGACTGTTGTTATTGCTTTGGAGAACCCCATGTGACACATCCTGTCTCGAAAAATTATTGGAGGAAAATATTCCAAATGGATTATAATCCTCCAACAATTTGATTTGGTCTTCACAGCTGCCAAAGAAAATAAATCTATAGTCTTCACCGAATTGCTCTCAGACCTTCCCAGAATTGACCCAGGAGAAGTAGCTCATGATCCATTTCCTGATGAATCTATATACTTGGTCGATTCTTTGGACCCATGGTATGGAGAAATTTTGTTCTACCTATAACCCAACGCTTCCACCCAACTCTCACGTCCGATGACCGTCATCGTATTCGCCACCATGCAAAACACTACCTCGTGCTGAACGATATGTTATATCGTCGTGGTATCGATACTATTCTCCGACGTTGTCTCACTCTTAATGAAGCGGAACGCGTTTTGAATGACTGCCACACAGGGGCATGCGGCGGTCATCTTTCAGGCATAGCTACTGCCCAAAAAATCCTGTGCACAGGTTATTATTGGCCGACTTTGTTTAAAGACTGCATTGCAGCAGTCCAAAAGTGCCATCCATGTCAAATTTTCACGAAGAAAATTTGTGCTCATCCCGCCCCTCTTCATCCGGTTATCTCCATTGGTCCTTTTTCTAAATGGGGAATTGACTTCATCACCTGCAATCCCATTTAGGAAAATGGACACAACTACATCGTGGTTGTGGTCGACTATTTTACGAAATGGGCGGAAGCCATTCCCACTTTTAAGGCTGATGGTGAAACTGCTGCTCTTTTCCTATTGTCACAGATCGTGGATCACACTTTCAGAATCATATGATGACCGAATTAACATCCATGCTAGCTTTTCGACAAAATTAGTCTTCGTCCTACTATCCTCAAGCTAATGGTCAAGTCGAAGCCGTAAATGGCGTCCTCAAAACCATGATTCATTGATTAGTCGGAAACCATAAAACCACATGGCATCGGAAGTTGTATTCCGCGTTATGGCATACCGAACGTCAGTCAAAACTGCCACAGGCTTCTGATCTGAAAATGACCTGAGTTACTTAGCTCTATTTCAAAGATTAACTGTAGGGTCATTTACTAGATATGTCACCCTTAAAGAAAGGATGAGATCCAGAGGCTACCTGGCCCTCTACAGACTCTGTCTATAGAACTTTATAGAGATTAACACTCAGGTTCTTAAAATGTGGAAATTTACCAACATCTTTCCTAGTCCTTTTACAAAATGTGATTGGCAGTATTACTGAACAGTTATTATATGTATTAACTGTTTAGACATGAAATAATCTATGTATTTTTAGATTTAATAAATTCACATCAATCACATAAGCAATACCATAAGACAAAGAAGTTTGTGATGGAGTTCTACGTCTCCGGGTCCGCCTCAAAATTGTGCGTCCATTGTATTCTTCTAGCCAAGAGAAATATGCTACAATGAATCATCAGTTGCACTACTGATGTTGCAGATATGGACCATCCCTTGGATAGGCTAAATGATACAACTCTTTCCTTTCAACACTTAAGAAAAGACATGGATGATTCGCACATTAAAACAAACTGAGGAATTGAAGCTTTATGGACCTTTGACTGGATGGTGGTTGAAAGAGTTTTAGAAAGTCGAAGTTGATCTCGTCAATCATCAACGTACTTCGATACTGTCTTTATGCAAGTAGGATGGCCTTTTCTCCTTCAACAAACCTGCAAATAAGAAACTCTCCACCAATTATATCTTTTTTCTTCTTAAGAGTGCCTACTTCTTCTTGAAGTAGGGAAAACTCTCCCCAACCTCCTCTCATGAGGTCTCTCCTCTTTCTGAGGTCTTTCCTCTCAAGGTGACCTCCTCCTTTTTCATATAAAGAACACTCTTCTCTTTATATATTAAGAGTACATACATTCATGGCTTTATAAGCTGCCTCGAACCTTTGTTTTTCCCATTTTAGAAATTGGTTGAGCAATTATTTATAAAAAGGGATCGAATCCCTATCTTATTATACACCTAGGGATTAATCCGCAATCCTTAGCACTATATTTAAATTAAAATACCCATAAATAAACTTTGGATATGATTTTAACCGCTGAGTGAGCTGACCGGGTGAAAGAGAAGCCTGTGGCATGTGATCAGGCGGTGGGCACGACAGTCTTTACTGCGGCGGTCATGGTCTGACAACTGTCATCCAACTCTGACACGGTTTCAGTTTTAACACTGGCGATTCTGAATTTGGAAGTCACTTCGACGATTCTGGTCACATGTTTATCTGATGCAGTTTGACATCTATCAACTACAAACCTATCACATGAAACCCCGACAACTCATAACCCAGATTTGTTGCAGTCTTCAAGACTGTTCACAAGACTCCGACGCAATTTACCTCTGCAGTTTGGGCAACTTTCCGCTGTGGTCAGGAGCTAACACTGTGGTGTTTTAATTACAAAGGTTTTTATATAAAACATAAACCGAGCCATAGTTTTACATCTATGCGCTAATTCTTCAACATTTCCACTATATCATAGGTTTTATAAAACCAGACACTCAAACCTTTAAAAGGTTTTTGACCAATCATCCTCTGAACCTTTAATAAGGTTTTTGGCATAGGTTTCGAACTTCAATATAAAACCTTTTGCGCCTAAGGGTTTTACAACATTACATCGACCCTTTTAATACTTTGACTTTATATCATGGGTTTCCTACCCATCATCTGAACCTTAAACGTTTATGGTTTAAATATTGTGCTAGGAGGTTTAAGTCCATAAGTTTATGAAACTTAGGAATAGGACTTTAAGACCATAGAATTTATGCTAGGACTTTGATTGAAATTTTAGTCCTAGGAATAGATTTAGGTCTTTACAAAGTGTGTGTTTTCATTTGACACTTAGCGCTCGTCCTTAGGACTTAAACCTAGGACTTAGGACTTAAACTTAAACTTAGTCCTTTTTACCTTAGGATCTTTTTAATTCATTAACGTTTACAAAAGCGGACTATAAACATTTTCGACCTTTACAATTAAGGCTTAGGACAAGTTTTATTATATAAGTCTTTTAACAAACTTTGTTGTTTCTGTCACATGTCAACTTGAAGATGACTTGATTGGCGCTTTTGAAACATAGTTGTTGGAGTAGAATCTGAAGTTGATGTCGATCGATGTCGAACATTTGAACTCACAAATTTCATGACCATCTTGATCAATACCTGAATTATTACATAATCGATAATTACTACATTCCAAATAACCATCTTGGTCATTTGAGTAATTTCGATACAATTTTAATAATTCTAAAATTGGATCAGCTTCACACCTTTTCAACTCGCATTTGGCCTGGAGGTAGTACTTCCAATCGAGTGTGAAATTCCATGACTCAAACTCACTGTTGAACTCCTACCCGGCACCACCGCCAAATAAGAGCGCTTACTCTCGCTCGATCACTTGGACGAGACTCATCGAGATGCCACACTAGCACTTGAAGCCCACAAATTCCGAGTCAAAGCTCAATATGACAAATCTGTCAAGCCTCGTTCTTTTCAAGAGGGTGATCTGGTACTACTCTATGATAAAAGACATGACCTCTTGGGGGCAGGAACACTTCAACCATTATGGCTTGGTCCTTATGTCATCACCAAAGTCCTCTAAAAAGGAGCTTATGAACTTTAGGACTGTAATGGAATTCTGCTCGTGGAGCCCCGCAACGGGCTCTATCTAAAGAATTATTTTTCCTAGTTACGCACTAGGTATATGCTTTGTAATTTTATGTATATAAGTTTTGCCTATTGTTTTGATGTCTCTGGATATTTTTGGGTTTTTGAGGTGTTTTATTTTTATTTTTTATATTATCT
The DNA here is from genome assembly GCA_034641835.2 of Pinus albicaulis. Taxonomy (NCBI): domain Eukaryota; kingdom Viridiplantae; phylum Streptophyta; class Pinopsida; order Pinales; family Pinaceae; genus Pinus; species Pinus albicaulis. The sequence continues at coordinate 54,488,976 of CM076581.1, forward strand.
CATATACAATATTTTTCTTTCGCACAGATGTTGTCGTCCTCCTTATCATACATTGGATACGCAGATGGTGCTAGTCATCACACTAGACACATTGCTTCAGCTGCTTGGGTTATCTACACATCTGAGTCAGAACTTCTTGGTTATGGGGGAATTTTCCTAGGTAACGCCAGCAATAACGTTGCCGAGTACATGTCAGTGATCCAACTCCACATGGAGCCTACATCTCGTGACATCTCCAATTTAGTGGTCAGGTTAGATTCCCAACTCGTCATTATGCAGTTAAACAATCATTACCGTGTCCGTCATCCAGTCTTGTTACGTTGTTTTTTAAAGGTGCGACTTTTAGAATGTCAATTTCGAACAATCACATTTGAGCATGTTCCTAGAGAATTTAATGCATTGGCTGATTCTTTGGCAAACTATGTGTTAGATTGGAATTTGTCACATTTGTTATAAAATATTTACACATGAGTATATATATTTTGTCCCATAGAAAATACATATTAATTAAAAAACACAAAATCACCAAAAGTATGCATATATATATATATATATATATATATATATATATATATATATGTCGTGTCCAGTACAATAGTTACATAAAAAAATCTCTCAAAACTTGGGTGTTTTACAAAAATTTGGCTACATTAAGCCTCGCTATGACATTTATACAACTGCTCCGCCAGCTAAGCCTGATGCTCAAAATAACATAGAACTGCCCTGGCTATCCTCCTCAGAGGCACCAGGTATCTCTCTGGTACACCTACAGTATGCCACTATAGACGAACTGGAACCTCTCGCATAGGAAGAGGTGGTACACCCATGCTCAAACCCTCCAAGTTCCTGGAGAGTTCATGTAGGATCTGGGTATCATCATCTCTGGTGGCTTCCGCATCCTCCGCTGCTGCGCCAGCCTCGGGTAGCTGTAGTCCTCGCCGTGCATAACGAGGGGCCCCAGCTGGGCAGACAGGTGCCACATCTATGTCAAGCAAACAAGCTTCATGTCAAAACATATTTTCACCCTATTTAAACAAAAAAATTGCATAAACATTCAAAAGACAAAAAATACTTCCTAAGTACGCTGATCATTCCTTTCTTACCATCGAGCCCCCACTGGGTTCCAGGGGGCAACACTAGCTCCGGATCTCCGGTGAAGTTCATCCCTGCATAGGGATAATCCTCAATCATAATGATCTGAGAGTTGAGCCAATTAAAGAACCCATCATCAAAACAGTGACAAAATGGACCCTCTCCAGTCTGTGGGATCAAAGCTTCCCATCGAGCCTATCTCATGGGCCCAATGCCGCTGTAATCATCCTGGGTATCATCACTGGCACCCGCTCTAGTAGGAAAGAAACAATCAATGTGTTGTACCCAAACTCTCTTTGGGTATGGGTCTTGCATGTTGTAAGCTTTGCCCGGATCCGACAGACAACTCCATCACACCAGTCAAATACCTGAGGCTGCATACAATCTAAGGCTTGCAACATCTGGGCCTTGGTGGGCCACATGCTGACTCTTGGCCCCTACCAAGTGAACGATCATCCATATTAGAGAGCTCAATGATCTCAAAGCCACCTGTGCGATGGGCACCCGGTTGCTAACTGCCTCTATGTTGCGTGTACAATGAGCAAGAATAAGATCAACAGTAGAGAGAGGATCTGCTCTGGATCCTGTCAAGTTAGGCCTTGGTCCACGACACGAAAGACTGGTCAAAAAATAGATATCGTCCTTCTCAATTGAGAGCTCATTGCCCCCAATACGAAAGATGTGGTGACACTCGTCCCATTGCTAAATCAGCCACCTCAGTAGGTCCTCTTGACCCCTCATCAGTTCCAGCTATGCATATTTTAGCAAACCGCACCTACGGAGAGCCATCAAACTTGCATCATCGATGACCATATCTCTTTATTCTCGTTCATGTTCTCTCTCTTGCCAGATACTCATGATAAACAGCTGAATACCTACCAATAAAACATTTTCAACCGATTAGAAATTGCCTGGAATGCTTCAAAATTCTTATCAATGAGTTCTTAAAACATGCTTTACACCTACGCGGGCTATAGAGAAAAACAGAGCGTGCTAACGCGCCCTTCCTTCACAAGAGGTGCGTTTAACGCGGGTCCAGCACTGCTGGCCCACGTTAGCCGCTAAAATTTTTTAGGGCCTGCCAAATTTCTCATTTTGAACCAGCAAAACTTCATAAAAACAAAATAAAATGATAGCAGGAGGTTCCAGCTCTTACCTGGATCTCGTTGGAAGAAGAATCGTTGCCCGGATTGACCGCAATCGCGAGCGGAAGTTTTCACACTTTTTCACCTCAGAGCTCCTTCACAGCATTCAAAACAGTGAAAATGAAAGTCTTTTGACCTTCTTATAGCCATTTCTGGGGCATGATTCTCTTAGCTAGTCTACAAAAAGTCGTGAATTCTTGCTGCATATGTGTTGCAACTATTGATTTTAGTTACCAATGTTCTGATGAGTGATCAAGATCTATACGCAGATATAACCATGTTCGACCCTTATTCATCATTCTTTTTATGGTATTTTTCTTGCTCGTTAATCCGAAAAACCTTGAGTTCTCTTCTTCGGACTCGTTAAGCTTACACGAAGTTGATTTCGAGCATTATTTTTTATGGTATTTTTTCTTACTCGTTAATCCGAAAAACCTGGAGTTCTCTTCTTCAGACTCGTTAAAACTGACATGAAGAAGCACTGAGCTTTCTTTTTAGGGACTTTTTCTAGCTCATAAAACTGAAAAAACCCCGAGTTATCTTTGTTGAGCTCACTTAAACTACCATGACAGAGAATCAGGAGCCATTCTTTCTCCTCTTTTTTCAAATCTCTCTAAACAGAAAAAGTGACCGAGTTTTCTCTGTGTGACTCGTTAAAATTCCATGGAGAACACCGATTTTTTCTCTGTTGGACTTGTTAAAATTTCACAAAGAATATTGAGTTTACTTCGTCTCCTCGTACTCATAACAAAATGAGGTAGACGTACATTGAACATAGATTTCTTACTTTTCCGGCTTCGATGGACTAACTCACGGAAAATGAACTATTTCGGGCTTAATATTCTCCTTTTGTCGTGCTCGGTTATAAAGACATGACAAAGGTACACCCCCAGAGTTGTCTTTTACGACATTTTTCAAACTCTCTAAATATGAAAAAATTCATCGAGTTTACTCGTCTGGACTCATTAAACCTAATCAGACGGGGAAAAATTGGACAAAATGGATACTACCTCTGTTACGTTTAAGAAAGGTTGATTTGGCAGCAAAAATCTTGAACATGGCACTTCCCAGAAAACTCTTTCACAGTTATCCAAACCCTTCCATCTATGAGTTTAGCCTTCATCTCCCAGTGTTCCTACACCAGTAAAATCCTAAGAAAATCTTTGGTAATCATTAAGCCTCAGCTGCCTTGTACCCTGTTATAGTGCCTTCCATTGTTCAAGCAGATCTCGCTATCTACTGCTCCTCATATCAACCAAACCGATCATTATGCTAGAAATTATTTGTCGTCATTTTTCCCCATTTTCTCTTCATTATTTCCATCAAGAAAAAAATCATATTTTTCCCATTTCGTGTTGACTGATGTAGGACGCCTCAGTGCCTACCTTTCAACAGATCTCTTCCTATCGACTCCAACATCTTATCTAGAAAGGTGATCCAGAAACTCATCAGTACCCAGATACTTGCAGACATCAGTGGTAGGTAATCTTGTGTTTGATTGGGGTCTTCATCATTGGCTCTCGATCGAATAATTCTATGAGTGTTCGACTTCAACTCCTTTTATTCACACTCGCTAGATTGTATTGTGGATCTTAGGGACCATCATCATTATCAGTGGCCACCTTCGCGTCTGTTAATAGTTTTCATTATTGACTGGTAATCAAACGATTTCTCACATGTTCGATGACAGCTCCTTCATTCACATGTCGAGAAATATGCAGTTTAAGTGAAGCAGTGGCCAAGATCTTGGGGCAAAGGTTACATCATTACAGCTGTGTTTCCTTCCCCAAGTTTCGATATTGTTTACGGAGACAGCTTGTTCAGCATGATCCTGTTATGACAGAAACGTCCACATTATGCTTATTGGTGGACATATTCTTCATATCTATGTACTAGAGAAATCATGTTGATTAGCTATTGAGCATGGGAATTCCTGACTCAAGACAGATACTATATTTTCTGGCATATGTTGTTGTTTCAAGTTTTCCTCAGTCCTCCAATCTCTTTAGCTCTACTACACATATTATAAATTATTTCAGTCATCGTCTTTGGCTCTGACCTCACACTTTAGGGGGCATCTGTTACAGGTCAAATAACCTCCTCATCAGCTCAGAGGAGAAGATAAGTATGGAAGGAATAAAGAGGCCTAAACTAAACCTACTTCTGCCAAGGTAACGTGCCCCTATAACAGCCAAAGTGCATTATAATGCACCTGATCCATGAAAAGGTCGCGTCAGTGGCTAGGTAAATGATCTGTTTAGCCTAGAGGGCAGTGTTATCTGTGTTTTGAGTTTGAAACAGGAAAACCCCCGGAGAATGATTTGAAACTCCAGCTTTTTCTCATAGAGAGTTAGTGAAAAATAAAAACTGCAAGGCACTAACCTCTTATTGGGTCTTTCCAAAAACAACTAGACTCTCAAGAAAGGCAAAATCATGGAAAGTTGAGGAAAAATCTTGGTTTTTCTATTTAGAACTGGTGGAAGGAGAAAGGAAAGGTTTGCCCTCTCCATCTCCTATAAAATGGAGTTGTAGGCTCTTGGTCCAAGGTCAAAGGTTTTTTGAATACATGTGAAGCAGAGTGTTTGTTGTTGTAGTGTGATCAAATATCAAAGCGGTTCATTGAGAACTTGTTGATTAAGACATCACCACATTCAGAGAAAGAGAGAGAGAGATTGGACGACTGAGGAGGTCTTGGTACAACCGATGGTTGTAATCCTCCTTTTTATAAATTAATAGAACTGCATCTGTTTTGTCCATTCAATGTGTCAATATTATTATTGTTTCTCAATTACTTATGTAGCGTGAGATGAATGGCTTAGATGTGCATTGTTTAATATTTATCATATGTTAACTTAATTGATGGGAAATATATTGTGGTAGAGATTACACGGGTGCTTTGATTGATCGCAGGGTCGGGATTTGGAGCTAGTGAAGCAGGATCCCTGCTTCGCTGCTTAGTGCTCTCCAAAGACTTTGGGATCTAAAAAGAGGTAATCTTCCATCTCATTTTATCAAGTTGTCTAAGTTAACATGAACATATATGCATCTTCTTTGTGAAATATACAGCTAATATTATTGTCTTCCTCAGGCACCAGAAAGCCCTGAGAGGGATATTCGATAACCAACCACCCAAGCATTTTACCCTATAGCAGTATATGTATTTGTTTTTTAGTTTATGTATCAATAGAGTGTTGTTGCTGTTGTTCAGTTGTGAATATATCCACTTCAATTTCAATACTTTGTATGATTTTACCAATATGATATTAGAGATACCAGCTAGATACTTATTGTGTGGCATGATAGAACAGATTAATTGAAGTGTGATTCCAGTCTTATAGATCCTTTTGTTTCTACATGAGTGATTTACTTCCAGCATTTATTTCAGCAACGATTTATTTTCTTTGGAATTTCTTCTGGTTGGTGTATCAGCACAGAAAGTGCAACTGTCATTGGAATAAAAGACGTCCCTGGATTGATAATTAATGTATGTTTTTTATTCATTTAACAGTGATTTATATAGCCCAACATTTTGGCGACGTTGCCGGGGATGGCAGTGATGATCCAATCAATCAGAGTTGTTTCTTAGAAGTGCAATTTCCATGTGTTTTCTTAGAGTGTCTCCAGTGACACAATTGTCGAGCAGTAAGATGAGAGGTAAGAACCTGCACAACACTCTAACAAACTTGAGCGGGCTTACTAGTCTTGCTGGGACACTTAGGAGATTGAATTTTTGAGAATTTTGTTTTTTTCTTAGAGTTTCTCCAGTGACACAATTTCCGGGCAGTAAGATGAGAGGTAAGAACATGTGCATCGTTCTAAAAAACTTTAGCAGGCTCACCAATTTCTTGCTGGGACACTCAGGAGTTGAATTTTGGGTGTTTTTTTAAGGGTGTCTTCAACTATACAGTTGTTGGGCAGTAAGATGAGAGGTAAGAACCTGCGCATCACTCTAACAAACTTGCATGGGCTCACTGCTATAGATACTGAAGCACTTATATGGTGAATTGATACACATAGGGCCCATGTGTGCCGGTAGGACAATATCAACATCTACAAACACCCCCCACTCTACTGAATATAGGAAAGACGCGTCGTAAGAAGGAAAAGAAGAGTGTAGATTTGGGAAGAAAGACATTCTTTGGAGATATGATTTTAAGGGAAGAAAAGGAACAGTCCACGTCATATAGAAATAATAGGAAGACAGGACCACAAAAAGCAGCTACCATATCAAGGTCTGGACCATAGGTGTCTTCCATGTCTGGACCTCTCCATCCTTTGAATATCATATCCACTCCTAATATCAAAACTCTAGATTCAAAACAGCAGTGGAGAATCATTGATCAGGATCTAAGAATTGAAGGGCATGGAGAGACCAATGGGGAGCATCAGGGACATGAGGAACAACATCCAGTTGACCATCAATTGGACTCTAGTAGTGTTGTTAAACATTTGGTCCTGGAGCAGCCTAATCCTTTTATTTTTCAATATCTAGTACACTCTGAGGTCAACTCATCCCATCAGAAAGAATCAGCCATGGGGGACGAGAATGTAAATACAGATAGCTCTATTACTTTTGAATTCCCAATAGTAGTAACACAAGATGAGGCTCCTATGAAGAATATTCCTTTATCATCCCTACCGTCCTTTCAAGGGATGGTTTTTGAAGACCCTGATACCTTTTTATTTGAATTTGATGTGCTGTGTAGAGGTTATGACTACACTTCAGATGCCCAGAAGCTGAAATTATTCCCTGCTACTCTGAAAGGAGCAGCATTAAGATGGTTCATGAGATTGGGTGTTGGCACAATTTGAACCTAGAATGACATGAGAGAGGCCTTCCTCTTTAAGTATTAGGAATACTGTCGAATAAGGGATTTGAAGGACGAGAATTTTAGAATTTCATAGAAGGAGGAGGAAGGCGTGGAAGACTATCTGGAGCGATTTCACTACAATTTACAAAGGTCTAAGTTCAGTAACTTAGACCTGGAAATTCTAAAGCCAATATTCTTAAGAGGTTTAAGAGATGATTTTCTAGAGCATCTGAACATATTAGGAAAAGGAGACATATCACAAGAACCATTTAATGAAATAACGAATCTTTGCTTGCGTAGCTCAAGAGGATCGGTAAGAGGGAAAGTTTCAGTTAGGGATCCTTCAGTCCGGATACAGAAGTCCACGAGTGGAGGAGTAACTAGAGCAAAGATCAGGAACTTATTTTAGGATTTTAAAACCGACCTCCTTAGCACTCTCTCTGCCCAGATCACTATGGTACAAGTCAAGAAAGCACAAGCAAAAGTTGAAGTAGCCTTACCAATATTTTGTCACCAATGCAAAAAGAAACATTTGGAAAGAGAATGTGGACTGAATAGTGTCAGCCTGTGCAACATCTGTGAGTTGGCGCACTCTACGAATCAGTGTCCTGAGTTTCCCAGACTGAAGGCGTACTTCAAGAATCAAGCGAGGCTTTTCAATCTTCTTATTTCATCTGATCAAAAGGACAATGGCAGTCGCGACCAACAAGTATGCCTTCATATTTTTCCTCTTTTTATCCTTGAAACAATGTTAATAATAGTTAGCAATATCCATGGCAGTATCCTACTCCTTCCTCAACACAATTCCCTTCACCATGGAACCAGTGGTCATCTCCTCCACCAATGCAATATCCTCCATCACAACCCAATCCTTGGGGTCAGAATTGGAGAGGTAATGACCAAGGTCTAGTACCTCCTCCATTAGCAATGCAACAGTAGCAGTTACACCTACCTTATATTCAAAATCCTACACCTTCTATCTGACCCCAATTACCTGTGCAACCTAACCCCAATCCAAATAACAAGGCAGCCCAGAGCATGGATGCTCTAGTTACCCTCCAGACTTATCTTATTACTCCTATTGGACTTAACAAGGTTCGGCTTCAATCAGGGAAAGTAATTAGATCCGAACATACTCCCAATATTATCGAAGAATGTGAATCACCTAGGAAGGATATGGACGATTCTGAGGCAATTGTTACACATGTAACAGCTGATACAACACCCGTTGTTACATCTGTAGCAGCCAGCTCAGGAGGATCTGTTGTTTCTACAAAATCCAATCCAAGTAATTTTGGTACATTTGTGATAGCTGACTCAGCTGTTAGCATTCAGAATCCTCCATACCCTTAACAATTAACTGAAATTGGGCTAGTCTCACAACCTGAATCTGAATTCCTCAAGGAGCTGCAAAATTTGTATGTACAGATTCCGTTGTTACAAGCCTTTAAAGAAGTGCCTATCTATGCTAAAACAGTGAGGGATATATGCATCAAAAGACCTGGAAGGAAACCTAAATACCCTGCCACTATCCATGTCATGGGGAAATTGTCCGACCTTATGATTGATCAGCCTTTGTTGACTAAATATAATGACCTAGGGAACCCTACAGTTACTGTCCATATCGACAATCATCCCATAACCAATATTTTGATTGATATAGGGGCAGCTATTAATGTCATGACTAAAGACCTCTTCATCTCTCTAGGACTTCATGGACTTAGACCTACACCCACAGTGCTTGAATTAGCAGATAGGTCCCATGTCAAGCTCGAGGGAATGATAGAAGATGTGGTTATCATTGTGGCTTCCTCGAACTATCCAGTTGACTTTCTCATTTTACAAACCAAATCCAACTTGGGGGGTCATCCTTTAATATTGGGAAAACCATGGCTAGCCACTACAGATGCATATATCGGATGCAGGTTTGGATCTATGGTGATCTCAGATGGACAAGCCACTCAGAACGTGAACATTTATCCCCCAGGAAAACCTCATATGGATTTGAGTAGTCCTTGGTGGGACGAATTTGCACCTGAATATGATCTTTCCCTACCTCTTCTCACGCTTGGAAAAGCACAATACTTTAAGGATGAAACAGAGGATGATAACATTAATGGTTTTATTAGTAATTCACTCCATGTTGCCTCCATTAGAGATTTGGGAGAAGAATATGAGGAAGATGATGCAATTATTGAACATTTGAAAACAACTTCACACACTATCAGCGGTCCCGTTGAAATCAAACCTGGAAAATGTTTAAACATCAATCCTAACCTAACTGTTGAACTAAACATATTGTTGATACAACTATTATAGAAATACAAAAAGGAATTTGCATGGGACTATACAGATATGAAAGGAATCCATCCTAGCCTATGCACTCACTAAATTTACCTTAAAGAGGACTTTAAACCAGTTAGACAACCTTAGCGCTGAATGAACCCCACACTTAAGGAGATAGTGAAAGAAGAACTGCAGAAACTCCTTAATGCTAATTTCATCTACCCCATTTATGACAGTTAGTGGGTGTCTCCGCTTGTCATAGTTCCGAAGAAGAATGGAAATTGGAGAGTCTGTGTTGACTATAGAGAGCTTAACAAGGCCACTCAAAAGGACTATTTTCCTTTACCATTCATTGATCAGGTCTTGGACACTCTTTCTGGAAAAAAATTCTTTTCATTTCTAGATGGATTTAGTGGTATAATCAAATACAGATTGCCCTGGAAGACCAAGAAAAGACAACCTTCACTTGCCCATGGGGTACTTTTTCATACAGAGTCCTTCCCTTTGGCCTCTGTAATGCACCAACAACCTTTTAGAGGGAAATATTGGGTATTTTTTCTGATCTTTTGAATGACTATCTTGAAATATTTATGGATGATTTTACACCCTACGAAGATGCCTTTGAGATAGAATTAGCTAACTTGGAAAAAATTTTGGAACGTTGTGAAAAAACTAATGTTTCTTTGAGCACAGAAAAATGCCACATGATGATGACCGAGGGAATTGTGCTGGGACATTTCATTTCAATAGATGGAATCAAGGTAGATCCTGTAAAAATTGAGGTAATCTCAAAAATCCTGACCCCTAAAACTCCGAAAGAGGTACGTAGGTTTTTGGGACATGCAGGATACTATAGGGGATTTATAGAGAAATTTTCAAATATTTCATCTCCTCTATTTTCATTACTCATGAAAGATGTGGAATTTGTGTGGACAGGGAAGTGTGAGCATGCCTTTTTAAATTTTAAAAATTGTGTAACAGCAGCACCTGTTTTACGAGGACCAAACTGGAATTAACGTTTCATATTGCTATAGACGCATCTGACATGGATGTGGGTGTTGTTTTGGGGCAGTTGGAGGAGAAGAAACCTTGTGCCATTTATTACATCAACAAGAAATTAACTCCAACAGAACTCAAATACACTTTTACTGAGAAGGAATTTCTAGCAGTAGTGCATGCTATCAAAAAATTTCGGCACTACCTCACTGGGTACCAAGTATTTGTACACACTAACCATGTTGCAATTCAATTTTTAATGAATAAGCCTGTTACTAATGGTAGAGTTACACAATGGTTATTTCCGTTACAATAATTTGATATTACTATTTTAGATAAACTCGGAAAAGATAATGTAGTTGTTGATTTCCTTTATAGATTAACTATAAGTGATGACTGCACTGCCACTGAGGATATTTTTCCAGATGAATATATTTTATCCATCTCTACTCACTCACCATGGTATGCAGATATAGCCAATTACCTTGCTGTAGGAAAATTCCCACACCAATTGTCTTCCAAGGAAATAAGGAAGATTATACAACAGAGTGCTACCTACTCCTGGATAGAAGGCAATCTCTATCACACCAGGCCAGATTTTCAGATTAGGCGATGTGTTAGAGAAGATGAGGTATTTGAGATCTTGAAGGCTTGTCATGAGGAACCTTGTGGAGGACACTTCACTAAGAAGAGGATAGGACATAAAGTACTCTCAACAGGGTACTACTGGCCAACTATATTCTAGGATGCCAAGAAGTTTGTGAAAGGACGTGATAGACGCCAAAGGATGGGCCAGCCTCTGAAATCAGATGAGATGTCATTACAGCCTCAGATAGTGATAGAACCATTTGAGAAATGGGCCCTAGACTTTGTGGGGCCAATTATTCCTTCATCACAGCAAAAATCATACATATTGGTCTGCACTGATTATGTCACAAAATGGGTCGAAGCAAAGGCACTAACTAGAGCAACAAAGTAGGTTGTTTCAGACTTCCTATTTCAAGATAATTTTTTCACTTCGGGATACCCAGAGAGAGTGACAGATGGGGGGCCTCAGTTCACATCTCATTTGATCAAAAAGTTGGTTGAAAATAATGGAATTCATCACAAAATCACTACACCATATCACCCACAAGAAAATGGTCAAGCAGAAAGCACCAATAAATTCATTGAGGGAACCTTAACAAAGACAGTAGCCAGACACCGAAGCAATGAAGCCAAGAAACTTCTAGAGGTACTATGGGTTTATAGGAAAACATGGAGGAATACTACATGCTTCTCACCATATGAATTGGTGTATGGTAAGAATCCCTTATTCCCCATAAATTTTGAAATAAAGACATTAAGAACAACATTGCAAGTCGATCTGGATTTGAGTACAACATAGACTCAAAGACTAAAGTAGCTCAATGAGTTGGAAGAGAAACGACTGGCTGCATTTAAACAGTCAAAGAAAATTCAACAACAAATAGCTAGATGGCATTATGGTTTTATTAAGAAGAAAAAATTCCAGAAAGGATATTGGGATCTTTTGTATGATTCAAGGTTCAAATATTTCAAAGGCAAACTTTGCACTAGATGGCTAGGTCCTTACGAAGTGGATACGGACTGACATTGTAAAATTGGTCACCATTGACAGTGCTAAGACATCATTACTGGTTAATGGGCACCGTCTAAGATTATATCATCAACTAGCTTCGAAGGAATCATTTGTCAACATTGTCGTGGACTCTGATCTTCATGTTATGACAACAGGGGAACATTCTCTTGTGCAACCTTAAAAATTGAAATTCCAATAAGTGCAGCAGTTGAAAACCACCTTTATGGCAGTTGTTACACCTGTTTTATATATATATATATATATATATATATATATATATATATATATATATAAAATAATAATAAATAACGAAATAAAAATAAAAACAAAATAAAAAATAAATTTAACTGTGAAAACCTCTTTTCGGGGCACAGTCAGACAGTTAGTAATAGTTGAAAACCACTCTTGTGGCAGTTGTTACAACCATGTTTTTCTTCCTGAAACATCATCTTCCCTTTCTGATCTATTCTATAGGATGATGGTATTCATGTAATTTCCTTTTCTGTGCCAATTTCTCCTGATTATTATTATTTTTTTTAAATAATAATCTAAGGGTTGTCTTGGTTGTTACACATGTAATAGCCGACAACCATGAATACTATTTCTTATGATTCATTCCATAATAGCAATAACCATGCCGGCCAAATGCAACAACACGATCACTGCAAGCAGGACATCGTAAATTCGAAATCTTCCTCCACGTCACCTCAGGTATTTCATTAAAAAGGTAAACGTTGTCATTTATGATTCGGTGATTAATTGACAGAAGTAATGATCTTCCTGTGACGGTCATGAGCGGACGTCACCTAAAAGGTGGGGGAGGGGATATGTATTGAAAACATTGCAAAAATATGTAATCATAAACATCTATCAAATCCACATGCACTCAATTAATAGCAGAATTTCCAATGATGACCAAATCCGGTTGGAAAAGAGCGTGAGTACTAGATTCCATTACTTTCCATAACGAGACATTTATGAATATTAGTGTGAGGTACGATTCGATATTACGTGAAAGTTGTGACCTCCCATCAACCTCCTCGGCTGAAACCTTGCATCCTCATTGTAAACTCGTCAATTGGGATAAGCAGAGACGCCGAGAAGCAGTGAATTCAAAAACACGGTGATATCACATTGGGGCTAAACAGCAAGAAGTGAATTCAAAAACGCAGTGATATTACAGTGGGGCTGAATAGAAAGAAGCAAATTTAGAAACAAACAGGAAAGATGGGTGGAGCAGCGGTTAGGAACGAGCTAGATTCTATGGATGCCTTGCAGAATTGTCGAGAAGCCTACCATATATTCAGAGATGCCAGATGGATTGAGTATTTCCATAAGCTTGAAAGCTCAGACGAGGCAGTGGAAATTAAATTTTCTCAGAACTTTAACAATAATCAAACCCAAGTAAGGGGCATGCAAGTGGAGGTGAATGAAGAGGTAATTTCCCAGGTAACTTCATTACCAATAGAGGGGCGAAGGTGGTTTAACAGAAAAATCAATGATCCCTCCTTGAAAGAAGACTTCCTAGAAGGGGAAGAAAAAATGGAGAAGAAATGGAGAGGAATTGACAGGTTGTCACTTCCTCATCCTTGGGAAGATGTTGCCCTGGGTTTAATTAAATATATCACTTGTGAGGGAAGATGAACGATAGTGTTCAACTATGACTTTCCTCTGCTTAATCACCTTCGGCACCAAAAAAGGTTTAATCTTCCATTCTATTTGTTAGGGAACATCAAGCATATGGTGGCAGCAATAAAAACAACAGCACACCCAGAGGCATGTGTGAATAATCACGAACTAATCAAGTTAATCATGTTGGATACCCTATACCAATAAGGAAAAAATTGGGAAGAATTCAAGCGAAAGAGGCCAAGGACAAGAAGGGGAAATAGACCATGACTTCAGGAGGAATTCAGGCAGAAGTGGAAACCCAGAATCAACCTGCTGAAGTTAGGATTGGGAAAGAGCCTATTGATGAACCAATTGGGGATAGAAGGCCAAAACAAAGAGTTAAAGTCAGCATACCTACAGAACCTTTGCCTACAAATGGAAAGCAGACAGAAGCAGAAGTTTTAGAAGAAGAAAGGCAACCCTCCTCATCAGGTAAGGATGAAACCAATGTCTTGTTTTTAGAACTCGAAAATATAAGAAAGGAAAATGAAGAATTAAAGCGGAAATTATCTGAGATGAAGGAAATCTCGATGTCTGTATGCATGACATGCTTTCAAGACTTAACAACAACGGGATATAAGGTCTTGTTGATGGGAAAATATTTCCGGCCAACAGTAAGGGATCTCCCCGGTAAAAATTCCCAATTAGACTCTAAACCATTTGTGATAGGGATCCCGTCTGGGGTGTGGGTCCAGATACCACTGAATAATCCTTTTCTCAGACACAAACGAGCCCTGCAGATCCGTGAACACACAATTATCCAGATGGTACAAGGCAAATGGTTGATGAGTCTTAATGAACATAAAACACTATGAATAGCAAGATGAGTTAAAGCATGCAACCAAAGGAAATGTTGTTAGAAACACATCATTAGGGTCACACTTGTAAAAGTTATTCAAACCATAGAAGAAACAATTCTTTATTGTTAGAGAACCCTTCACTTCCTTAAGCAGTCTCAAGAGATGAGATAAATTTTAGTAACAGAGTTGCTAACATTTTCTAAATAAACAACCTAACATCATCAACACATTTAGTGAGCTGAAATGTATAAATGATATAAGCAGAAAACACAATTTACTTAATCAGAAAGATATCAAATACATAAGAAAAAATATTCACAGTGTTAACACATTAATCCCCATCAGATCCAAGAGTGGAATCAAAACAAGTGCTTGTATTCATTCATAGAAAAGTGCATTCAATGCTATACAATTCTCTTCTCTCTTTTGGAGTCCCAAAAAAAGATCTTTTACAATTCCCCGAAGGGGGTATTTATAGGACAAAATTGACCCTTGGGTATCCCTGACTTTTCGCCTTCCTGACCGTTGAGATGCTCTGCAACTTGATGGAATCCGCGACATGCGACCTTGGCTACAACTGCGACTTGCGACCCCTTAGCTATTGCTACCTGCAACCTCTTCTGTTTGTTGCAATATGTGACTTGGTCATGGGAGTATTTTGGTGATTGCAAGGTTAGGGACATCTACCTGCTGCTATTCTTTGAGATAACTCTGCCATGCCCGATAATCTGCAGCTACTAGGGAGACCTGAGGCGTATCCTCTCTCAACCTGTGAAGACACTCGAGAGCATTTGGAATCAAAGTTTCCCTCTTGATCGTGATCTGATTTTCCAAAGAGGCCAATTTGGTATAGATCAAAACCGGTGTAATGATGAATTGAACCAGGTTTTCTTGTGATGCCGAAAAGTCTTGAGAGGTGGCTGCTTGCTTTATGGGCTGTAGAAATACTTGGATATATTTGGGCACTTCTTCCCATGTTTTCTCTTCACCCAATGCACCCAAAGACAGAATGTGGTGTACTTAGGCCATTGAGTCAATGCCGCTAATCAAATGTTCATATGCAGACATTAATTTATCCAAATCCTTCATAAGTTTCTCCTTGGATTGAACCTTGTCATTTTGGGTGGCAATCCAATATTTTCTAGGCAAAGTGGCCGGAGCTTGTGGATACCTGTTATACCACTCCAGTATTTTGTCCAGGGCAGTAGTGGTTTCCCTTAGTTGTGTGTTCCTCCTCTTGGTTTCTGCCTGTGCTTTCAGTAGTGGTGCGATGCTTTGTTTTATCGTGAACAATTCTTCATATACCTGTTTCATGGTGGCCTCTAAAGTGACCAACTCTCCCTAAATAGTGAGTGATATTTCATTGGTAGGGGTATTCCTAGCCTGAAGTTGTCGGACCTCTTCTTTTAGCGCCTTCTTTTCCTGCTCTGATTTAGTTGTCTTTAGTTCAGAGGCCTGTAGTCTATTCTGCAGGGACATAATTTCTCTGCTCATTCTGCTTACGTTCTCCTCGGTAGCTGTTGCAAAAGAGATACCGGCTAATGCAATCATAACCGGATTGGTCCAGGTGTCCAAGATTATATCCTTCTTCATAGTGATTGTAAGGGGTGTAATAGGGTCCCTTGCCAAACATCTTCTCTTTTCCTGCCTGATCTTGTGTGTGAATTGATCATAGGTAAGTCTTGTGAGATCATGCCCTCCCTCATTTAGATCCTCGGAGGTACCCAATTCTGAGAGGGAAAAGTGCACATTGGTTGCAGGAGTTGTTTGGGGTACCTCAATGTGTGGCAACTCCATTTGCTTCTCTGTATATGGAGGAGGTGCCTTACTTCCTTCGATTCCTTTGACTTCTGACTTTCTTCCTCTCTCCTCTTTTGCTCTGTTTCTGCTCTATCTTGTTCTACTTTCAGTTGGCACTCTGCTTTTCCTTTGTCTTGTTCTTCCTTTAGTCGATGCTCAGCTTCTGCTCTAGCTTTATCTTCTTTTAGCTGGCGCTCAACTTCCACCTTATCGTATTTTATTTTTAGCTGGCACTCAGATTCTGCCTTTTCTTCCTCTTCTTTCTTCTGTTGTTCCTCTTCCTTTTTCTTGTGGTTTTCCTTCGCCCGCTTCTTTCTTTGTTCTTCTTTCAGTTGCTTCTTTTGTTTGTCCTCCTCTTCCTTTTCCTTTTCCTCGGATTCTTGTTGAGCTTTAGCCTCTTTTTCTCTTTGCTGGGTGGAAGAGTTATGACCTGTACTAGTCCTTGGCTTCTTGGCTTTGGAGGATGATGCTCCTCCGAGCGTATGGATTCTTTCTTCAAAATTCTGGTTATCCTAATCTTCCTAATCAGTTGATTCCTCTAAATCGGCCTCTCTGTCTTTGTTGTACCAATTCCTGACTCTGTCTTCAACTGGGAAATTAGTATGCTAGTAACTCCATTTGAATTTGGCCCGCTTACAGTGGGTGGGGATGATTCTCTCAGGATCATACGTCCGATGTGCCAAGGGAGGTAGACAAAATCCTCTAACTTGTTCGGCCTCTACCGCTACTTCCCTGAAATCCTTCATGGTGTATGCATTGATAGTGAGTGGTAGAGTGGGCCATGGCTTCTTCTTGCCCTTAATGAGAAATTTTGAGAAACCCCTCGAAATCTGGTAACATGTTTCTTGGAGGAAGAGTTTGTTGGTTACGAACTGGGGCAGTGCATGAGGAGCCTTGAGCGACCCAAAAATTTAGATGAAAGTACCATCCGTGTCAGGGAACTAGTGGGCTACTCGGGTTATAATCTCCACGGCTCGCCTGGACATGCACGGGGTATCTTTTCCAAATAGCTTCTCGTAGAGAGGGGGATGAAGCTGCGTTGGATTGACTCCATGTCCTACTTATATCTGGAATCCCATAACACCATTAAATATTTGTGACATGGACCGCCATGTTCCGGATCCCAGTTGTGTGCCCACCCCTCAAAATGGCACCTTGCACATACCGCATCTAAAAGGTATGATGCCATGTAAAATTCTGATGCATACCCTTCATCAGGTGCTAGTGCCGCAAATATGTTTGATCTGAGGGTCACCACTATCAAGTTGGCCCAGTTGAAGCGGGTGTCGTACATAGTAACAACATACATCAGAGAAACCCAAGCGTCGTTGAAAGTGGTTGCATCTAGATAGCCATACATCCTACATAACATTGCAGTTACGAGCTTGTAGACCTTCTTGAGACCTGCCGTCTGATATTCCTGGTCCTTCTTGAGTCGGAACTTTTCTGGGTCTTCCCACCACCCTTTTAAGGTCTCGGAAATGGGTACTGCATGATTGGTTGCCCACTCATCGTTGAAGGTCTGTTCTCGGGTGGGAAGCGCATAATAGAATTTTTCATCTTTCCCCTTCAGGTTTGCGAATGTCTTCCCGGCATGATCCCGAATAACCCAGATCTTGGGGTCGACCCTTTGTAGGATCCACTAAATTAGCTCTACACATGGGAATATAGTGCGTAATGGAGCTTGGATCTTTTAACCTGCACATACACCTGCCAGTCTGGGAGGTCCTCTGGAAATTCAGGCTTTGTAAATTCTTGGTACACCTGATACCAAGTCATATTTTCCCCTTTGCCGAAAGTGCAGGCTGTGTCTCCATAGATATGGGGAAGAGAAATAGGTATTTCCTCCTCCGAGATTTCTATCTTAGGGATTTTGTTCCTTTTGCGAACTACCGAAGGCCCCATATCACTTGAGGTTGACAAGATGGATACACACTCTAGCTCGGCTTCGAGGTTCCCTGGCATATTCATAAAACAATCCCACGATAAGACAGATGCCATATTTATAAATATTTGGGCTGCTCCTACCTCTGCTCAACTATTTTCAAGGAAATGGGTGAACTTGAGACATGGCGACCTTGTGACTTGGTTGTTGGGTTGCTAGGTTACATTGGTTTAAACTTTCACAAAACAGTGACCTAGCAACTTGGCGACTTGCGACTAGGTCGCGAGATCGCTGAGTCACACTAATTTAGATCTTCACAGAAGTGCGACCTGGTGACTTAGCGACTCGCAACCGGGTCGCAAGGTTGCTGAGTTGCGAAGTCGCGTCACTCTGAAATTTTATGGATACGTGACCTAGCGACCCTACGACTTAGCGACCGAGGTCACCAGGTCACGAGGTCGTGGAGTCGCGGGGTTGTGGGGTTGCTCTTGAGCTTGGTGGATACGCGGAAAAAAAATGGTTATAAAACACACACAGTGATCATAAGAGCATTGACCAGGTCATAGAAGTCTTCCTTGGCGAGTGAGGCAAGGTCCCTGAGGTAGGTAGGGGGCAGATAAGCTTGCAGAAAGAAATACAAGGAAATGAATGGGTAAATGTCCTAAGGGAGGTAGGAAAGCTTGCAGAATGATTGCCGGGGAGCTTGATCAAAGGCATAACAGGGCTAAAATAGGCTAGGGGCAAGGGGAAGAAATAGAACCAATTAATCTAGGAAGGAAACAACAAGAGGATTAGGAAAATTACCTGGGAAAAACGCGCTCTAGCTGGCTTGTCAGAGGCGTTTTCTTTCTCTGTCGTGCAGGCTGAATGCGACCTATGTGACCCTTCTATATATAAAGGGGTCACACATGTGGGAAATAAATGAGGGTCGTAAGGTCACAAATTAGTTGAGTTGATGTGATGTGTGACCTAGCGACTCTGCAACCTTACGACCTAGGGGGTTGCGGGGTCACAGGATCGCAAGGTCGTAATTGTTTGGTTTCGGGATGATGCATGGCCTCACGACTTTGTGACCTGAGGGGTCGTAAGGTTTCAGGGTCGCAAATTAAAAGAGTTAACCAATTCTGCGACTTAGCGACTTAAGATTTTGAAAGAGTGAATTTAGGCTTGACTCCATTTTTCAAAAAGGTTAGGGGCTAAAAAATTTAAAATGGGAAAAATTTTGGAGGGTGTTGTAGCAGCTACAACAAGTCTATAGAGAAAATATCAGCCCAATGGAAATAGAAACAGAGTAGCAGGAGGTTGTTACATAAGAACTTTCGGATGATACTATTGTTACAGAAGAACCAACAGTTAAAGTAGAGTCTCCTGTAATAATTGACCTAGAAGCCGACCCATAAGAACCTGTGGAGGCCACTCCTATTATAGAAGAAACAACAATGGACACAAAGGCTACTCTAGGTGGAAACAAAGGGGCTAACACACAATTACCCACTGAGGAAGTTGTTTTTACACAAGAACTAGTAGCAGAGGTGGAACAACCCATGTAGCAGAGGCTGTTACACCCATCATTTATGTGGATATTGAATGTAGAAGAACACCGGGTCCCATCTCGGGATGAAGTTTTGAGAAAATCTTGTTAGTTTTTGAATTGCAAAAGTGGAAATAGGAAGCAATCTCCCTTTGGGAGGGGACAATTTTGCTAAAGGAACATCAAAGAGAAATAAACACTTTACATGAAACATGGATGAAAGCAGAGTTGAATAAAGTATGGGAGAATTACAAGAAGAAGGAAGCTCTGAAGAAATAGGAAGAACAACTGCTACTGTTACAGCAGCAGATTCAGGACCTCACCATAGATAAGAAAAAACTTCATGACCTCTCCCTCAACTTGTTGGGTTGTAGGCGGCCTTCTCCATCATATCCTATCTTTTTATGGGAACGTTACATCCTATTCCAGATGAAATCTATTATGGAGGATCTACCTTATTTATGTTATTCCACTCGCACATTTTTAGATGTTTTCCATGCCTCTGATTTCAATGAGCAAAGTTTGTTGTGTGGGTTATTCTTACACAATATTATTTATGAACATATGAGTATGCAGATGGTTGTGACAGTATTCTCCTATATGGGAGATATTCAGTTGAGAGATTTTTTGTCCTTCATGAAGAATCATATTGAATGGCATTTGGCCATCAAATATATGGAGACTAATGAGGAGAAGATGGCATTGTGGGTTGTGGCAGAACCAAGACAGGCTGTCGAGTTAAGATGAGAATTCAGGAGAATGTTGAATACTCTTGGGATTAAATAACCGGTTGCCACTTATAGAAGAATAATTGTTAACTTCTGCGTCAATCAGTTCTCAATGATGAAGATCTGAGCTTTGACAGGGTGCTTGAAACACAAGGAAGCCAGTAGTGCTAAGCTATTGAAGGGGGATCCATTTTCATTCCAAAATTTCATGGTGGATGTCACACATGTACTAGCTTATGCATAGATTGTAAAATCCCTTGGTGCTTTGTGGCTGGGATTAAGATTCAAGTTTCCTTTGATCTGGCTGCCAATTGAGGATTACCAGATCAATTATGAATTGAGTAAGTATGAGTCAGAATATTGGGTACGACAGTTGATGGCCAATCAGGGATACAGGTCTGCAGACGAAGATACAGCTAGTGCTTATGATCTCATCGACCTGCACCGGAGATATTCCCATTAGAGATGAGTTTGCATGAGGACATGCAAGTATTTCAGTTGGGGGGAGATGTTGGGTGCCATTTTTGTACACTTTTCAAGCATTTGTTTCCCCTATTTTGCCTCATAACTATAACCAATGGGAGTATCTTTTCCTCTTTTTCCTATATTTCTATCCTAACTTGTGATGTTTCACCTTGTTTTTATTACTCTGCCAATTCACCAATTATTATGATATATTGTGCCTTTTTATGACTAATTGAGGGTGAATGTTTGGAGAAGATCGATGTCCTTTGTGTTGTCTTTTCATATGTCATTTATAGTACCAAATATCCTGAGAATGAGGTCCACAGGAGTAGTTAAGAGGGTGTTGTTATAACAAAGCGATGTTGTTACACCTTGCTGTTATAGACCCGCCGGAAAACCGTTGTTACACTTTGCTGTTACAGACCCACTGGCAGACTGCTGACAACATTGTACCGCTGACTGGATATCATCAAAAACCTATTGCTGATATGTCCTTTAGCTGTTACACTGCAGCTATGGTTCTATTATGATAGTTGTAGAAATTGTTTAGCATTGTATTTTTGGGATAATAGCCTAAGGGCGGTTTTGATTGTAATCTATAATTTTCTAGTCATAACTTTATTAGGAAGTGGTTATAACTATATGTGTTATATTTCGGTCAGCATGAGAATCATAAGATTCTCATGACTGATCTATCCCTTGATTTTCTGTGATGTAACCACTATATAGTTCTTGGCCTTAGAGGTTGAAAGGTTAGTGGAGAACAACATTATTTTGGCTCTGTAATTGTGTTCAGATTAATACATATTATCTTGTTATTGTTGTTACATGTGTTATTCGATTTAGTTTTCATTAAGTTCTTCCTCTACCTATGCCTTTCTAGGGAGGAAGGGACCTCCTTCTTATTAGGGATTGCAGTGATTAAAGTAGTTGTCTGTATGTATTTTTATTTCAGTTTATGTATCAATAGAGTGTTGTTTTTGCTGTTCAGCTATGAATATATCTGCTTAAATTTTAATACTTTGTATGTTGTTACACATATGATATTAGAGATACCAGTTGGATACTTATTGTGTGGCACGCTAGAACAGATTAACTGAAGTGTGATTCCAGTCTTGTAGATCCTTTTATTTCTGCATGAGTGATTTATTTCCAGCATTTATTTCAGCAACAATTTCTTTTCTTTGGAATTTATTTTGGTTGGTGTATCAGCACAGACAGTGAAACTGTCATTAGAATAAAAGACGTCCTTGGATTGATAATTAATGTGTGTTGTTTAGTCATTTAACAGTGATTTGTATAGCCCAACACCCACCTCAGACATGAGTTTACTTTTTGATCTCTTCCATTGGTTTTTGGCAGGCTCAATTCTGGTGAAATCCTCCCAAGTCCTTGCATGATTCTTCTTCTACACTTAATACATTTAGGTCATCATGTACCCCTTCTGACCTCATATCTTAGGGGGCATCTGTTACAGCATCATTTTCCACCTCTATATACTTGATGCTTTGTGTTATGGTCTTGGGCAACCCTTTCCTTTCATACTTTGTCCTTTATCTAAAAAACATTATTTTGAATTCCATACGCGACTTTTCCCTCTCAAAAGTGTGTGCACACGCAGGTCCAGTTACACCCAACCCACATATAATTTGAAATATGAAAAAATATAAAATTCCCTATTTTTTTGGTAGGTTTTACAAGTTACACCAGAAGCCTACCTATAGGAGCCTGTGGCCTAACTATATACCAACTGAAACAAATGTTTTGGGGTGGTATAAAGGTGAGAGAGAGAGATGGGTATTAATATTATAGCCATTTAATCCCTGATCAAGTATGATTTATCGTTGTGCCTCCTGCACTTCCCAAATTGTGGAAACCCTTGTTTCCCTCATGGATATGTTCATTCATCTTATATGACATCCATGTGTATGCTTATGGAAGGAGATTGTTGAGGATTGGGCTAGACAGTTCTGAAAGATGGCTTCGCTTAGAGCTATGGTTGAATCAGGTGGTATTCATCCACACATCTTTACATACATCAATAAAGAATCTTTGTCTCGTTCTTGATGTTCATGATATTAATGCTTTATACATGTTATAATCCTATTATGAATGATTTCACGTTATTTTTTTTATAATCTTATATGACATAACGCTAACATCTTGAACATGCTTTCAGTTAGTACTAGTAGAGGGTTTGAACCCTGCAGGATCGCCTTCAAACGTAGGACCTACGAGTATGACCTCTTCTTCCCATTTTACTAGTTTAAGCATTAGGACTGTAAATTTTCTTGCTTCTTGCTCTGTTGGGGTTCTCAACCCAAACCTGTGACATCTATCCATATCAAGGAATAATTTATTTTTACCTTTATCTACATTGCAAACAAAATGCACATAAAAATTTAATTAACACTACATATCGTATTGTATTACAGCTAATACCTATCTCGTTATTGAGAAATTTCATTAAATACACCTCATAACACAACTTTAGAAGAACTATGGGTATGGAGCAGAATTTTAGTTTTGATTTTCGTGTTGATTAAACCTCGTTTCAGTACCAAATCAAAATATATAGATTTTGTAGCTTGTTAATTATTACACACAGATATTCCGACTTAAATATTTCTCTGTGGCATCGAATATTTTGTCATTGTTAATATGCTTGACACTCGGAAGTAATACACACCATTTATGGGATTTTTGATCAACGGTTACGATCTTAGTTGGGTCAGTTAGGGTAATAACCTTACCCCCAAACCCTAACCATTCTTTCCATTTTTAGCCACTGCGAGAGCAGCTAGAGTTGTGCAACTGATCTCCTAGGAATGTGTATCCTCCTTTCTCCCTCAGCCTGAAGAATTTAGCTAACGGTTATCTGCTTATTTCTTTGTTACTTACCAATGATGGTCTCGCTTGCTGGGTTAAATGAGTCTTTACAATCCCTCAGGCATTCGAAACTCTGTTCTTTTTGCAGTCTTACAAGCTCAACAATGGTGTAACAGGGTTCCTCGCTTTATTTTTTCTTCTCAACAAGTTTTTGCGTTCAAGATACCATTCCTGGTATTCATGGAGTTTTACATTTCTCCGGGCTTATCTTCGTCTGGAAGGATAGTTGCCTAGCGTCGGCGTGGCTAGGATAGGTAAGATGATGAATCTTACCCTCTTTTTCTAGTTAATAATTTCAGAGTTTAGAGTAATACATATCTGAATCTCAAATTTTGCTATTTTTTTCTGTCTCAGGTCTTCTTGTTCGAACCCTAACGCATCTGTAAGGTATTTTATTTCATTTTTGCTTCTGTGCTCTCGTTTTCTTTGCCTAGTTTTCATTCTAGACAAACCTACGAGTTTTCTATCATATTTCCATTGTCTTGTAGGTAATCTCGAGACTTAGAATCTCTCCGGAAACCATGTTTAATAAATTTCCTACCTCAGTTTATGACAATTCATCTATTTTTCCACGTATTACTGGAACCTCCAGAGGGTCTTCTCTGAGTTGTTTCATGTTTTTGTCCTACATTGGACTACTCTCTATTTGATTGATTAAATGCGTTGTTCTGTCAATTTCATGAGGGCTAATAAGGATATTTCTCCTCTTTGGATGTAAATTAGCCCTCGATGAACCTATTGTTAAATGTATCAATTAATTTTGTTTAAGAGTGAGTTTGAACAAAGACTGGTATTTAAGTTGGACAGTGAGACTTTGTTTTTATTTATATCTTTTTTATGGAATTTTACTCTAGCTCTTCTTCAGTTTTGGTTCTATGCTCTGTCTAGGACAAAAGTGTATTTATGTGCCTCTTATATAACAGATATGGGTACCACCAAAAAATTCTTTTGCTATGAATTATATATTCATTTGTATCTTATATTTGTTTGAGTTCCCTTAACAGTTTTTCATTATGAATGTCCAGATATTCTTTCACAGTCTTTAATTAGCTCATAATAAATTTGGTTCTTTTGGTTTAACACATTGCCTCAAATTACTTAACCTATGATTGTTGCAGTCTCCTAGACTGTGCGTTCGCATTCGAGCATGTTTTGACATTTGGATTACCTCCTTTTGAGGGTTTCTATGCTCATGCTTAACTAAGTTCAAATGTATTTCTTTGCTTCGGTCTCAAATCTATCATGATGGACATTAACTGTGTTGTTGTAGAGCCTATGAATGTTTTCAAATGTTTGTTTAATTATATTTTCTTATTATACTCAGCAGTATCAGCACCAACTCTGATTTTTAAGCTCAATATTTATTTTTTTCAAAATATTTTTCTTTCAAGTTATAGAACTTCAGATGACCAGACCATCTTTCAGAATGGGTTTTATTCACAAACCCTTAGTCTGTGTAAGTTTTTTCCTGTATTTATGTAAGATGGACTATCTGGTCTGGGGACTCCCCCCCCCCCCCCGCGGATGGACTAACTATCCTTTTCCATTCCGTGGCCTCTTTGTTTTCTGGAGAGTTTCCATTCTGTTCATCAATTTCTACAGAGTCAAATCTGCTATTCTTTACTGTCTGAAGTGTTATCTATGCTTTCTTAGAATTATCTACGCATGTAAATATTTTTCCTTAATTAAATAAACATCACAAATTATTCTAGAAAACATACAACCACTCTGAATTAAGTCGTTATTTCACTGCTATAAATAGTCTATTTAGCAGTCCTATAGAAATTATAGTTGTTATTCTACCGCAATCAATATTCACAGTTTACAGAGATAAACATACTTAATAAAATCATATTAAAAACCTTTCCTTCCACCTTTTGTTGGGTTTATAATACTTATCTCAGTTAAGAAAAGCTGATGGTAACCTCCCAACCATGAGAGAGGCGATTATGCCTCAACTCCCCTCATGCTCCTCACCAGGGTAGGATTGATTAGCAATTCTACTGGAGAAAGACCTCAATACCTTTGTCCAGCCTCTTCTCTAGTGTCAAGTTGCAGAGTTCCACTGGTACAAACCAACGCTGGACCACTTTCATGTTACAGCTCTCTGGTTGTTCTCTTCTCATTACATAGAACCCATTTTCCTCTATGGGATTTCCGTTTTATCCTCACAGGAAAAGGTAACTGTCAATAACTGCTTTAGTATAACTACTCTGGAATCTTGGAAATTTTACCCATTATTTTATGGAAACCACACCATAAAATAATTCTTTATTCAAAAAGAAAAATAAACCTTGTGCATCAATTGATTAACATACTCATTAGTCTTGTTTTACTTTAAAATTCAAATGTATAATTTAAAGTAGCATAAGGAAATTAATTCGGGTGTTACATCTTCCCCCACTTGATGTAGACACCCTACTTGGTGTTTTACCCCAACCCAGTAAATAATTTTGGATAAGCCTCTCGTATAAATCCTTCATCTTCCCAAGTAGCCTCTTCCGGGCCAAAGTGCTTCCATTGCACTTTAACTTAGGTGATGGCTCACCTCCGGAGTGTTATTTCTCTCTGCTTGAGAATACGTTGAGGCTCTACCAGAAATTCGTCGTCCGGTTTAACCTGAAACCGTCAAAATTTAATTAATTAATAGAATATTTATCTCCCTTTAGAGATCCTAGTATCCAATTTAATCCTACTTGTATGTTTTTCCAATGTATTACATGCTTTGGATCATGCACATATTGTTTCAATATAGATACATGAAACACATTGTGCACCCATATGTGATGTGGTAAAGTTAGCCGATATGCTACCAACCCCACTCTTTCCAAGGTTTGGAAAGGTCCACAGAACTGGGGAGCCAACTTTGCATAGGTAGTCCACCTTAAGGTGCATTTCTTGGGTCTAATTCTCACATACACATGATCACCTACTTCGAACTCCCGATATGTCCTCTTTCGATCCGCATATACTTTCTACCTGTCCTGGGTAGATTTTAGATTCTGTCGGATCTTATTTACTTCTTGCTCCATCTCAGCCAACATTTCTATTCCAAGCATTAATTTGGTTTTTGGGATGCTCCAATTTATGTGTGTTCGACATTGCCTTCCATATAATGCCTCAAAGGGACTCATCTTGAGGGATTCCTAGTATCCATTGTTGTATGCAAATTCTAATAAATGCAGATAATCTTCCCACTTCGTGGGTTGTTGCATCACATACATACGTAAAATGTCTTCTAATATTTGATTTTCCCGCTTAGTCTGCCCATCCATCTGTGTATGATAAGCTGTGATAAATTGGATTTGTGTGCCCAGATCGGTGAACAGTGCCTTCCAAAAGGTTGAGGTGAGCTTTACATCTCGGTCTGAGATGACTGTTTTTAGAATTCCATGTAATCTAAAAACCTCCCTCATGAAGATGTTAGCAATTTTCATTGTTTTGTAATTGGACTGTACTGGGATAAAGTGAGTTGCTTTGCTCAGTCGATCAACTACCACCATTATAGATTCATTGTGTCTCTTTGATCTTGGTAAGCCTGTAATAAAATCAAGTGATATGACTTCCCACTTCCATTCTGGTATAGGAATAGTTACAAAAAACCTGCTGGGTGTTGATGTTCCATCTTGACCTGTTGACATTCCAGACATTTAGTCAAGTATTCAGTGATATTTTTACGCATTCCGGGCCAAAAGTAATCTTTTCTGATTATTGTTAGCATTTTCTGGTAACCAGGGTATCCAAAATAAGAGCTTTGGTGATACTCATCCAAGATCATCTCGTTTAAGCTCATTTGATTAGGAATGTATATAATTTCTTGAAAAATCAATAGTTTTTCATTATTGACCTTATAATCTAATTGTCTTCCCTTATTTTCTGCTTCTCGTGTTTGTTGCCATAAAACTGATATTCAGGATCCTTTTTCGCTACCTCCTTCACATGCTCCTGGAACTTAAATTCCACACTGTTAAAGTAGATTTCATACACATAATGTAATTTCCTACTTAAGGCATCGACGACACAGTTTTCCTTACATTCAACGTGCTGAATTTTGAAATCAAATTCACTCAGGAATGCATTCCACCTTGCTTGGTGGGAATTCAAGTCAGCCTGTTTAAATTAACTATTCAAGCTGTTGTGGTCTGTTTTCAACTCACACAAAAAATTCCCAATAGGTAGTGCCTCCATACCTTAAGTGTGCGCACTACCGCGATCAGCTCTAGATCATAAGCAAAATATAATTGTTCATGATCTTTCATCTTCCTAGATTCATATGAAACAACTTTTATGTCCTGTGACAACACTTCTCCCACTCCTTCCTTGCAAACATCGGTGCAAACCTCAAACTCCTTGTTTGGATCAGCTACCTTCAGTATGGGAGTTGTATTCAACAGTTGTTTTAACCGTTCAAAGCTAGTATGACATTCGCTAGTCCACTTAAACATTCTCCCTTTTTCGCTGCAAGGAGGTAATAGGAAAAGAAATTTTAGAGAAACCCTCGATAAAATGCTAGTATTATCCAGCCAATCCCATGAAATAATGTATGTCTGCTATGTTTTTGGGTAACCTCCATTCCATAATAGTCTTTATTTTCTTAGGGTCTACTGATATACCTTCAGCAGAAATAACATGGTCTAAATATTGGATTTGTTCTTTGTAAAAAGCACACTTACTAAATTTGGCATAAATTTGATGATCCCTCAACATTTTTAGTACCATTCTTAAATGTTCCTTATGTTCCTCCATGGTCTTTAAGTAAATTAATATATCATCAATGAAAATTAGAAAAAATTTATCCAAAAACGGATGAAAAATGCCATGCATCAAACTCATGAAATTTGTTGGTGTGTTAGTTAATCCAAACGGTAAAAGCACGAACTCATAATGCCCATATCAGGTATGAAAGGTTGTTTTATATATATCCTCATATTTTATCCGTATTTGGTGATATCTAGATCTTAGATATATTTTCAAAAATACAGTTGCCCCCTTTACTTGATCGAAAAGATCACCTATCCGTGGTAGTGGGTATTTGTTCTTAATAGTCAATTTGTTAAGCTGCCTATAATCCATACACATTCAAATCGTACCATCCTTCTTTCTCACGAAGAATATTGGTGCCCCACTAGGGAGACACACTAGGAAGAATGTACTCCTTTTCCAACAATTCCTGTAGTTTCATTTTAAACTCAGTCAGCTCAAGTACACTCATTCGGTATGGTGTTCGTGATATCGGTGCTTTTGCGGGCATTTATTCAATGGTGAAATTGATATCCCACTTTGGAGGTATTCCTCGTATCTTTTCCAGAATCACATCCATAAAATCTTGTACCCCCGGTATATTTTTCAACATAAGGAAATTATCTTTAGAATTGGTGAATCCTACTTGAATAGCATAAATTTTACATCCTTTTCTAATGCATTTCCCAACTGGGTTGCAGTGATGGGGCACAATTGAAGTGGTTTCTTAATTCCTTGTAACTCCTGGCGAGTTCCATCTTCAGCCTTAAAATATATGATTTTCTCTTTGCAATCTACCAGTGACCAATGCCCTTCCAACCAATCCATTCCCAGTAATATATCATAGGAACCCAAAGGTATAATATTCAACTCAACCTTTATATGTTGATTTCCAATTTCTAGGGGACAATTTGAGACTTCAGCGTTAAATCTTCTCTTTTTCCTAGTGGACAATGGTACCAACCAGGGACTTTTAAATTTCTAGCTCTGTAAGACACATTTTTCAACTATCTGGGGATTTAGATAACTTAAACTTGCACCAGGATCAACCAAAATAGAAACAGTTTGGGAATATAACTTACCTTCCAGTTCTATCATGGTCGGTTGGTAATCTGTTTGACGATCTTCTAGTGTCACGTTGATTCTTGGTATATTTCGTGCAACATCCCCCACTGTGGATGCCTCTTGTAGATTGGCTACAGTTTCACTTATCCCATGGTGAGGAAAATTCTTATAATAATGTGCCTCACCACATCCCCAACACTGCAGCAACGGTTTCTAGATCTGCCCATGATCTAGTCTACTGGATGCTTCAGTGGGTCATTCTTCTATTGGCCATTTGGGTTTTTGTTGGTTTCTTCCATATTTTCTATTTTTTGGGTTTCTTGTAGCATTTTTATAGTTTCCAAATCTACTACTTTTAAAATTTGAAGTACCTTTCTGCCCTTTCTTTGGCGGCCAACTCTTACCAGCATCTCCTTTTACCTTGGACTGCCAATAGAACATTCGTGCTTTTCGAATCACCTCGTCCATAGTCTTTGGATTCACAAATTCGATCCTCTCCTTCATGTGAGCAAGAAGGCTACTCAAAAATAGAATTATGTTTTCCTTTTCATATCTCAGATATGGTACATACCTCAATAAGGAGGTAAATTTAGCTATGAACTCGTTCATAGACAGTTTTCCCAACCTCAAATCATGATGTTCTCGGCATTTTTCATCATAAAAGTGATTTTTTAGGTATTTTCCTTTGAAATACTATTGGGACTCGTCTGAAGTCACATTCAGGTCCTCAATTCCTTGCACATTTTTAACTTCCTCCCACCATAATTGGGCTTTTTCCCACAGTTAGTAAATAGCCAAGAGAGTTGTGAGTTTTCTGCTATATTCATAAACTTAACAATATTTGTTCATGTTAATTATTCATGCTTCTGCTACCTCTTCAGCCTCTCCATCGAATGTAAGAGGTATAATTTTCCGGAATTCACCTTGCAGCTCTACTTTCTATTTTTTTCATCTTTGGTTGATCTGAAACATTTCCCGACTCTACTTCATTATAAGTCTTGTTTTTATTACTTCGTTGAGTATGGATTCCTTCTAGCTTATCATTAGATTGATGTTGTTGTTCACCCTCTTCTCGGGTATCCCTGTCTGGGCTTGGTTGGGATGTCCCTTGATTCTTCCTATGTGAGAAGATTTTAAGAATCCTCTCTTGTTCCTGCATTAAGCTCTCATTATCACTTCTTACTCGAACCATTTTTTCCTGAAACTATTGCACCGTATCTAGAAGTCTACTAGTTTGTCATTTTTGTTCCTCGAGTAGTTTGTTGGTTTGTTGATAATGATCCACACTCAGCTGCACCCACATTTTTGGGTTCATATATGGGTTAGACTGGGGGTGAGCTTCCCCTGTAGCTCTGGGAGCTTGATATTCGAATCCCCTCCTCATTTTATTTCATCAACCCATTCTTCCTATTTTTGTTCACAATTTGACACACACCCAATGTTATTTATGTGGACCATCTAGGTCCCAGTGTGTAAATGCTGCTCTGATACCACCTATGACATATATCCATATCAAGGAATAATTTTTTTTACCTTTTGTTGAGGAGGTAAATCCCCTCTGCGGACAGAGGCGACCCCTACTAGCCCAGCAGGGGTCTAGCAATAATCACGAAATGTTACGACGCAAGTTCCTAGTTACGAATGAAAATACCAAAGATGGAGGCCTACCTGGAATCCAATGCTACGATCTGAAGAAGAGAGCGTTCCCGTTCCTCAGCCTCGGAAGATCACGATCCTCCACGATCTCCGCGGATGGACACCTGCACATGCAAGAAACAAACAGATACAAGCATAAAATCCAGCATACGCAACTAAATATCAGTCAGAAAGGATACTACTCATATTAACATAATCGAAAACAGAGTGGAACCATAATCGTAATCATTCATTAAATAACAGTCGAAAGAGATTACAACCAATGTTCTGACGTCGTGGTCTCCTTCGGATGGGTCTCCGATCGTTCACGTCTCGCAAAGCTAAGCCAAGGAAAGGTACCAAACCTCTCCCGGAAGTCTCTCGGCGATAGTCTCCTTACTTAAGGTATTTCCAAAGGGAAGAAAGGGCTCTTCTGAGCGCTGAAGCTCTTGAGAATTTGGAATTCAAAGCACCAGAAGGTGGAAGACTAACCATACTTCAAATAGAAACGGGCTTTGTAGATGGGGGAGGAAGTTTTAGATCCCTATCAAGAGGGATTGGCCTATCAACAAGGAAGGTTCCATAAGGGTAGCAAACCACTTCCCTTCCATAGAAGACTCCCATAGATGACCTCAACTCTGAATGAATAATAGTTCTGAGTTTGTTGAAACACAAATTCCGCCATCTTTATTTAAAAAACACTCCTTAAATTCATGATAGCGACCTCTTTGCCTGCAGGGACGAGCTCCGTTGATGCGGCCTCTTTGTAGGATTTTCCCCATTGGCGCGAGTGATGAACTGTCTGCCCGCGCCAATGCAAAAGGAGATGTTTTTCATGATTTTTGCAAGGAGATGTCTTTAGGGCAATTAAAGCTCATGCTTAGAGGAATGCATTGATGATGTTTTCAAGGCATGACAATGTTCACAAGTCACAAAATGGGTCCTCCATTGTGCGGGACGGGGAATGGTAGGGACGGTGACAAATTACTGTGTAACAGATGCCCCCTAAAGTATGAGGCCCGAGAGAGAGAGGGGTGAAATGCTTTACGAGAACATGTTCAACTGAAGGCCCGCCGTCGGAAAACCTGCGCAGAAAAATACAACTGACATCTCAAGTACATGATGTATGTGTGGTATGGGCGCAGCCATCCGAAACAGAGTACACTATAATCCGGATCCAGGGTATGGGCGCAGCCATCCAGCGAGGATCAAATAAATAGACTCAGGTATGGTCGTAGCCATCCAATCAACGAGTCATATACATAATGATAATAATCCACAATCGCAGCCTGGATTACAACAGACACAATCCAGGGTCTTGCGCTCCATCTCGACCCAAACAGAGTACAAGTTCGAGCATGTGAATATGTGAGCTGAAGTCGAACATGCAGGAACATCGTCTGATTACCGATGATCGAAAGCTAATGTGAATGAGAACCTGACAATGACAATGGATCACTCAGTCTTTTGCGAGGTCTACAGGTACAATCTCGGCGTGTGAATAAAGTGAATCAATGAGTTAGCGTTGAACACCCACGAGAATCATAAAATCAGGCCAATGATGAAAACCTCACGTCGAATGCGACGAACCTGCCATTGAGGCATGCAGGCTCCAAGGTACCATAAAGGAGTCTCTAGATCAACTTCCTGGATAATGATCTGAAGTCGACAGGAAGTGACCTTGATCAAAGGTGGGACATAATGTTTCCCACATCATCGACACGAGACAGAGGAACATGATGTTTTTGTTGTGAATCAGGATCGTATGAGAATCAGAGGAAGGTTGATATTTGCATAGGTCAACTTCTCTTGAACATATAAACGGCACGACAGTGGAATTGGCAGTATTTGACATCAACGGATCAAAGGTCATGGTGACAAGGAAATGAGCAGAGGAGAGGTCAAAAAGGATTACCCAAACCCATGGAAGCAAGTGAAAAAACGAGATGAGTTGTCCCCAACCCGACACGAATGCAGACAAGTGCCATGTTCAAGAGCGACATACTGCCGACAACAACGATATTGGTTCCATTTTTCCCCACCATTTCGGTGAGTACCTCTTTATTTTTACACAAGCTTGAAGAGGATACCATATGCTTGTCATATAAATTCATCTTTCGGATGAATCCATCCTAGTACATTTAACGAGTCCTAGGAAGGAGAAACTCGAAGAATGTCATTTCGACTGAATCCAATGTCATCAGGGTTTAATGAGTCTGACAAAGGAAAAACTCGGCATCTTTTCATGTTTAGAGAGTTTGAAAAGACAGCAGAAAAGTAAACTCCAAAGGTCCCTTTTCGTAAATAGTTCCTCAGATCTGAAAAGGTATAAAACTATGTCCGAGAAAACCTCCTAGCCGCAATAGGCTAGGGTATTCCTTTTTCGTAAATAATCCATCCCAGCCCGAAAAAGGGGTAAACGTATACTGGGTAGATGTTGTTTCGTGCCCACTTTAACGAGATCGAAACGACAAGGGACTCGGCAATATTTTCATGTTTAAAGAGTCAGAAAAGAGCTGAAAGTTGAATCCTCCTGGAGGAACGAGTGGTATAAAGGGTAGCAACTAGTTCCGGTAATGGTGGAACTGCTCAAAACAAGATAAAGGTCAAGAGGCTGGATAACAAGCCCACTCATCGCAGCGGTTCCTCAGGAACGGGTAAAACAACCAAGTGAAGGCATGTGTGATCAGCCAGCGAGATAGTGACGATGGGTGAGAAAGGCAAGGCTCATCTGGTAAAAACAGGCTGATAAAATGGCAATCACAAGAGGTAAAATAGGCACGGTTTCATTTTTACACAAGCTTGAAATCAGGAAACTTTGCTTGAAGTTGGTTTCATTTTTACACAAGCTTGAAACAAAGATAAACTATGCTTGAAACCAGTTTCATTTTTACACAAGCTTGAAATGGAAACAAACTATGCTTGAAAAAGTAAGCATGCCCCCAGCATGGTGACTCAATTCGAGGTACATGCCCCCCAAGCTTCAGTCCATTGGAAATGGAGTGAAGGTTCAACACAAGAGATTTGAACTAAAGTTAACAAAACTCGAATTGAACAGGCTCGTGTTTCATTATTTTAACGAGGTTGACACACTTAAAAGAACTATCCTCAAACAGCTTGATTCATTGTTTTTAGGAGCTTGACACAAGTGGAGGAACTATGCTCCGACAACCTTGTTTCATTTTTTAAGGAGCTTGACACAAGACAAGGAACTCTGCTCTGACAACCTTGTTTCATTTTTTAAGGAGCTTGACACAAGACAAGGAACTTTGCTCCGGCAACCTCATCATAATGAATAAGAAGTCATGGCTTCCAAGAGTTCCACTCCTGCTAGAAGGAAAACATCCTGGAAGTCAGGACCCAATGCCCCCAGCACTTGATGCACCACGGCACTCTCACTGAGCACAGGCACGGGGTAGGTAGCCACATAGTTGACCTGCGGTGGGGCAGATACAACGGGTGGATAAAAACCAGGAAGGGATGATGGTGGGCCAACTACCACATTAGGACCAAAGAACGAAAGCTGATCAATGGTCACGATCCATCCTTCATGCGGAAAACATACCACACAAAAAAGGGAGGAGACAAGCGCTCCCATGGCATAGGCTTAATTGCGCCCCAAGAGCAGATTGAAATCCAAGGGGCGTGGAACAACCATCACGTCCATATGGACGGTTTTACCTCCCAAAGTAACAGGTAACCTTGGAAGGATCCCTAACGGTTGACTCATTCTTCTGTTAAATGCAAACAGATTCTGCGTAACAGGCGCAAGCGGCGGTGAACCGAAAGCTTGCCAAGTAGTTGAGGATAGAATACTAACAGACGCGCCTTCGTCTATAATGGTGCTGGGTACGACCAGACCAAAAGCCTGTACTGTGATCTCGAAAGGCACATAAGACAGAAGGCGGTATCCTGCAAATCGACTCCAATCGAAGGAAGCGACCAAACTACTTGGAGGGGCTACCATCAAACCGAGATGGTCTTCCCCTGGTGTTACGGAAGAAGAAGGAGCATCCTCCATGACCTCCATCTCGAAGGTGGGAGGGGTATCCTCCAGGATCTCCATCACGGGAGGTGGAGGAGCAACTTATTGAGGTATAGGGACAAGAGAATATTTCTCCAAGTCTGAGGAATATGAAGAAACAAGAAGAACATGAGGGATGTGAGGTCCACTCTCAACGGAAAAGACCTGGTGCACCGTAGACGGGGCCAGCTCGACCGATCCCACGACCAATGGTTGGTCGGGAATGGATTCCTGAATCTGAATTTCCGAGGGAGCGGGATCGACCAAGGATGACTCTTTACCAATCGTGGCATCAACTAGTGGAGGACTCAAAGAAAGCTGTTTATAACCAGCCGGAAGGCATGGTGTAGAAACAGTCGAGTCGTCCAAAACTTGCTTGGCTTCATCCATATATGGACAAAGGTGAATGGCATGGTGCCCTTCACACAACTTACAGGGATTGGTAATCTTACCCGGCTTCTTAGGAGCCTTACCAGCACTAGCTGACGACATGCCCCCAACCTGACTCCCGAAAGCCAAAGGCAATGGTGGGCGACCGTTGGACCATACTTCGAGCACCTTGGGAATGCCAGGGCAGTCTCGAAGAAGATGGTCTCCCGTGCACAACATGCAAGGGAACTTGAATTTTCGTGGAGGGTTGGAAGGTTTATCAAGAGGAGATGTTTCAGAAGCAGTAGCTGCACTTTTAGCCTCTCGCTTATTAGACTTCTTCTTCTTTGTCTTCTTCTTCTTCTTCTTATCCACCTGGTTACTCGAATCTAGACTTTCACCAGGCGAAGTAGAAGAGGAGGATGTAGAAACAGGCGAAGAAGGGGAGAGGTCCACCTTGGAATCAACATGATGTTGCTTTCGGATGGAAGGCAGGTTTAGCAGAGCGAGACATTCGGGACACGGAGGTTGAGAACAACAAATAGGAAACCCAACGGTTACTTGAGAGGACATGACACCTTATAAGAACTTTCTTTGTTTCAAAGGAGAAATGACCGGGGATTCCCCATTGTTTATCGAGAGGATTCTAGGATGAAGGTCTCTTAGGAAAAGTTGCCAACCTAAACGATCTTCAGAACAACACCCTAAGGAAACTAACTTTAACCAGGAATATTTCGTGGGCAGTTAATTTTTAAAACATTGAAACAAAACTCTACCGTTTCATCTTT
The DNA here is from genome assembly GCA_034641835.2 of Pinus albicaulis. Classification (NCBI taxonomy): domain Eukaryota; kingdom Viridiplantae; phylum Streptophyta; class Pinopsida; order Pinales; family Pinaceae; genus Pinus; species Pinus albicaulis. Next base: position 54,525,296 of record CM076581.1, read on the forward strand.
TAAGAGTCGAGAAACAGGCAAAAGGTGACTCTATCGCTTTTAGATTGGAAACAAGCATGAAAGGACAAGCGCTTGATGACCTTTTCAAATTTAAAGAGTCAGAAAATATCGAAATGACTACTCAAGAATGCTAGGCAAAGGGTGTACCAAATAACCGTGAACTGCAATATACACCTTGGTTTCAAAAATGAAAGAGAAATCAACCAAGGACTTAACGTACGTGCAGGCAATCTCCCCGAATGTTGTGTTCGGTGTATCACGGGTATAAGGCAGCAGACTCGGCTTCCTGTGGATAAAGGATAGCAACCTAGTAGGGTCTCCCTTTATATACGCGACGGTACGGGGTCACAAGTCTGTACTAGCGCTGTCTAAAGCCAAAAGGCGAACGACAGCTGCTATGTTTAAAGACGCCGGAACACGCCTCTAGCCTAGACCTCTAAATATGTTTCGTTAGATTTCAATGCTGCCTTAGGTTAATTGAATAGATTTTAAAGTTGATCTTCAATTAGGTTTCAATTTTCAGGCCCTAACAAATGCATTGTTTCAAAAACTCCTAAGTGCAAAGCTACATGCCACAGTAGACCATTTTGTTCAATGAAAACTAGCTACAGGAGAGTTGAGAGTCTTTACACAAACAAAATGATTCGGAAGACAAACAATGAGATCTCTAATGCAACTAATGAAATTGAAAACTTTTCATTCAAATCACTAATTACTAGTAAAATCGAAAATTTTCAATTTGCACTAATTCAACCAAAAGCACAAGAGATTTTTTTTTTTTAAATTTTCAACGTTTGATAGCTAAATGCACTAAACAAACTGAAAACAAATGGAACAACTTGAGAAACGATATTGAGAGAGAAAAACAAGAAAATTTCACTCAACGACACAAACAATCAGATCCCAAATCGACCAAAGTCTCTCAAAACCAAGAAAAGACTCAAAAGCTCCAATGGACCATGTGATCCAGGCCCAAAGCAAGACCAAATGAAATTTGAATGAAGGAATGAGCAATCACCCAAAAATCGCAACAAAACAGTGAACAACTACTAAGAGGATGCGGAGGAGCAATCAGAAAGTCGACTGGACAAACGAAACACCAAAACTCCCAAGGAGGGCTCGATACACAAAGCCACTAGATGCCCTAGGGCTTAAAACGTGAAATCGATAGATAAAAGCAAACAACCAAAGGATGGAGGCAAATTCCCAGTCAAACAGGACTCCAACACACTCAGGTAGTCGAAAAATCAAGAAGAAAAGCACTGACCAGACCCAGAGAGCTCAAAACTGAGCAAACTCAAAAACCTTACAGGAGTGGCGCGACTGTAAGGCTGCAACTGGCGCCAAAAAGCAATTGGCGCGGGCTAAACAAAAGAAACATGTGCCAATTGGTGCGACTGTCAAGCTAAAAAGCGCGCCAGTCGAGTTTCTCAGCCAAAAACAAAAAATAACTACTCCAGAAGCAGATCAATGTATACTAAGCAAACCAAGAAGCAAAAACAGCAAAAGAACCCAACCCAGAAGGCTCATCAAGCAAGGAAAATCATAAAATAATCAAAACGAGACAATCTAAACGAGACAGTGAAATCTAGACGCTCCCCAGTTGAGTCGCCAAATTGTTGAGGAGGTAAATCCCCTCTGCGGACAGAGGCGATCCCTACTAGCCCAACAGGGGTCTAGCAACAATCACGAAATGTTACAACACAAGTTCCTAGTCACAAATGAAAAGACCAAAGATGGAGGCCTACCTGGAATCCAATGCTACGATCTGAAGAAGAGAGCGTTCCCGTTCCTCAGCCTCGGCAGATCACGATCCTCCACGATCTCCACAGATGGACACCTGCACATGCAAGAAACAAACAGATACAAGCATAAAATCCAGCATACACAACTAAATATCAGTCAGAAAGGATACTACTCATATTAACATAATTGAAAACAGAGTGGAACCATAATCGTAATCATTCATTAAATAACAATCGAAAGAGATTACAACCAATGTTCTGACGTCGTGGTCTCCTTCGGATGGGTCTCCAGTCGTTCACGTCTCACAAAGCTCACCAGGGAAAGGGAAAACCTCTCCAAAGTCTCTCGACGATAGTCTCCTTACTTGAGTCGGCCTTAAGGGAAGAAAGAGGGCTCTTACAGCACAAAGGCTCTTAGGAATTTGGAGATTCAAAGCTTAGGCACTTCAAGACTAGCTTGCAATGGAATTGAGCAGGCTTTTATAGATGGGGAAGGAGGGAGTTGGGATCCCTATTATTGTGGGATTGGCCCTATCAACAAGGAAGGTTCCATGGGAGGTGGCAAACCACTTCCCTTCCATAGAACTCCCACAGCCAAACCTCCCAACTCAAGATAGGTAATGGTTTCTGAGTTTGTTGAAACACAACTTCCACCATATTTGTTTAAAAAACACTCCTTAAATTGGCTGGTGCGACTACTGCTTTGAGACAGAGCGCCAGTTGGCGCGGCCTCTTTGTAGGATTTTCCTCATTGGCGCGAGTGGTGAACTGTCTGCCCGCACCAATGCAAAAGAAGATGTTTTCATGATTTCTTGCAAGGAGATGTCTTTAGGGCAATTGAAGCTCATGCTTAGAGGAATGCATTGATGATGTTTTCAAGGCATGACAATGTTCACAGGTCACAAAATGGGTCCTCCATTGTGCGGGATGGGGAATGGTAGGGACGGTGACAAATTACTGTGTAACACCTTTATTTACATTTCCAACAAAATGCACATAAAAATTTAATTAACACTACATATCGTATTGTATTACAGCTAATACATATCGTGTTATCGATACATTTCATTAAATACACCTCATAAAACAACTTTGGAAGAACTATGGGTATGGAGCGGAATTTTAGTTTTGATTTTCATGTTGATTAAACCTCGTTTCAATACCAAAGCACAATATATAGATTTTTTACCTTGTTAATTATTACACAAGTATATTCCAACTTAAATATTTCTCTATGTCGTCGAATCTGTTGTCATTGTTAATATGCTTGACGCTTGGAATTAATCACATCGTTTATGGGATTTTTGATCAATGGTTGCAATCTTAGCTAGGTCAGTTAGGGTAATAACCTTACCCCCAAACCCTAACCATTATTTCCATTTGTCGTCGTTGTGAGAGCAGCCCAAGCTCTGCAAATTATCTCCTCAAAATGCATCTCCTCCTTTCGCCCTTGGCCTAAAGAATTGAGGTAACGATTATTTGTGTGTTTCTTTGTTACTTGCCAATGCTGGTCTCGCTTGTTGGGTTAAATGAGTCTTTACAATCCCTCAGGTGTTCAAAAATATGTTCTTTTTGCAGTCTTACATGCTCAACAATGGTGTAACATGGTTCCTCTCTTTATTTTTGCTTCTCGGTAGCGTTTTGCATTCAAGCTACCATTCTCAGTCTTCATGTAGTTTTACATTACTCCAGGCTGATCTCTGCCTGGAAGGATAGTTTCCCAGCATTGACATGGCCAGGATAGGTAAGATGATGACCCTTACCATCTTTCTCTGGTTAATAATTTCAGAGTTCAAAGTAATACATAGCCGAATCTCATAGTTTGCTATTGTTTTATGTCTCAGGTCTTCTTGTTTGAACCCTAATGCATCTGTAAGGTATTATATTTCATTTTTTATTCTGTCCTCTTATTTTCTTTGACTCCTTTTCATTATAACCAAACCTCCAGGTTTTCTAACATATTTCCATTGACTTTAAGGTAATCTAAAGACTCTGAATCTCACTAGAAACCATGTTTAATAAATTGCCTACCTCGGTTTATGACAATTCGTCCATTTTTCCAAGGATTTATGAAACCTCCAGAGGGGTCTTCTCCAAGTTGTTTCATGTTCTGGTCCTATATTGGACTACTCTCTGTTTGATTGATCAAATGCGTTGCTCCATCAATTTCATGAGGGCCACTAAGGATCTTTCTCCTCTATGGATGTAAATTAATCCTTGATGGAACTACTATTAAATGTATCAATTAATTTTGTTTAAGAGTGGGTTTCAACAAAGATTGGTATTTAAGTTGGATAGTGAGACTTTGTTTTTATTTATATCATGTTTATGGAATTTTAATCTGGCTCTCCTTCTGTTTTGGTTCGATGCTCCGGCTAGGACATAAGTGAATTTATGTTCTTCTTATATAAAATATCTGGGTACCACAAGAAATTTCTTTTGCTATGAATTATATATCATTTGTATCTTATAGTTGTTTGAGTTCCCTTAATATTTTTTCGTTAGAATGTCCAGATATTCTTTCACGGTATTTGATTAGCTCATAATAAATTTGGTTCTTCTGGTTTAACACACCGCCCCCAGTTACTTAACCTATGATTGTTGCAGTCTCCTATATTTTGTGCTCGCATTCAGGCATGTTTAATTTTTTGGGGAAATGACCAGATTGTTTATGAACTCTTTTGACATTTGTATTACCTCATTTTGAGGGTTTCTATGCTCATTCTTAACTAAGTTCAAATGTCTTTCTTTTCTTCGGTCTTAAATCCATCGTGATGGTCATTAACTGTGTTGCTATAGAACATATGAATGTTTTCCCATGTTTTTTTAATTATATTTTCTTATTATACTCAACAATATCAGCACCAACTCTGATTTTTAAGCTCGATGTTTATTTTTTTCAAAACAATTTTCTGTCAAGTTATAGAATGTCAGATGATCGGACCATCTTTCAGAATGGGTTTTATTCTCAAACCGTTATTTCGTGTAAGTTTTTTCCTATATATATGTAGGACAGATTTCTAGTCTGGGGACTCCCCCTAGGATGGACTAACTATTCTTTTTTCATTCTGAGACCTCTTTATTTTCTGGAGAGTTTCCATTCTCTTCGTCAATTTCTACAAAGTAAAATTTGCTATTCTTTACTGTCTGAAGTGTTATCTATGATTTCTTATAATTATCTACGTATGTAAATATTTTTCCTTAATTAAATAGACATCACAAAGTATTCTAGAAAACATACAACCACTTTGAATTAAGTAGTTAATTCACTACTATAAATAGTCTATTTAGTAGTCCTGTAGAAATAATAGTTGTTATTCTACTGCAATCAATATTCATAGTTTACAGAGATAAACATACTTAATAAAATCATATTAAAAACATTTCCTTCCACCCTTTGTTGGGTTTATAATACTTATCTTAGTTAAGAAAAGCTAGCGGTAGCCTCCCAACCATGAGAGAGGTGATTACATCCTCATCTCCCCCCGTGCTCCTCACCAGAGTAGGATTTATTAGAAGTTATACTAGAGAAATGTTGAGATTGCAACAAGATGATGATCTTAGTGGAAAGAAGTCGCCTTCACTAAGTGGGCCCACAGGCTAGTTTTGGCGCAAAGTCTATTTTTAGACATGTCGATCATATTCTATGAGTTGCAGGATGCTATTTGTGGATGGTTGGTCATGTTGGAAAAATAGATGGACTTCTATTTTTAGACATCTTGGGCAGAATCTATTTTTAGATTTCCAGTCTAAAAATATATATGTCGAATATTATTAGCTCTTAATAATATTTGGACTCTAAACATTATCTTATTCTCTTGGAGCACTTCAGTTAAGTGCACAGATGTGGCACAGGAGCTGACAGAAGGAATTATGCTATTCTTGAGGGTTAAGTGGAGCTATTGCATGGATACTTCAGTTAGAACTCATGTGACAGAGTTTGGTGGAGTTGATTGAGGAAGTTAGTGGAGTTGTATTCAGTTTAACTCAATTAAACATAGTTGAGCTAGTTGTATCTAGTCTAACTGATTGATACACTAGTGAGAGTGGTGTGAATTAATTATTAATTAATTCACTAATTATTAACTCATAAATCAACTAAAGAATACATCAGTTAACTTTAGTGCATGGACAGTTTCAGTGGAGACCAATGGAGAGGTAGGTGAAAGAGCAAGTGTGACTATCAGTTGTGACTATATTGGTGCATGATTTTGCACCACACATTGATGGAGATGCCAATGAGGATTACGCAGTTCATACCAGGTGGATTCGAACTCATATTGGGCCATTATTCATCTTGGATTGCGCAGTAGAGGCAGGCTAATAGGTGGAGCAGATTGGAGCATGTGTTTTGTTAGATCTGAGCTTGTGTAGTGTGTAACAATTGGAGATTGTACTGAGAGATTGTGAGGAGTTTGTACAATGATTGTTGCATGATCTCTATCATTATAATATACAGATAGTTGGGGGTTTTCATCTTTAAGCTTTCCCATAAATACTATGTTTGTATGTGTGATTGTTTATGGTTTTAATGTGCGCATGCGATTGTTTATATTTCCGCAATTAATGATCAATAGTAGAAGAGGTTATGTATTATGCATGAAGCTCAAATAGTGTGTGATAAAGATAATCTCAGTGAATAATTTAACAGTTATTCAAATTTATACATGGTATCATAGCTATATTTATCATTGGAGCAATTGCAAAACATTGAAGCAGTTGAGTTTTGTGTTGGTGGAATTCGAATTTGCAGCAGTGTTTTCTTGGTGTCGAAGTTGAGATTTCTTTCAATGAATTGCGATTGGAGTATGCCCTTGAGGGAAGCTCGAATTATATTGCATGGAAGGACAGGATGGAGGCCGTGGTGGATGAAAATGGGTTGAAGGAGTTCATAGATGCTGAAGTTCCAAAGCCTACTTCTAGTGATGTTGTCGTACTTGACGCATGGCAAAAGAAGATAGCAAAGTGTCGAAGGATTCTGTTGGAGGGCGTGAAGGATCACATAGTATCCAGCCTTCATGGTAAGGCTTCTCCATTCTTGATGTGGAAAGCTTTGACAGATTTATTCCAAAGCAAGAGCAACCAGAGGAAGTTGGCGCTCAAGGACATAGACTGGGGAACATAAAGATGGAGATGGAAAAAGGCGACAGTGTGCCCCAGTACCTCACGATCATCCAATGCGGGGATGAAATTTTGGGAAGTGTAGGGGAGGTGTATTGATGATGAGGACTTGGTGAGCTTTGGCTCTCCGCGGGGCTTCGAAGGATTGGCATTCCTATCGAGGACTCATCAATGGTGAGAAAAATTTCCCGGGATGGAGCAGCTGAGTGGGATCCTATGCAAGAGAGATAGAAATGAAATACAGTGGATCTTCATCAAAGGCATCTGATGAAGAGAATTTTGCTTTAGCTGCCAAATCAAAGAAGGGGAAGAGCAAGAAATCTTCTCAATCCGGTGTGAAAGGCAAGAAGCAGGACATGTCCAAGGTGAAGTGCTTTCACTGTCACCAACACAGACATTATGCCACTAATTTTCCACAGAAGAAGAAAAATAAGCAGGCTGCTGGATCTGCAGCGGGAGAGGCCTTAGCCTCGCAGTTTGAGCTAGATTTTCATTGATCGCATGCTTGGTCTCAAGTGTGATGGGATCAGTATGCTTCTTGGACAGTGGTGCGTCTTTTCACATGACAAGAGATCGAGATTTGTTTTCTGATCTGGATGAGAAAGATCTTGGAGTGCACATCGAGATGGGCGATGATGGTAAATACAGTGCGACCGGTATCGGTACCATTTCCTTTGAGAGGGAGTCTGGTAAACCCTTCGTATTGAAGGAAGTGATGCATGTTCCAGGATTGAAGAAGAATCTTATCTCTGTGGCGATGTTAGAAGACAAGGGATATGATGTTATCTTTAGCGAGGGAAAGGCTTTCCTGCGCAGTAAGGCAACTGGTGAGACCCGGAGGATAGGGGTTCGAGTTAAGAACCTTTATCAATTGTAGGTAGATGGCTGCGCAGCAATGGCAGGCAAGGCAGAAGGAGTGGTGAGCTAGGATGATGGCGAGTTGTGGCACCAGAGATTGGGCCACCTTCACCATGGAGCTTTGAAGATACTGCAGCAGATTTCTATTGGGCTTCCTAAAGGCACTCTTGTGCAGTCAGATTAGTGCAAGGGGTGTACCTTGGGAAAATTTGTGAAAGCCACCTTTCACGATAAGGATAGTCATGCCACGACGATCCTTGAGAGAATTCACACAGACGTGTGTGGACCTTTCTCAGTAGCTTCGACAGAAAATCACAGGTATTATGTGATATTTGTTGATGATTTTTCTCGTAAGTGCGGATCTTCTTCATGCAGAAGAAGAGCAAGAAATATTCAAAGTTCTGTGATTTCAAGGCACTGGTTGAGAAAGAATCGGGGAATCAGGTGAAGGCTCTTAGGAGCAACAATGGTGGTGAATTCATCTCTGGAAAATTCAAGGACTTTTGCAGCGCAGAAGGAATTTGAAGAGAGCTCATAGCACCTCATAACCCATAGCAGAACGGGGTTGCTGAGCGGAAGAACAGAACGATCGTGGGTGTTGCACGGGCGATGTTGTATGATCAGGGCCTTCCCATTCACTTGTGGGCGGAGGCATGAAATACTGCAGTATATGTGCAGAACCATTGTCCTCACAGGATACTTGGCATGAGTACACCCGAGGAGGCATTTTCTAGTAAGAGGCCTGATATTTCCCATTTGAGGATTTTTGGTTCACCTGTTTACATTCATGTGACGAAGGATGCCAGGAAGAAGTTGGAGCTGACCGCAGAGGTTGGGATATTTGTGGGGTACACTGATACACCCCACAACTATCGTGTGTATTTGCCAGATAGTCGCAAGACTGTTGTGCGACGGGATATCAAATTTCAAGAGGAGAAAGCCATGAAGTGTTCACTTGAGAGGGAGCCACACTTGCATGCAGATGAGGAGCTATTAGTTCCTAAGGATGAGCTTCAGGATGTGGATCAGCCACAAGAGGAAGTTCATGGAGTGGAAGAGACCACTCATGCAGCGCCAACCATCAGAGGGCGGAAGCGCACTACAGAAGCTGAGCGATTGGCTCAAGATGCAGAGAAGGTTGTAGGAGCACCTACATCACAGCGCAGACAGAGACAGTCACCTGACCGGTATACTGGATACATGGCTCTTATGAGCAAGTGTATCGTGACGGAGCCATCCTCTTTCGAGGAAGCTGTGGAGGATCCCGCATGGGTAGATGCCATGGTGGAAGAGTATGATTCGATTGTCAGAAACAGTGCATGGGAGATTGTCCCAAGGCCGGAAGGGAAATCAGTGGTGGGTTCGAGATGGATCTACAAAGTGAAGCAAGCAGCTGACGGGAGTGTGGAGAAGTACAAGGAAAGATTTGTTGCCCGAGGCTTTTCACAGATTGAGGGGATCGATTATGAGGAGACCTTTGCACCTGTCGCAAGGTATTCTTCCATACGGACGATTCTTGCTCTCTCGGCGCAGATGGGGTGGCACATTCATCAGATGGATGTGAAGACTGTGTTCCTCAACGGAGTCATTGAGGAGGAGGTGTACATAGAGCAGCCCAAAGGTTTCGAGATCTTCAGCAGCGAGTCGCATGTGTGCAGGCTCAAGAGAGCGTTGTATGGGTTGAAACAAGCACCTCGTGCTTGGTACACACGGATAGGCAGTTATTTCACCGTACTTGGATTCTCCAAGAGTGAGGCAGATCCAAACCTATACCAGTTAGTGGAGAAGTTAAATTCTTGATCATTGTACTTTATGTAGATGAATTGATTTTGACAGGTGATGAACTGTTGATACACTCATGCAAGGCTGATCTTGCAAAGGAGTTTGAGATGAAGGACTTGGGCCTCCTTCATTATTTCCTGGGATTGGAAATTTGGCAGCGCAATGATGGACTATTTGTTTCTCAGGGTAAGTATGCCTGGGAGATACTGGAGAAGTTCAACATGCATGGCTGCAAGCCTGTTGATACTCCTCTTCCTGGTGGTTGGAGGAAGGAGGATGCTACTTCGGCGGAGGTAGTGGATGCCACTGTTTATCGACAGTTGGTGGGGTCACTTGTGTATAAATTGATACCGACCTACATTTTCTGTGTTGTTAACCAGCTTTCACAGCTATACGTTAAGCCTACTAAACTCTCTTGGAAGGCGAGCAAGCATGTATTGAGATATCTCGGGGAATCACATCGGGATATGGATTGTGGTACGAATTTTCGGATGAGGAGGGGAAGCTATGTGGCTTCATGGATGCGGTTGGCGGGGAACGGACGAAGAGGACATGCGGGAGGATTTTGGTATCGGGTTGACGGCGGTTTCTTTGAGTACGGCGGGAGACGGGGAATCGTAACTCGGTTCAGCGGGAGGCCCGAGTATGTAAACGCAGATTTGGCTGCATGTGAGGCTATATGGATGAGGAAGATCCTGGTCGGGTTGTTCGATTCACACTTGGATCCTACTGTGATTTATTGTGATAATCGGAGTTTCATCAAACTCTCGGTTAATCCAGTATTTCATGATAGATCTAAACACATTGACATCTGGTATCATCATATCAAAGATTGTGTGCAGCGGAAGATCATGTTACTTTCATACATTCCCACGGTGGATCAGGATGCTGATATCTTGACGAAGGCGCTCACCAGGAGAAAATTCGAATACCACAGAGGCAGGATAGGGGTGGCAGATAATCCTTATCTTGTTGAGAGGGAGTGTTGAGATTGCAACAAGATGATGAGATTAGTGGAAAGAAGTCGCCTTCACTAAGTGGGCCCGTAGGCTATTTTTGGCGCAAAGTCTATTTTTAGACTATGTCTATTTTTAGACATATGGATCATGTTCTATGAGTTGCAGGATGCTATTTGTGGATGGTTGGTCAAGTCGGAAAAATAGATGGACTTCTATTTTTAGACATACTGGGCGGAATCTATTTTTAGATTGCCAGTCTAAAAATAGATATGTCAAATATTATTAGCTCTTAATAATATTTGGACTCTAAACATTATCTTATCCTCTTAGAGCACTTCAGTTAAGTGCACAGAAGTGGCACATGCAGCTGACAGAAGGAATTACGCTATTCCTGAGGGTCAAGTGGAGCTATTGCATGGAGACTTCAGTTAGAACTCATGTGACAGAGTTTGGTGGAGTTGATTGAGGAAGTTAGTGGAGTTGTATTCAGTTTAACTCGGTTAAACATAGTTGAGCTAGTTGTATCTAGTCTAACTGATTGATACACTAGTGAGAGTGGTGTGAATTAATTATTAATTAATTCACTAATTATAAACTCATAAATCAACTAAAGAATACATCAGTTAACTTCAGTGCATGGACAGCTTCAGTGGAGACGAGTGGAGAGGTAGGTGAAAGAGCAGTGTGACTATCAGTTGTGACTATAATGGTGCATGAGTTTGCACCACACATTGATGGAGATGCCAATGAGGATTGCACAGTGCATACCAGAGGGATTCGAACTCATATTGGGCCATTATTCATCTTGGATTGCGCAGTAGAGGCAGGCTAACAGGTGGAGCAGATTGGAGCATGTGTTTTGTTAGATCTGAGCTTGTGTAGTGTGTAAAAATTGGAGATTGTACTGAGAGCTTGTGAGGAGTTTGTACAATGATTGTTACATGATCTCTATCATTATAATATACAGATAGTTAGGGGTTTTCAGCTTTAAGCTTTCCCATAAATACTGTGTTTATATGTGTGATTGTTTATGGTTTTAATGTGCGCATGCGATTGTTTATATTTCCGCAATTAATGATCAATAGTAGAAGAGGTTATGTATTATGCATGAAGCTCAAATAGTGTGTGATTAGGATAATCTCAGTGAATAATTTAATAGTTATTCAAATTTCTACAAGAAAGACCTCAATACCTCTGTCCAGCCTCTTCTCTAGTGTCAAGTTGCAGAGTTCCACTGGTACAAACTAGCTCTAGACCACTCTCACCTTACAGCCCTCTGGTTGTTCTCTTCTCATTACACATAACTCCTTTTCCTCTCTGGGATTTCCCTTTTATCCTCAAAGGAAAATGTAATTGTCAATAACTGCTTTAGTCTAACTACTTTGGAATCTTGGAAATTTTACCCATCATATTATGGAAACCACACCATAAAATAATTCTTTATTCAAAAATAAAAATAAATCTTGTTCATCAATTGATTAACATATTCGTTAATCATGTTTTACTTAAAAATTCAAATGTATAATTTAAAGTAGCATAAAGAAATTAATCCGGGTGTTACAAAACCCTAGGGTAATTAATCCCGTAACACCTACTGTGATAAATTGAGAAGCAACATCAAGTTGTCTGAAATGACCGAAAGGTTTGTGTTTACTTATATACATTTGAAATTTTTTAATGATTCAGATTGTGTTTGTTCAGATGAATCTTTTAGAGGTTTGATAGCATGCTTTACATGTTTGTTGTTATTGATCAGTTTGATTAGGAAATATTCATTGTTTCCAATATGCTTGATCAAGGAGGAGTTGCTACCAATAGAATAATTGAGAATGTTGAGGCTTTGTAAGTGACACGTTTCCTAGAAGGACATCTATGTGTTGATGTTTGATAGGGAGGTTGTCGTTGGTCTTCGAGCTTTGACCTCGGATATGCACCTGGATCCCTGTGTTGAATATGTTTAGCAAGTAAGCCTGATGGTACCTAGAGAGGTTGAAACTCTATTCCATCTTAGTACAACCTTGGAAAGATTTACCTGGTCAGGAATCTAGTACATGGAATTGTGATAAACTATTGATAGACCTTGGATATATTTCTCTGGTCAGGAATATAGTCAATGGAATTGCAGTGCCTAAACTTTTCATAGTTAATATCATTTGAAATCTTCCTTGTACTGAATACCTCCTTAGTTAAGAGGGAGTGTTGGAAAATGTAACTATGCTCGGTCTTCATAATTATATTTGAGTCACAATGAAATGTGCTTATGAAAAATAATGAAAATAAATTTTTTATTACTATTAAAATGACTTATTAAAGCATGGGTTTCATGCTTGGGTTATCATTTTTTAGGTCAAATTCCCCATTGAGGACTTCTACGATTTATTTTGAGTCAACAGATTCATTGTACATTTAAAGAGACCCTTCTTGGGCTTTTGAATCATGTAATGGATTATGTTAAATAATCATAAGACAAGGAGTCTCATCACGAGCTAGCTTGAACCGGTTGCGTCCATACTGTGTCTACTATTGACATTTATCTTTGTGTATTTCCCTATTGGTTCATCAATTAATGTTTACTCTGAGTATGGAAATTCCTACCTCAGTGATGATTATATATTGCATTGTAACCCTTGATTTATTGTTTCAGGTCTCCAACCATGGTCTTCGATCCAATATTTGGTATGATAAAGCATTTCAATCCTCAAACATCCTTTCTGACTGTGGACTTTAGGGGGCAATATTTTACACATCATTTTGTCACTATGGGAAATAACCATCAAAATGGATCTTTCACTATCCATGAAAGTGTTCCAAAAATTTCCCTTGTAAGGATAGAAGTTTAAACAATCCTAATGGGAATGAGAATTCCTAATTTCATGGGATAAAAACCTACTTGTAGTCACCTACGTACATTCCTAGCAAAATTATGCACATATGAAACTCTTACCATTAAAGCCTACACATAAGTGTGTTATGTCTTCCACTATAAACTGCACATGACTCAAAAAAAGTAAAATAAAAAGTGAAATACAAAAGATTTATTGGGTGAATATTTCCAAACTGGAAGCTTTGAGGTGATGCCTATTCAAGCCTGATCCCTCTGTTCATGGAGCCAATTCCCATTCTTTAAGGAACCCTAATCTAACCTTTTTAGGATCTCATCCTTGAGATGAGGATTTGAAACTTCCTTCACTTGGCCTATAAATCAAACACAAGCTAGAGGGTTTGGAGGATTACTGAAGGTAGACTTATGTTGTTCAAATAAGGTTGGAAAGATTTTCATCCAAGGATAAGATCATAGAACATTGGGAGGAACCACACTTCACTAAGGCCAAGGTTGTGTAACTCCTTTATTTCTAAAATTACTACAAATGAAATTTTCTTCCCACTATATTGTTTGAGTAACAATGTGAGATTTATAGAGTTTGGTATAATTTTATTCTCTCTTGTGTTGCTCCACTACCAGGGAGACTGAGTAGTACCTCGACGGAGTCACTGCCTAGAAATCATGAACATTGCTCTGCTGCCATCGAACCTAGACAGTACCCCAGCGGAGTCGTTGGCATCACCTGTTTGCGTAGGAAGCCTTTCTCAATCCTTTACCATTATTTTTTTCATGTGCTTATAGAACTTATTTTTATGTGCTCTCAAAAGTTATTCTTTGTGGTAGGAATTTCTTGGGTAGATGAGGGATACCGACTTATTTTACTTTGAAAGAGAGGTTGTTTTTGGCCTTTTATCGAGAGACCTTATTATTATTATTTTTAAAATTCCACTGGTCAAAGTTTTCTCTTTCCTCTTTTGTCAAGTCGTCTGTATCATCTGTTTGTTTCCAAAAATCAATACCAAGCTAGCATGTGGGGTTGGTCGTTTACACTAGGATATCCTGATCTATCTGATTTCCCCACATGACGATGTTCAAACTCCTACTTAGGCCAAGGGATTTTTGGATCGATTAGTTGCAAGTGGAGATCGATGCATAGCTTCGCCGGTTGAGTAACAACTGCAATAACCTTAAGATCTTAGGAATTTGATAGAACTTCACATAACTCGGGTGCCAACATATATGATGCTGCTGAAATGAACTACAACATGTAAGGGTGGATGGTGTCACTGGTAGAAAATTGAAGGAGCTATCAAAATGAACCAAAGCATGTTGATGCAAGCATAAGGTATTCAACGATCACTATGGTATAATTCTACACAATGGGAATAAATGAGTTGAATTCGACCATGTAAGAAATCATTTAATTACCAGTCATTGATGTATACTGTTAACAAACGTGAGACAACTCGCTGATAATGATGATGAGATTCAAGGTACCCCAGTACAATCTAACAAGTGTGAATGAATGAGTTGAAGTCGAACACTTGATAGAATCTACTAATCAGGAGAAATTGATGTATTCTCACTGTCGATAGAGAAGGAATCCGCCACTAATGACTGCAAACCATAAGGTACTGACAAAAGGACTGTAGACCTTATTCCCAGAGAAATGTGTCAAAATTGGTGGGAAAATATCTTTCGGAAGGAAGGCATTAAGGAATCCCACATCAATATAGCGCGAGTATAACCCGCAGGCCAAATTTGGAAGGAATTGGATGAAGAAAAGTGAAGTAACCAACCAGAAGCACATTTCTGGCATGCACAAAATGTAGCTAGCACACGGCAGAAACCCTTTGGACCAAACAATAATGAAAGCTGACAAAGAGGCGAAGAATCCATCGATAGGGTCAAATGGAAACCAAGGTACTACATGAATCCCAAGTGTGATAATGAAAGATGAAGTCGAACACAAGGGAAACCACTTAATCAAAGACCCATGTTGTTGATCAAATGTTGATCACAAGTTCACCTATCAATAATGTAAATAGGGCCAGGGTGCGGCTCTAGGTTTACTCTTAGAGAAATTTGTCGAAGACGATAAGAGACAAAACTGTCGGAAAGAAGTCAATGGAGACCTTCTCAAACCAGCATGAGCAAAGGACCAAATAGCTGATGTGATAGAACAAGACTCTGGCAGAAAAGGGATGGCTGACTGAAAAAATGAGTCAAGAGACACCACAAAAAGGCCAACTCAAGTTTACATCCCTTGAAAAAAATCGCGACTCATTTTGACTACGACGGCATATGATAAATTTGTATAAGTTTGTCATGCAGGAGGCATGAAAAAACCCTCCATATGATTGGAAGAGATAACCAACCAGGGGAGTACCGACTAGATAACAAGGTTATGACTTCTCCTAATTCAAACTAAAGCCCATTCCCAAATGGAGAAAAGACTTAACTTTTTGTGTTTTTTTCAAGGGCGACACAACTGACTCATAACTTCCATGAAATATGGAAGTAATGTCTCGATCCCGCTCTTTTTTGGATATTTTTTTTTTGTCTTTTTCATATTGAAAGCCTGAAAAGGAATAAAATAATGCCTATATTACAATGGATAGAACAAGTGTTGATGAATAGATGCTCTAGTTCCTGGGATAGGAACAATCTTATGCTCAATGTAAGGTAGTGAAACTGGTAAATGACACTCATAGGAATGTTCTATCCATGGGCAAAAGGTGTCAAGTTGGAGAGGCTAAGTGATTGCAAGGCTGACTTTGCAAAAAGACATGGTAAACAATATGGCTTATATGGAGGCTAGTATGCATAAGTGCAACGGAAAGTCAATTCCCTAACCTACATGGTAGTTCTGAACACAATACCTGCCATGACAGGTCAATTGTCATGGAATTGAAGCCATCATGGAATCATCTTGACATCATCAAATGGACTTGAAAACAACCTATCCCAACACTTAAAACCAAAGTTCATAAAGTCTTGGACAAATTAAAAAATTAAACTCAAAAATTTAGACAAGTGGGTTTTGAAATTTTTTTAAATTATGGGCATAAATAGGCCTTTTGGACTCACATTTTTTCATTTGTGCATTGAAGAATTTTAGAAAGAGCTCTGGAGAAAAAATCCCCCAACTTCAATCTGGACCAATTCTTATTTGAATTAACCCAAATCTTCCAGGTAATATTCTCAATCAGCTTAGTAATCAATTTTATTATCAATTCAAGTAATTTTTTTGTGAATTTCACCATAGGATTTAAGTTTTTTGTGAAACCCTCTGCATATACGCGGGTTCATAATTTCGAACCTGCGTCTAGACGTGATTGTGTAAGAAGGAACTCGCATATGCACAGAATGAAAATTTAAAATAAAAATTTAATGGTTTTTTGATGAATTGATTCAGGATGGCCATCAGTTGGAGAGAGAGGGAGCATAACACAATTGACAATGAGGTAATGGAGGAATAGAGAAAATTTTAGGGGCTAATATTCGTAGAAGGGCTAATTTTCCATGTTTTTTCCAAAAACAATATTCCCCAATTTCTAGTTTTTCTAAAAATGATTTGCCCACATTTTATAGTATAAAATTATTTTACCTTAAAAATCACCAAAATTTTATATAGACTAATCTAAAATCATTACAAATATAAATATTTTTACAAAATTATTGCCAAACATTTTAAAATTTGCATATTAGGGAATAGTAAGATTCGCCAAGGTTTCTAAACTTCAATATAAACTTTCATTCTTAAAATTTTCCTTATGGAGGACCAATTGTCCTTATATATACTCCAAGGATGTGGTTTGCTCAAGTTTTTTACGATGCCAAATATGAAAACGAACACCAAATTGCTTGAAATGCTCATCATTACTGGGACCTAGGGGAGGATTTCTTCATGATTGATCAAATGCCTTTAAGGATCAAGATTGAAGACATATATTTTATAACTGAACTCTCTCAAAGAGGGGAACCAGTAAATTTACAAGGCAACCCAACAGGAGGTTTGAATGTTGAGGATTACATTTGCATATACTGTGTTGATCTTCAGGACACATGGTAATCTGATTGTATTCTGAGAAATCGCCCATGAAGGAGAAAATCTCATTTCCCTCACACTCATTAATAATATGATCAATAAATGGTTTGGGGTAATTATCCTTCAGACATGCTTTATTCAAATCCCTGAAATCAATATAGACAGGGATCGTTCCTTGTTTCTTGTCCATAGGCACTGGATTGAAACTCGCTCAGTTAACGGAACGAGGTATATGAAACCCGCCCTAAGCAGCTTCTCAACCTCGGCCTTGATATTTGTGGCTTTCCTAGGGTTGACTGGATGAAGCTTCTACTATATAGGCTTAGCATTATCGTAAGTCTTGATCTCATGCTGAATAATAGATGGATCAATTCCAGGAATTTCCTCATAAGACCAAGTGAACACATCACGAAACTCTTTAAAAACATCGGTATAAGTTTGAACCTATTCAGGGGAACATTCAGCTCCGATGAAAAAATTCTCTATAATGTTGGGATTCCTAGAAATGTTCACCGAGATAGTCTCATAAATATAAACCATGTTTCCTTCATCAAAAGACTGTGCTAAAGCCAAAGGGTTCAGGATCAGATGAAAAAAACCAGAAGACACAAGGATATACATTCTTGACTCAAGCTCTCGCAAATCTGGTAGAAAATAGACCCGATGATGAAAATCATCCCACGGTCTTTCCACACCAGTCATTACCTCGAGGATAGCCTCTTGAGATGGTATAATGGTATCAAGGTAGTCTTGAGCAGAAGATGAATTAAGTGTCCAAGTCAGAGCCACATCTTTGTCCAAATCCTCCAGCGAAAGAGAAACTGGAATGGAATCTACAGAGTCAACTATATACTGATAAGCAATATCTACTGCATATATAGGGAATTCCATTCCACCCACTTTACCTTATTTTAATATGGTAGTAGGAGAAAGTAAGGTCCAAGGGTCCTAAAAATAATGAGTTCGGAAGAACTCTTATCGAGTAGGAGCCCTGGAGGATGAGATAGCATTAATATGAACAGAAGGAGGCGAAAGATCAAAGGTATCCATCAATGAGGTATACATTCCAACCCCTAAATTCTCCATAGGTTACTTGGCATCATTCACCAAGGGAACAATAAAGTTAGAATATGCATTTGGATCTATTGGAGAATAGTCCATCTGATCAACAGTGACAATCCTCCCTTTAGGGGGAAAACACAAGATGTGAAATAATTATGAAGCAATAGCATCCATCTCATAAATCCAATTCTACCCCAATAGAAAGTTGTAGTCCAAATTGGAATCAACTATCTTGACTTCAATATTGATAACTTTACCCCCAACACAGATGGGCAAAGCTAGAACATTTCCATGTGGAATGTGAAAATGGCCATCAAATGCAGTGAGAAGAGTAGGTGAAGGAGCGGCTTGAGGAGATCCAATGGATTTCCAACATGAGATATACATAACACATGTGGAAGCACCCTCATAAACTACCATTCAAAAAAAATTGATTTTTGGATACGTAGATTTGATATGAAAATCCATGTGATGAGGAAGTCTCTTCTTAAGATTTTACATATTGAATTTGATCATAAGAGAGTTCTTTGGATCGATTGACCCGATTGTAGTGAGCAATGCACTCCTTTGTGCTGGGCACGATTGGAGTACCTCCAACGCAGACATAGTACAAGGACTCTGAGCTAGATCTTCTACAATGGATTAGTTCAGGGATGCCTTAGCATTAGGGGTTGATTTTTAGATGTTTAGCATAACCTTTCTGCATGCAAGGTATAGGCTCAACTGCTGGCCTCTCAATATGGAGCGGCTCAGAAGTATCAAGAGAACCCTTAGCATTCAAAGACTTGGATTCACCATAATCATGTGATCTCGTAGCGACATCAACATGAGCACTCATCATATATACATTTGAGAAATTTTCCCCTTCCTAGTTGCCCCTAATGGAAGCTCCAATATTTTCATTCGCGCCAACAAGAATTTATTTCCCTTGGGAAAAAGGGTTAGTCAGGACAACCTAGGAACTAGTGGAACCCTGTTGAGATAACAAGTGCTGAGCATCCTAAATATTAGGGTAGAGATGGGTGAGGTGGTCTCCAGTGCATAACTTGCATGGAAACTCAAATTTCTTCTTTTCTTCTCTCTTACCCTCTCCAACATTATCGTTGGATTTGTTCGCATTACCCTTCCCATCCTTATATTTCTTCTTGTTATTCCATCCCTTATTCTTCCCATCGGATTGTTGATTTCCTTTAGTGTTATAATATTGAACAACATTAATGGTTAACGGCCAGGAAGGAGTAGACACTGATGGCGTAGCTTGAATAGAAGGAGCAGATTCAAAAGGTTAGTCATGCCACTATCGATCAAACTAACAAGCTCGTCAGCATGAGGACCTAGCTTTGGTTTGGCTAAATCCACTTTCGAATGAGGAGCATCAAACAAAATATTATTAAGAATTATAGACTGAGAATAGATCAGTTCCAACTGTTGGGCTCTAAATATAGCTTTCTCCTCAGAAAATACCCCGGAAAGAGATACATCCTTCGATATTTTTGGCTGTAAGGATTTAAGGAACCATTTGAGAAGGAATTCATTAGGAATATGGGATTTAATGAGCCTCTTCCTTCTCCTCCATTCCTGAATATGATCAAAAATGTGTGTTGCCTTATCCTGCTGAAAATTGTCCAGAAGCTCAGTTCCAGCGTCATATCGAACATGCAACTGAAAATGGTTAAAAACATGGTATCCAACTCGCCAAACGAAGAAAAAGTACCCCCAGTAAGCTCAATGTACCATTTAGCAGTGTTTCTAGTGAGGGTGCAGTGAAATAGTCTCAACCTAATCGAATCATCGATGAGGGGGGTCAACGAACACAATAAATGTAAAGTGGTAACATGGTCGGTTGGATCCTCACCAGTCTTCCCTTCAAATTTTGGATTATCTGATGGAAGTTTAGTAGGGACCGGATGCCAACTCGGGCTGTATTGAATAGGATCATTAGTCAATTTTTACAAATCTGGAAAATTTATGGTTGCCAGGAATGATAAGCATAGAGGAGCTTGAGAATTCCATCCACCAATGGAAACATTCCCAACGTCTTGAAAAGAATAACTTGGATTTTCTGAGGCACCGGGTTTCCATGGATTGTTTGTAGAAAAATATGAACCATAATAGAAACCTTGTGGCCCGAAAGCATTTGGATTAGGATCCCCTCCCATCATAGGATTACCATAAATAGGGATATTTCCCCCAATCGAAGTGTTAAATGAAGATGAAACCACTTGGTAAGGGTTACAAGCATTAGCGAATGGAGAGAAACCCTGAGAAGCACCTATGGAGGAGAAAGGAAAATTTCCCTGATGACCATACAAAAACTGATTCCCAGTTCCCAACCCAGTAAAAGCAAGGTTCTAGCCTTGAAAATAATTAAAGCTTTGGCCTTCGAGGAAAGGATTAAAACCTTGAACTTAAGCAGAGAAATGCAATGAACCTAAGGAAGGATTTGAATGAGGGATATGACCACTTCCAAAGGGGAAACCTTGAAAAGAAGTTGATCCACTAGCCATAGAAGAAATGGGCATGGAGACAGTTGTAGCGACAGTGAGAGGAGCTGAAATAATTTCACTAGAAGGCATTCCAAAAGAGAAGGGACCAAAATGGGAAGCAAAAACTTGGGTGGTCCCACTTGTAGATGGAATGGAGGTAGAGCCAAAAATTTTCAGCACTAGAAGTGATGGTTGAAATAGCAACAATACCTCCTCCCTCAGCCAAAAGAGGAGTATGCACACTCGAAGTGCTCATAGCCGAATATGTGTTCCCAGTTTTGGCCATCAAAAGAAAATAAGGAGAAATATGAGGGCTAGTCGGTCTTTGAGACAGAGGCCAAACGTATAATAGAACATCCAGAAAGTTAGTAGGAAGAGGAGAGGGAGGAGTAACTGGAGGTTCAGGAATTTCTTCCACCTCAACTTATTTTTTCAGAAAAAGGACCTGAGAAAGGAGTGGAGTACTCCTCTCTAAATCACCACTAGTACTAGGACCATCCACGGAAACAATATGCCCAAGAGGAGAATCACTCTCTAATGCGTTTTCAACTACTAGTTGAAAATCACCAGCAAAATTGCTCCTATGCCTTCTTGAAGAAGGCTCGGCACTCGTAGGAGAAAGCCCATGAAACCTCCTTGATCGATGAACCAAACGATCAACTACTTTTAATAATTATGAGATTTTATTAGACTCAAAAAATTACAAATCTATGGAAATCTAGGAGCAAAGAGCACTCTCTACAAAAATGCCCCTAAGATTCAGAAATAAAGCAGCCTTCAGGTATTTCCGCTCCAATTTATTAGGACCGGACACCAAAATACAAGAAATTGAATATAAGGACCTTCCGAGAATAATTTGGGGTAATTACGCCACACGCCTATTGTTGGGTGCCAGTTTTGTACACTTTTTCTACCTTTGTTTTCCCTATTTTTCCTCTTAACTATAACCAATGGGAGTATCCTTGCCTCTTTCTCCTACCTTTCTACCCTAACTTGTGTTGTTTCACCTTGTTTTTATTACTTTTCCAACTCAAAAATTATTATGATATATCGTACCTTTTTATGACTAATTGATGGTGAATGTTTGGAGAAGATTGATGGTCTTTGTGTTGTCTTTTCAGATGTCATTTATAGCACCAAAGATCCCAAGCATGAAGTTCACAGAAGCAGTTAAGAGGGTTTTGTTATAGAAAATCGATGTTGTTACACCTTGCTGTTACAGACCCGTCGAAATTTTTTTGTTACGTTCTACTGTTACAGACTCATTGGCGAACTTCTAATACAGTTGTATTGTTGACTGATCCCATCAACACTTGTTGCTGATCTGTCCTCTAGCTGTTACACTACAACTGTGATTGTATTACGATAGCTGTAGAAGTTTCTTAGAATTTTATTTTTTGGATAATAGCCTAAGGGCGATTTTGATTGTAATCTTTTATTTTCTAGTCAGAAATTTATTTGTAATATCCCCAAAAGGAAATGCTTAGCAAGACATGCCTGAAAAACACATTTTTTAGGGATGTGTGCTTTATCTATCACAAAATGTGCTTAAAAACACTCAGCAATCAATTCCAAGTACTGCAGAAACCTTTACTCAACTTTTATTCTCAAAAAGGTGAGGAAAAGCAGCTTTTCATGCCCTAAAATGACTTTATTCAGAAATGTGTGTAAAAATAAGGGTCATGGATCTGGGATATGTTAGATTAGGTCAAGAGAGATTCACATGCCAAATTTCAGCAAAAAAAAAAATGTGTTTTTCTATGTTAAACAGATCCTCCATTCCCGACTAGGCTTAAAATTGCTGATTTCCCATGACTTGGAGTATGCAGAAATTTGTTGAAGCTTAGAGAGCATATTTTCTGAAGGGTTTGATGATTTTATGCAGAGATAAAAGTATGACAAGCTTAGAATAGGATTCAAAGATCTTACATTATAAAATACAGATCTATACTTGAAGAAAAGGCCTAAAACCCAAGCTTTATGACACAAGCAATAGAGAATGAACCAGACAGTGTTATTTTCAGAAATCTGAAGCAATATTTTATTAATTTTTAGATATATAATATATCAGAGGTTAAAATGATATATCTAAATGGGATCTATATGCAAAAATTCCTTTTAAGTACATTCCCCTTGGGGATCTCAGCTGAAAGTGAAGGACACTAAATAGATTTGAGATCTATACCATGGATCTGCAGTAAAATTCAGAAATTTCTGAAGTATATATCACACAATATATCAGATCTGAAATATGACATGGAGTGGTTGGCCAATCCATGGATCACCTCAGTGAAGGAAAGGAGTCCTTTCACCGGAGATCTCTCCTCCAAATTGCTAGCAAATGTACACTGCAACTCTACCAACAAAATGACGCATTTTGTGAAGCTAACTATGCTGATGAAGTGATGCACACTTTGGTCTCATGCCAAGATAATAATATGAAGCTCAAAACAGCTATTTCACTCCTTCCAATGGTTTAGATGACTTCCCCACTGAAAATATGCAATAGAACTCTTCAGATCTGAATAGATCTGATTCCACTTGCTGCAGCTCACAAGATAGCTCAACTCCCAACATGACCAGCGCTGTAATGTAAGGTGAATCTTGGCCAAAATTCCAGATAGTGGATCAATGCAGCACAATCTCCTCCAAGAGACCCTCAAGGAAGAAGAGGAATTCCTAAACAGGACATTCCTCTCTCTCTAGCTAAACAGCCAAGAGAGTTTGAGTTGCTCAAGAAATCTCAAAATTGAAATATCATCAACAACCTCTCCTTGAGTATTTCCCTTCCTTATATAAGATTATGGTTTGCAAAACCCTAAACCACCTTCATCCATTTGTCCCTTTTCACATGGAGGACCTCCTCATAGGACTGTGCTGATCATCTAGGAGGTTCATTGTATCTGGACTGCTTTATGATTTGGTCCTGTTGACCCGATCAAATATCTTGAACCTGTTTCACATACAGGTTAATTTTATTGAGCAAGCCTTGATTTGACTCTGTTCACATTGGGCATTTATTTATTCTCATGTTTAGGAGTTTTATTTGTTCTCCTTTACATTTTATTCATAAAACATAAAAATAAAATGACATTGAATATTCCTACTAGCTTGGGCTAGTTAGGAATATTACAGTCCTCCCCCTTCAAAATTTTGCTTGTCCTCAAGCAACTGTAGGGTAGAACAAAAATTCTCCTTCCCTCTTCTTGTGGCCTCATTAATGGACCCCACCATGGCTGAAAATGAAAAGCAATGAATCTGTCCTCCAATGATTTCCTCCAAGTGTAAGATAGCAAGTGTACATCATGAGAAAATGGAAGGTGCAAGTGGTGATCTCTTTGTTTCTAAATGGCCTCATTAATTTAGGAGTGATGAAGAGAATGGGGAAAATTTTTCCCAATGAGTGTCTCCCACACCCATGCTATCATCCATAAGAATCTAGTTACCTCCAGATAAGGCAACTTCAAAAATTCCTCTTCCACCTTGAGCTCCAGCAAAGAAGGTGGGTTGAAAATCTGCAAGTGGCAAGCATCATAGCCTACCCCACGTTGTTCACCTCTACACTTAATATAAGTGTAGAGTGCAAACTGATCTTGGGCTACAAGGATATTTCCCTCAAGTGGCATCATGAAGATTAGATCTGCAAAGATCCTCCCTCCAACGTTGTAAAACCAGTTAGCGCAAAATGTTGCATATGTGATGGACAGAAGGGTATCATCATAAGGTATCCATCACACACATGGCCCACCTCCAAGAGAAACAAGTGTTTGGTCATGGTGGCCACAACTCTTCCCATGTTCCCATTAGAACATGTACTGCAAAAAATGTGGGAACCTACTTCCCAAAAGGACACATCCAAACCATGTGCCTCACTCAACATCATGTCTCCCATCAAGATAAAAGCAATATCAACAATTGAGAACATTACTATCATCATCATGAAGGAAATACTGAAGGTTCTATGTGATGCAAGAGAGTACCAACAGTTTCCCAAGTCTTCACAGCGCAGTTTTACATACTGCTGCTTTAGAAGAATACATGGAAAATTGTTTCTTGTTACATGGTTAATCATATAAATCAAATGAACATACATGTAAGAAAAACATCTTTTGCCAAGGCCACATAAGAGATGGCTATCTCCATCATATAATTTGGCCCAATTTAGACCATGGAGCTCAATGAATAGCTTGCCCTCTTGTGGAGCAATGCACTGCCAAAAGATGGTAAGAGGATGCAAGAAACATTTCTCACCATATGTTGGAAGCAAGAAGATACATGGATCCATGAATGAATCCTCAATAATAGTTTGGCACACTCCCATGAAGGGGAATGAACCAAGGGCTACATGAAAGTCCTTCTCCTCCTGCTTGGAAACCCGAGTCAATAAAAGCACACCACAGTAATAGATGTCTCCATCTACCACTTCATCTTCTTCACCTCCTCTTTGCTCACCAAGTGCATCGAATGAGAATTGATCCTAGGAATACTCCATCAATAAATCCTAGCTCCAAAGTGACAACGTTGTTGGCCTATGCAAATAGGCTCCCATCAACACATAGCTCCAATCTTTTACATGCAGAATGTTAAAGGCATCTCCCATAATGCTATTACATATGAGAAATCCTTCCCATGAAGAAAGTCCTTCTTGAACATCTAAGGTCAAGGAGTAACCCCTTTGCACTAGATAGTGCCATCTTCTACTCCTACAACATCATGAAAAATGTGAGAGAAAATCTGCCCTTGCTCTCTCAAGAACATCCCAAGCAACAAAATCTTTTGCTGCCTCTCTATACTTCCATCATCAAGATCATGTAGTGAAAACATGGTGATTGACATGAAGAATATTATTTCAACACAATTTGTCCATACTCCTTGCTGCTCCATGATGCAAGTATCCTGCCACATACCCTTAGAAAGAGAGTGATGAACAAACTCTTTCAAGAGCAACTAGCGCAACCAAGCCTCCTGCTTCCCGGTGTCATAGATCTACAAGTAGCTCTCCAGCTTCTTGCTCTCCATCCACATCCACTCAACCAATTGTGGATGTCTCCTTCCATCATTCATCTTGGTACTCCTCCCATGAGGGCTACCATCATCCCAAATCAGATTTCTGCATTTCATGGGATCTTGAAATGCAATCTTCCCGAGGATCAATTTGACCATATGAGGATCCAAATAGGTGGTAGGAAAAAACCTCCCATCATGATGTGCATGGCTCAATAAATTTCCAACACAGTCTGAGAGATTTTTTCCATTTTAAGATTTCCCCCATCTACTATCTGCTCCTGTGAGAAGGGAAGATTCTCCTCAAACTGTTGAAGAACTTTGCACTCCATGATGTGTTGAAGTGCACCTCTAATGAATTCTTCCCATGAGGTCTTCTCCTCATGCATGGCCTCCCAAAACCAAAGGGGCCTTGGATTTTCTGCAAGTAGAAGTTTCTCTTTGAGCAGGGGTGTGCTCATTGAGAAAGGGCTATCTGGAAGGGAGAAAGGGTTTCTCACTTGAAGATGTCTACCATCCATCATTCCACCCTTTATTGCTTCATGAATGAAGCTTCCATGTGAATGCTCCAATGAGGAATGGTTCCTCTCTTCTTCCTCATTGAATTTTCACAGCGCAGTTCAATTCTGTTGCTCTAAATCAGCAGCATGCAAAGATGTAGATCTCTTCATACAATGTGCTGAAATGACAATAGATGAATTTTTAATCATACCTCAGTGAGATGTAGAAGCAAGAGCTTCTTATGCAACTATGTAGTCTTCCTTCATTACTAAACATGAAGGCTACTCTTCCAAGGTTGTGCCAGTGCTGGTACAACTCTCCACCCTCTCAATCTCCTTGAGATCTTCTTCAATACCCTTCAGGGTCTGGAAAAGGAGCAGGAAGATATCCTCTTTTGTCATTCTTCCAAGTGGTGGAGCCATGCTCTTGTTTCTTTTGTACAATGCATCTTCTTTGTGAGGGTAGGAAGTGCATGGGTCTTCCTCTCCTTCTTGAAACCTTCTGTAGGTCTCACTGCAACTTTCTTCATCTTGAAACCCTCTAAGAGTCTCGGTGCATCTTCTTTCTCTCTTCTGATTTACCTCTTTGGAGAGGCCCTTATTAGAACCGAACAATGATGAGAGTAATCTCATTCTCTCCATAATTCTAATCTCTATTCCTTCTCTTCACTTCTCTGATAGCTTGATCTCACAGGCTGTGCCAGAGATCATGCTCTGATACCACTGTAATATCCCCAAAAGGAAATGCTCAGCAAGACATGCCTGAAAAATTCATTTTTCAAAGATATGTGCTTAATCTATCATAAAATGTGTTTAAAAACACCCATAAATCAATTCCAAGTACTGCAGAAACCTTTACTCAGCTTTTATTCTCAAAAAGGTGAGGAAAAGCAGCTTTTCATGCCATAAAATGACTGTATTCATAAATGTGCGTAAAAATAAGGGTCATGGCTTTGTAATATGTTATATTAGGTCAAGAGGGATTCACATGCCAAATTTCAGCAAAAAAAAATTTGTTTTGCTATGTTAAACAGATCCTCCATTCCCGACTAGGCTTAAAATTGTTGATTTCCCATGACTTGGAGTATGCAGAAATTTTATGAAGCTTAGAGAGCGTATTTTCTGAATATTTTGATGATTTTATGCAGATATAACAGTATGAAAAGCTTAGAATAGGATTCAAATATCTTACATTAGAAAATACAGATCTATACTTGAAGAAAAGGCCTAAAACCCAAGCTTTATGACACAAGCAATAGAGAATGAACCAGACAGTGTTATTTTAAGAAATCTAAAGTAGTGTTTTATTAATTTTTAGATATATAATATATCATAGGTAAAAAGGATAGATCTAAATGGGATCTATATGCAAAAATGCCTTTTAAGTACATTCCCCTTGGGGATATCAACTGAAAGTGAAGGACACTGAATAGATCTGAGATATACACCATGGATCTGCAGTAAACTTTAGAGATTTATGAAGTATATATCACACAGCAGATCAGATCTGAAATATGACATGGATTGGTTGGTCAATCCACGGATCACCTCGGTGAAGGAAAGGAGCCCTTTCACCGAAGATCTCTCCTCCAAACGGCTAGAAAATGTACACTGCAACTCTGCGTGCAAAATGACGTAGTTTCTGAAGCTAACTGCACTGATGAAGTGATGCAAACTTTGGCCTCATGCCAAGATAAGAATATGAAGCTCAAAACAGCTATTGCACTCCTTCCAATGGTTTAGATGACTTCCCCACTGAAAAGATGCAATATAACTCTTCAGATCTGAATAGATATGATTCCACTTGTTGCAGATCACAAGACAGCTCAACTCTCAACATGAGCAGCACTGTAATGTAAGGTGAAGCTTGGCCAAAATTCCAGATAGTGGATCAATGCAGCACAATCTCCTCCACATTAGGGGAATTTTGAGGTCTAAAATGGGCCTCCTAAGGAAAATGTACAATCAAAATTCACTTTATGAGAACCAATCACATTTTAGGGGATGACATCATCCCTAATGGTTGAGGTGGCATTGCTTGAGTTGAAGGTATTTTCTTGTCACATTCTCAATGGTATATAAAAACTCATGGTTAACCAATGTTAGTTCTCTAAGTACTTTTAAATTCAAAGTAAAGTACTCATAATAAATGTCATTTCACACTTTTTGAATAAAAATATATTATTGTCATTTCATATTTCTTGAAAGAAACAATGCATATCCCTATACATTTATTATATTATATTATATTTATATAGTATATTAATTACATATTATTATACAATTTAAATAATATAAATTTTAATTAATAGCATATAATATAATTAAGAATTTATAAATTTATATTTATATTTTATTTTAAGTTATTTAAGTACAAAGGACAAATGCATTAGTTGTTCAATGATAATGAATTTTTCTTGAAAAACTCATTCTTATTTATAGTCACATCAATACAATTTTTTATTAATTTTATTTTGGTACAACTTTTGAATTGAATTTAACTATGGTTACATGGATTGTGGTGCAAAAAGTGAATTGCAAATTCATAAATATTATTTTATTGGTTTAGCTATTATTTTATTATTTCCTTAGGAGGCCCATTTTAGACCTCAAAATTCCCCTAATGAAGAGACCCTCAAGGAAGAAGAGGAATTCCTAAATAGGACATTCCTCTCTCTCTAGCTAAATAGCCAAGAGAGTTTGAGTTGCTCAAGCAATCTCAAAATTGAAATATCATCAAAAACCTCTCCTTGAGTATTTCCCTTCCTTATATAAGATTAGGGTTTGCAAAACCCTAAACCACCTTCATCCATTTGTTCCTTTTCACATGGAGGACCTGCTCATAGGACTGCACTGATCATCTAGGAGGTTCATTGTATCTGGATTTCTTTATGATTTGGTCCTATTGACCCGGTCAAATAGCTTGAACCTGTTTCACATACAAGTGGATTTTATTGAGCAGGCCCTAATTTGACTCTATTCACATTGGGCATTGATTTATTCTCATGTTTAGGAGTTTTTATTTGTTCTCCTTTACATTTTATTCATAAAACATAAAAATAAAATGACATTGAATATTCCTACTAGCTTGGGCTAGTTAGGAATATTACATTATTAGGAAGTGGTTATAACTATACATGTTCTATTTCTATCAGCATGATAATCATAAGATTCTCATGACTAATCTACCTTAATTTTCTGATGTAACCACTATATAGTTTTGATGTAACCAAGTGGGAAAACTCAGCAATACATGTAGTAAAATTGCATTTTTCAAAAATTTATGCAATAATAGTTAAATGCAGCCCATGTATCCATTCATTCTTACATTATAACATCCATATACAAAATTATATCTGAAAAAAATCATGGTAGCATAGTTAAACGAGCCTCCCAAGCCATTATTGCTCAAAAATCATGCAAAAGACGAGCTGTAACCATGAATAAAAGCTAGAAATACCCTGACAATGTTATTTTATTACTCTTGCAACAACAGTAAGTTGTACATCAGATCTAAAGCTGCTATGTGCATAAAAATTCAGATATATATCAGATCCATGCACTATATAGGCTCCTCTAATGAACCCCTTTGGGTTTTCAGCAAAACACCATGTACAAAGTGTAGATCCGAGATCTAAGACTGCAAATCTACTGAAAATTACAAATATGGAAAGTGGATCTGATCTGATATGAACAAATAAAGGATCTCCTCCAAAAAATCTCCAAAGTGAATGGCAGATCCCCAACACTCAGAAAATCAACTCTCCAAATGGTTCACTGAACCACCCTGCAACTGCTCCTTCAGAAATTACACAGATCTGGACCAAGACTACGCTGTAGGGGAAAAAATGTAGTTGGCATGTAGCCAAGATATGAAAATGAAGCTCAATGCCTTCAATATTGTTCTCCCAATGGAGTAGAAACCTCCTCCACTGAAAATGAGCACTGAAATGGCCTAGATATGAAGATCTAGTCTCCACTTGCTGCAGCTTACTGAAACAGACAAACCCTCAACAAGATCTATGCTATCAAAGGAATATAAAGCTTGGCCTTCAGCTAGATAGTGGACGATATGGTGCAACACTCCTCCAAGAGATACTCAACGGAAGAGGTGGGATTCTTGATCAGGAACACCATGTGCTAAACAACACTCTATCTCAGCTAAACAGCCAGAGAAAGAAATATGTCTAAAAAGACCATATATTAGAAAATCATAATCATAAGATAACCCCATATGGATTCCATCCTCTTCCTTATAAACAATGTGAGCCTTCTCACCTTGGGTCCCACTCATTAGGGTTTCCATCTTCATGCAATGAATCTCCCTCAAAAACTGTGTTGTCCCATCATCAATGCCATTACTCCAAAACAACGTTGTTGGATTTGGTCAACCTTGACTGGATATTCATGCAATGTCTTCTTCCACACTCAAGGTGGCTTTATTCTAACTATCTAAGATTATCCATATTCCCACTAAGTTATCTTCATTAATGTTCCACTTCCTTCATACTAGCTTTGTTGACTTGGTCAAACTTGACTTTATCCACATGCATTAGCCTCGTTCACACATGAAGGTGCTTTATCCAACTATGAATATAATCCCTTTCCCCATTAAGAAGGTTTTTATTGCTGCTAAGAATATTTATGGGTCTCCCTACCCATTTATTCATCTAACTATGTGTTTGGAGCAAAATTAATATTCCAATTAGTTGCATGCTAATTTATGAATATTATAGTCCTCCCCTACCAAATGTTGCTTGTCCTCAAGAAACTACAAGGATAGAACTGAAGAGCCTCTCCTCTTCCTCCTATAGCATCCTTAAGTGGTAATTTCTTCCAAAGAACAAGATGATCTTTCAAAAATATGCCCTCAAGTTGTTCCTCGCATGTGTATAAGTATGCCTTTGGTGAAAAATCCCAATGGCTCTCATCATGAAAAAGTGGGATATCCATGGAAAAAACTATATGTGGTATAGAGGCCTTCAAGAGGCATGGAATCTTAAATACATTGGGAATCATCATCCTCATGTGAAGCCTCCATCCCCAAGCTATCATCCACAAAAAGTGAGTCACCCTCCAACATGGTAACTCCTGAAACATCTCTTGCACCTTAGGTTCCTACAAATAAGGTGGGCTACATAGTTGAATATGTGGGACTAAATTGTCCATCCCACGTTGTTTCTCTCTCCACTTATGATATGTATGGGGCTGCTTTTGATATTGGGCTGAAATATTATGGTCTCCAAGAATGACCCAAGTCCCCTCACCAATCAAAAAATCCATGAAGTGTCTCTCCAAAGAACTCAAGTTCTCCAAATGGCTCCTCCCACATGAAGACAAGAGGTGTAGTGTGGAAATCATGGTTTTCCCATTGTTTCTCCTAAAACATGCAACATATGAAGTATGAAGAATCATACTCCCAATGGGAAAATCCAACTCTTGTGCCATCCTCCCAATAAAGCTTCCCATAAGAAAAATAATATCATCAATATATGGAAGCAAAAGAAAATAGAAAAAAGTTTCCATATGACAACCAGGAGGTGGATCATAGTTCCATATGTGGAACCAACGCAGTGCATCCCTTTCCTACCTCAAAAAAAAGTGTAACAAGTGCCTTTTTAGCCACTTGTTTTCTGCCACAAGACCATGAAAGTAAAATTTGGTGCCAATGGTGCACACCAAAAATCATGTGGCATCCCCCACAAACCATGAATAGAATGGCCAACATCAATGTTGTAAATGGCCTCAAGTAAATCACAATACAATATACAAGAAATAATGATCCCCCTTGGTACAATATGCTGCTCACAAAAAGTAAAGGAGTTCAAATCATAATGCATAAATATACATCCTCTACTATGTACCTTGGTCATTGAGCTGAAATGGCTCAACTGAAAGTTCTCCCTCACTCTCAATGAGTAGGGAAGTGGTTGTGACAACCTCTCCATCATCATCCGGGCTATGCATCTCTCCATATGCTAATATACATCCTGTCGGATTCCCTCCCAATTAAAATCCTCCATCAAGGAATGATATGCCTCAAGGTGCATGGAAAGAAAGTCCACAAGTGCTGCATGTATATCTCTCTTATTATGCTTGAAAATCCAAGTCAAGAAGATCATATCATGGTAATAGATTTCTCCATCTTCTACTCCATTAGTCTCATCTCCTTCATGCCCATCAATTGCATCATATGTGAAGTGATCCTGGGAATAGTTCATCAACAAACCCAAGCTCACAAGTGACAACGTTGTTGGCCTTGGTAATAAGGCTCCTGTCATCTCATATCTCCATTCTTTGACATCCCACATTTCAAAGCCATCAATCATAATGTTTCTATGTGTGGGATATTCCTTCCAAAGTGGAAGTACCTCTTGATCCTCCAAGGTTAAGGAGTAGCCCCTTTGCACCATGATAGTGTCATCTCCTACTCTTACAACATCATGCAAAGTATGGGAGAATATCAACCCATACTCTCTCAATAACAACCAAAGCAACAACAGCTCTAGTTGCCTTCCCACACCATCATCAATAAATTCATGGAGCAATACCATAATATTTGATATGAAATATATCACATCTTCCCAATAAATAAAAACTCCTTACTTCCATACGATGTAAGTGCCATGCCAAGTTCCATCCACCAACCAACTCTTTGAAATAGAATGTGTCACAGGGTGACCAAACTCTTTCAAGAGTAACCAGCACAGTCTTGCCTCTTTTTGCCCAGTATCATAAATCTGCAAGTGTCTTTCTGTTAGGTCCCTATATTACTAGTATAGTCCCTTATTTTTGTTAGTGTAACCCCCTTATTGTTATTATTGTACCCTTGTAACCCCCATTTTGTTATTATTGTGCCCTTAAATTATTATTGTTAGGTCGGCTAGGATTACATTGTGGCCCACTAGGATTACATTATGGCCCATGGACTCCTATATATAGAAAGGAGGTTTTGTAAATTGTATCATCCAAGAATTGTGCATTTATGTAATGTATTGGAGGTTTCCCCCTCGAAGTGGCTTATTTCTAAGGCGTTGATATCTCTTTTCTTCTATTTTTGAAGTTGGTTACACAACATTTGGTATCAGAGGCTTTGGATTCTAGGGTTTCGCTGCTCCAAACAGGTCATCGTGGAATTTTCGCTATAACTTTTTTTCTACGAAGCTTCAGAAGCTGAAATTTTTAGGGTACGAAGCTGAAATCTTGAGGAAGTTTGTATAAAAATTTCAGAGCTTGGTTCGCGATAATTTCGGAGATATGATCTGTGGAAGTCAGGTATTTTTTCAGGCTCCTAAACAGGTCATCGTGGAATTTGCGCTATACATTTTTTTCTACGAAGGTTCAGAATCTGAAATTCATATGGTGCGAAGCTGAAATCCTGAGGAAATTCATCAAAAAATTTTAGAGCTTGTTTCGCAATATTTTTGGAGTATGATCTGTGGAAGGTAGTTCTTTTTCAGGCTCCTGAATTACATCTCAAAGAGGTGATCATGGGAAAAGTTCAATAACTCTGTCTCTGAGCATCGGATTGGAGTGCCGTAAAAAATTGGTCGCAAGTACACAGATTGTAGTTTCTTGGCTATCAATTTTAGAGACAAAGGATGAAACAGTGACATGTGTCAAGTCGTACAAGTTCGCTCTACTGAACCAGTCCATAATTAGGTCATTGTGGGAGATTGGACACAACGTTGTCTTGGAGAATCCAAATCAGGTCAGACCTGTGGCATTCAAAAGAGAATTCAGAGGGCTACTTCAGTGCTGAATTTTAGATATTGAAGATCTTCAATCACAGAGATAATACAATTTCAATATCGAGCTCCTCAAAGCAAGTAAAAGGTGTGTATTTTTTTCCGAATTGCGTAAGTCTTGTTTGAAGAATCAAGTTGAATTGATTGCAAGGGCCTATTGTAGAATAGGTATCAATATTGGATTCTAAAATGGTGGCTAAAAAAAATTCAACACCCATTAAGCCTTCAGAAGGCTCTACCATGACTCATGAAGATGAAGAATTGCAACATGATCTATCAAAATTACAAGAGCAAGTGCAACAAATTTCATTCTCGCAAAGAGCAACAAAAAATGAAATGGATTGTTTGAAGAAAGAGGCGTGGAAGTGAAGATGGACGGTTTGAAGAAAGGCGTGGAAGCTAAGATGGATGGCATGGAAGTGGGCATCGAAGCTAAGATGGATGACATGAAAGACAACATGGAAAACATGACGAATGATCTAAAAGCATACATGGAAGGCTTGATGACAAGCTTAAAACGAGAAATGATTCCTAATGGTGGAAATATAGTATAAGAACCTCATGATGAGAACAAAATAAATGTTAATTGTGATTTCATATACTCTAATGTTGGCGGGAAGAACCACCATATTCCAAAAATGGATATGAGGAAGTTTGATGGAAAGGATCTGCTGTAACATGGATACTACGGATAGACAATATTTTCATATCCACATAACGTGCAAAACACACACAAAATTACGCATTGAAACTTTACATTTAGAACAAAATACATTTGTATGGTATCAATGGCTTTGCTCCCATAAAAAAATTGTCACTTGGTCAATTTTTACAGAGGAAATGATAGCACATTACGAGGATACAAAGAGCAACACCCTTTAGCCAATTGATAATCTCAAACAAAAGGGTTTAGTGGGGGAGCACATTGAGGACTTCCAAAAATTGAATATAAGGGTAACTAATATTCCAGAGGAACACAAGATTGATCTCTTCATAGGTACTTTAAAGGATAACATCCAACATGAAGTTCATGTTTTGGAACTTGATTCATTGGAGAAGGCATTCAGGTTGGCAAGAAAAATTGAATGTAAAATTATGGCAACAAGGAAGCCTACCACTCACTTCTATAAAGATGGAAGTGTTGCTACTCCTAGATTTCCACAACCTACAAGGTTGACACCAGAACAATTGGAAGAAAAAAGAGCAAAAGGGCTTTTCTACAGTTGTGATAGCAAATACACTAAAGGTCATAAGTGTGCTGAGCAGAAATTATTTTACGTAGATTGTGAAGAGGAAGAAAAAAATGAACAAGAATCTTCAAAAGAAGAGGATATACACCAGGAACCAACATATCGTGTAATGCTGTGGCAGGAATTACCACTCCTCAAACTCTCAAGATAAAAGGACAAATCAAGAAGAAAGGTAATAGTGTTGATTGGTCAAAGATGCTTTAACATTTACATTCATTGTAAAATGGCAAATTAGTGTTTCTATCTGACACGAATGTCAAGTGATGGTTGCAAATGGAGGAACTATAAATTTCTCTGGAAAATGCCATAATATCAAGCTAACCATGGGGGAATATGTGTTGACTAGTCCAATGCTTTCCATTCCTATGGGAGGTGTTGATGTTATACTAGGAGTACAATGGTTACAATCTTTGGGGACTGTAGCTTTTAATTTTCAAGAACTTTTCTTGAATTTTTTTTCAGAAAGAAAGGAAGTCGAATTACGGGGTATTGAAGGGAAGCCGGGAAGGATAATAAGCTCCAATGGCATGACAAAGCTTCTAAAGAAAGAACAACGAGGTGTAATCGCACAATTATGCTCACTAGAAGTTCCAACATCAAAATCATCTATTTCTGCAGATCTCCAACAAGTCTTGGACAATCATTCCAAGGTGTTTGAAACTCCCAAAGGACTCCCACCTATTTGTGATCATGATCATGCTATTCATTTGATTCCAAGAAGTGTTCCTCCAAACATCAGGCCTTATAGATATCCTTACTTCCAAAAGAGCAAAATTGAACGTATGATTGCAGAAATGTTAGAGGCGGGTATAATTCAACCTAGTCAAAGTTCTTTCTCTGCTCCCGTAGTATTGGTACACAAGAAGGATGGATCATGGCGAATGTGTCCAGATTATAGGGAGCTCAATAAGCTCACCATTAAAGACAAATTTCCCATTCCTGTGATTGATGAATTATTGATGAATTACATGGAGCAATTTATTTTACCAAGTTGGATCTTCGTTCAGGATATCATCAAATTAGAATGAAGACTGAAGATATTCCAAAAACAACATTTCGAACTCATGAGGGTCATTATGAATTCTTGGTCATGCCTTTTGGCCTTACCAATGCACCTTCTACATTTCAAGGGTTGATGAATTCCATTTTCAAACCCTTCCTTAGAAAATTTGTGCTAGTATTTTTGATGATATACTAATCTACAGCAGGTCTTGGAAGGATCATGTTGAACATGTTGATAGGGTGCTCAAACTATTGCAGGAGAAACAATTATATGCAAAAAAATCCAAATGTTTCTTTGGAGTACAAGAGGTGGAATATCTGGGTCATATTGTATCTCACGAGGGTGTTAAAGTAGACCCTAACAAAATTAAAGCCATTAAGGAATGGAAAGCCCCCACAACCATAAAGAAGTTGTGAGGATTTCTCGGGTTAACAGGGTATTATCGCAAGTTTGTTAAGAATTATGGGAGAATAGCAGCACCTCTAACAACATTATTGAAGAAAGATGCATTTTCATGGACTCCCGAAGCAACTAAGGCCTTTGAACGTCTTAAAGAGGCAATGTGCCTAGCACCGGTCTTAGCTACACCAGACTTCACAAAAACCTTTATTGTGGAATGTGATGCCTCAGAAAATGGAATTGGTGCAGTTTTAATGCAGGAAGGAAGACCCATTGCTTTTGAAAGTCGTCCAATCAAAGGAAAGTATTTACAGAAACCTATTTATGAGAAGGAAATGTTAGCAATACTGCATGCACTAAAGAAATGGTGAACTTACCTAATGGGAAGACACTTAAGGTAAAAACTGATCATGATAGTCTTAAACACTTTTTGGAACAAAGACTATCTTCAGAAGAGCAGCAAAAATGGGTCACAAAGATGTTGGGTTATGACTTTGAAATAATCTACAAAAAAGGAAAGATTAATGTTGTTGCAGATGCACTCTCAAGAAAGAATGAAGAAGTGGAAGCATTGCTTTGTGCCATTTCTATTATCCAACCAGATTGGATAACCGAAGCAAGAGATGAATGGAAGAAGGACAAAGATGTATGGACACTCATTCAAAAGTTGCAGCAAGATCCTAATACATTGGATACATTTAGTTGGAAAAATGATTCCCTATGGTACAAATATTGTTTATATCTTTGTAGGAATTCCCAACTAAAACAAAAGATTCTTCTGGAATTGCACACTTCTCCTTTAGGAGGACACTCGGGATTTTTAAAAACTTACCACAGGGTGAAGAAAGAATTTTTTTGGGATGGCCTTAAATCTGATATTCAAAAGTTTGTGGCTGAATGTTTGGTTTGCCAGCAGAATAAAGTGGAGACAATTAAGACCCCGGGACTTCTACAACCTTTATCCATTCCAAGTCAACGTTGGGAGGAGATTTCAATGGATTTTATCACAGGTTTACCTAAGTCCGAAGGAAATAATGTCATCATGGTGGTAGTTGATAGACTTACCAAGTATGTACACTTTTGTGCATTATCTCATCCATTTAAAGCAAGTACAGTTGCTACTACATTTATGGACAGAATTCAAAAGCTACATGGAAGCCCAAGGGTTATTGTGAGCGACAGAGATCCCATTTTTACTGGAAATTTTTGGACGGATTTATTTTCTTGTTTGGGTGCTCAATTAGCTCATAGCTCATCTTATCATCCTCAATCTGATGGTCAAACCGAGATAGTAAATAAATGTTTGGAAGGATATCTTCGTTGTTTTGTATCTGATAAACAAACACAATGGGTCAAGTGGTTACCTCTTGCTGAATGGTGGTATAACACTTCCTTCCATACTGCAGCAAAAATGACCCCATTTATGTCACTTTATGGATATCATCCACCATCCATCACATCATATTTAAGGGAAAATTCGAAGGTTCAAGCAGTGGAAGATCACATCGAGCATCAACAAGAAGTTCTCCAACTCTTAAAGGATAACCTGAATTTGGCACAAAATAGAATGAAACAACAGGCAGATCAACATCGTAGCGAGAGAAGTTTTGATGTAGGAGATTGGGTATTTTTACGGCTACAACCATACAAACAAATGTCCCTCAAGCAAGCAAAGAAGGATAATAAATTATCGCCAAAGTACTATGGTCCCTACAAGGTGTTGCAAAAGATTGGTACTATGGCATACAAATTGGAGCTTCCTGCTTCTTCGCGAGTACATCCAGTTTTCCATGTTTCATGCTTAAAGAAGGTTATAGGTGAAAATCTTCCAGTTCAAATAATATTGCCAGAACTTGATGAGGAAGGAAAAATCATATTGGAACCAGAAGCGGTCACGGAAACAAGAACTCGACAACTACGGAATCGATCAATTTCAGAGTATCTCATCAAGTGGAAGAACTTACCCACTGAAGATTCTACATGGGAGGATGCAAATTTTATACAGAAGCACCCAGAGCTACTCAAGCGTTGAGGACAACACTTTTTTGAAGGATAGGGGCATGTTAGGTCCATATATTACTAGTATAGTCCCTTATTTTTGTTAGTGTAACCCCCTTATTGTTATTATTGTACCCTTGTAACCCCCATTTTTTTATTATTGTGCCCTTAAATTATTATTGTTAGGTCGGCTAGGATTACATTGTGGCCCACTAGGATTACATTATGGCCCCATGGACTCCTATATATAGAATGGAGGTTTGGTAAATTGTATCATCAAAGAATTGTTCATTCATGTAATGTATTGGAGGTTGCCCCTCGAAGTGGCTTATTTCTAAGGCGTTGACATCTCTTTTCTTCTCTTTTTGGAAGTCGGTTACACAACACTTTCCCCCAACCTCTTGCTCATCAACATCACCCATCCAACCCATGGTGAGTGTCTATCATCATGTCCAACAGTGGCATTCCTCCAATGGAGAATACCATCCTCCCAAATAAGATTTATGTCTTTGCATTTAATGGGATGTTGAAATGTAATTTCCTAGAGATCTCCAAATGAAGACCACTCATCACTGACCAAGTTGACCCCATAAGGATCCAAATAGGTGGTAGGAAAAAACCTCCCATCATGATGTGAAATTTTTACCAAGAAATATCCATCACAACCATGAGAGATGTTATCCATCATAAGATGTCCCCCAACAACTATCTACCCATCCTTTTTCATACATATGGGAAGGTCATTGGAATTCTCCAACAATGGTTGGGCCCCCAAATCATCATTGTTGCTCAATGACAGTGTTGTTGATCTCCATGATCGTTCATCTGCTATCT
Organism: Pinus albicaulis; assembly: GCA_034641835.2. Taxonomy (NCBI): domain Eukaryota; kingdom Viridiplantae; phylum Streptophyta; class Pinopsida; order Pinales; family Pinaceae; genus Pinus; species Pinus albicaulis. The sequence goes on from CM076581.1 coordinate 54,564,920, forward strand.
TCAGATCATACTCTATGCTGAACTCTTAGTTCTGCATGGCATGGTTCAAGACAATACTCATCCCATCCTCCAAAAATCTACAGTCCAACCCCATGATTTGTGTGAAGCTCAACAATGGTACTCTAGGATGAAATTACATCTCTTCCTTGAGTAAATCAAGTTTTCTCAACGCAGTGAAAGTCTGCTGCTCCAAATTAGCAATATGTTTTGACTCTTGGTCATGTAATTTCATATTCCCACAATCCTCCATATGATGTGCTGAAATAATAGGAAATGGAAACATGTGCATACCTTGGTAAAACTTGGGAACATCTTGTACTGTTACAAGGGTTCCTTCCTCCGATGTGGTGGCTTCCCCAACTACTGATGATGATTTCTACTTTTCTATGACTTCATGAGCACTGGTACAAGTCTCTCCCTCCTCATTCATCTCCAGAATAGTGCATGGGACTCTAGATGTCAAGAGATCAAGACTACTTTGCAAAGGTGCAATTATTCTTTCTCCTGATGTAAGTGCTCTTGCATCAAGTGGTGGTGAAGGCTTCTTCTCCTCTGATTTCTTCTTGTCAAACTTCTTGACCAACCTTTGAGTAAATTCTGCAAATGGTGTCACTCTTGCATGATTCAAATGGCTGAACCACCAAACACTTGCTTCACCCTCAAGGTCCAGCGCTACAATCTCAACAGCTTCTTTCTCTACTACTGGATGTAGCAGAAAAAATGCATCCAATTTCATTCCCCAAGCCCTTACTGTGCATGAGGGTGACCCATCAAAGGTAGACAATAGAATTCTATTTCCCTTCTTCCTTCTATTGCTGCGAGCTCTCCTTTATTCTTTGAGCTGAATGAACTGTGGGAGAGTTAGATTCTTCTTGAAAGCTCTAGGTTGAGACTTATATTCTTCAAGATACTCACTTAGAATCTCATGATCTAAGTGTTCTCCATCTCTATGCCTCTTATCTTCAAAATAAAATTCCATAGTATGTTTCTTTGGAGCTCTATGCAATACCAGATATTCCTTTTGCTAATAGGAAGTACATGGACCTTCCTCATCTTGAAACCCTAATGCGGTTTCACTTATTCTCTCCATTTTTCTTTGCTTGACCTCCTTGGTGAGGTCCCTCTTAGATTTGAAAAGAGATGAGATGAAACTCATTTCTCCCATCACTCTGATTTCTTTCTCCTTCTCTTCTTCTTCTTATAGCATATTGGCTGAAAACTCACAGGCTGAGCCAAAGATCATGCTCCGATACCACTGTAATATTCCCAAGTGGGAAAACTCAACAATACATGTAGTAAAAACACATTTTTCAGAAATATATGCAATAATAATTAAATGCAGCCCATGGATCCATTCATTTATAGAATATAACAGCCATATACCAAAGGATATCTAAAACAAATCATGGTAGCTTAGTTAAACAAGACTCCCAAGCCATTATTGTTCAAAAATCATGCAAAAAGAGGGGTTGCAACCATGAATAAAGCTGGAAATACCCTGACATAATTATTTTATTACACCTGCAACAACAGTAAGTTGTACATAAGATCTAGAGATGCTATGTGCATAAAAAGTTGGATCTATATCAGATACATGCAATATATAGGCTCCTCTAATGAACCCCCTTGGGGTTTTCAACAAAACACCATGTACAATGTGTAGATCTGAGATCTAAGACTGCAGATCCACTAAAACTTACAGATTTGGAAAGTGTGACTAATCTGATATATGCAAAATAATAGCCTCCTCCAATAGATCTCCAAAGTGAAGGGTAGATCCCCAACACTCAGAAAATCAGCTCTCCAAATGGTGCAATGAATCACCCAGCAACTGCTCCTTCAAAAATTACACAGATCTGGATCAATACTATGCTTTAGGGGAAAAAATAAAGTTTGCCTACAGCCAAGATATGAAAATTAAGCTCAATACCTTTAGTATTGTCCTTCCAATGGATTAGAAGCCTCCTCCACTGAAAATGAGCACTGAAATGGCCTAGATCTGAAGATCTAGTCTGCACTTGCTGCAACTTACTGAAATAGACAAACCCTCAATAGGATCTACACTGTCAAAGGAAGATGAAGCTTGGCCTTAAGCCAGATAATGGACAATATGGTGCAAGACTCCTCCAAGAGCTACTCAATGGAAGAGGTGGGATTCCTGATCAGGAAGACCTTGTGCTAAACAACACTCTATCTCAGCTAAACAACCAGAGAAAGAAGTATGTCTAAATAGACCATATATTCAGAAAACCATAATCATAATCTAACCCCTGCCATCCTCTTCCTTATAAACAATGTAAGCCTTCTCACCTTGGGTCGCACTCATTAGGGTTTCCATCTTCATGCAATGAATCTCCCTCCAAAACTGCGTTGTCCCATCATCAATGCCACTCCTCCATAACAAAGTTGTTGGATTTGGTCAACCTTGATTGGATCTTCATGCAATGTCTTCTTCCACACTCAAGGTGGCTTTATTCTAACTATCTAGGCTGATCCATATTCCCACTTAGTAATCTTCATTAATGTTCCACTTCCATCATACTAGCTTTGTTGACTTGGTCAAACTTGACTTTGTCCACATACATTAGACTTTGTTCACACATGAAGGTGTTTTATCCAGTTTTGAATATGATCCCTTTCCCCATTAAGTGGTTTTTTATTGCTGATAAAAATATTTATGGGTATCCCTACCCATTTATTCATCTAAATATGTTTTTGGAGAAAAATTAATATTCCAATTAGTTGCATGCTAATTTAGGAATATTACAACCCTCCCCTTCCAAATGTTGCTTGTCCTCAAGAAACTGCAAGGATAGAACTGAAGAGCCTCTCCTCTTCCTCCTGTAGCATCCTCAAGTGGTAAGTTCCTCCAAAGAACAAGATGCCTTCTCATCAATGTGTCCTCAAGTTGTTCCTCCCATGTGTAAAAGTATGCCTTTGGTGAAACATCCAAATGACTCTCATCATGTAAAAGTGGGATATCCATGGAAACAACTATATGTGGTCTAGAGGCCTTCTTGAGGCATGGAATCAGAAATATATTGGGAATAATCATCCCCATGTGAAGCCTCCATCCCCAAGCTATCAGCCACAAAAATTGAGTCACCCTCCAACATGGTAACTCCTAAAACATCTCCTCCACCTTAGGCTCCTGCAAAGAAGGTGGGATGCATAGCTGAATATGTGGGATAAAAATGTCCATCCCATGTTGTTTCTCTCTCCACTTATGATATGTATGGGGTTGTTTCTAATCTTGGACTGAAATATTATGGCCTCCATGAATGACCCATGTTACCCCATCAATCAAAACATCCATGAAGTGCCTCTCTAAAGAACTCAAGTTCTCCAAATGGCTCCTCCCACATGAAGACAAGAGGTGTAGTGTGGCAATCATGGTTTTCCCATTATTTCTACTTAAACATGCAACATACGAAGTATGGAGAATCATACTCCCAATGGGCACCTCCAACTCTTGTACCATCCTCCCAACAAAGCCCCGCATAGGAACAAGAACATCATCAATATATGGAAGAAAAAGTAGATAAAAATAGGCTGCCATATGAAAACCAGGAGGTGGATCATAGTTCCATATGTGGAACCAATGTAGTGCATCCCATTCCTACCTCAAAAAAAAGTGTAACAAGCGTCTTTTCAGCCACTTGTTTGCTGCCACAATCATCTTACAAGATGGGATCATGAAAGAAAAAATTTGGTGCCAATGGTGCACACCAAAAATCATGTGGCATCCCCCACAAACTACGAATAGAATGGCCAGCATCAATGCTAAAAATGGCCTCAAGTACATCACAATAAAATATACAAGAAGGAATGATCCCCCTTGGTACAATATGCTGCTCACAAAAAGTAAAGGATGTTGATATTGCAACAAGATGATGAGCTTAGTGGAAAGAAGTCGCCTTCACTAAGTGGGTCTGCAGCTATTTATAGCTCGTTTTAGCCCAATTAGGGCTATGTCTATTTTTAGACATGTCGATCATATTCTATGAGTTGCAGGATGCTATTTGTGGATGGTTGGTCAAGTTGGAAAAATAGATGGACTTCTATTTTTAGACATATTGAGCGGAATCTATTTTTAGATTGCCAATCTAAAAATAGATATGTCGAATATTATTAGCTCTTAATAATATTTGGACTATAAACATTATCTTATTCTCTTGGAGCACTTCAGTTAAGTGCACAGATGTGGCACAGGAGCTAACAGAAGGAATTACGTTATTCCTAAGGGTTAAGTGGAGCTATTGCATGGATACTTCAGTTAGAACTCATGTGACAGTTTGGTGGAGTTATTGAGGCAGTTGATGGAGTTGTGTTCAGTTTAACTAAGTTAAACATAGTTGAGATAGTTGTATCTAGTCTAACTGATTGATACACTAGTGAGAGTGGTGTGAATTAATTATTAATTAATTCACTAATTATTAACTCATTAATCAACTAAAGAATACATCAGTTAACTACAATGCATTGATAGTTTCAGTGGAGACCAATGAAGAGGTAGTTGAAAGAGCAGTGTGACTATCAGTTGTGACTATACTGTTGCATGATTTGCAACAACTAGTGATTGGATATGCCAATGAGGATTGCGCAGTCAAGGCTGGACCAATTTTAGTTCATTCAGATCCATTATTCAGCAGTGATTGCGTAGTAGAGGCAGGCTATCAGGTGGCAGAGATTGGAGCATGTGATTTGCTAGGTCGAGCTTGATTAGTGTGTAGCAATTGGAGATTGTACTGAGAGCTTTGTGAGGAGCTTTGTATAATGATTGTTACATGATCGCTATGACATATAATATACATATATTTGGGGGTTTTCAGCTTTAAGCTTTCCCATAAATATTGTGTTCATATGTGTGATTGTTTATGGTTTTAATGTGCACATGTGATTGTTTTTATTTCCCCAACTAATGATCAATGGTGGAAGAGATTCTGTATTATACATGAAGTTAAAATAGTGTGTGATCAGAAGAATCTCTGTGAATAATATATCAGTTATTCAAATTTCTACATGGTATCAGAGCGATATTGATCATTGGAGCAATTGCAAAACATTGAAGCGATTGAGTTTTGAGCTGGTGGAATTTGAATTTGCAGCAGTGTTTTCTTGGTGTCGAAGTTGAGATGTCTTTCAACGGATTGCGATTGGAGTATGCCCTTAAGGGTAGCTCGAATTATATTGCATGGAAGGACAGGATGGAGGTGGTGCTAGATGACAATGGGTTGAAGGAGTTCATAGATGCAGAAATTCCAAAACCTGCTTCTAGCGATGCTGCCGCACTTGACGCATGGAAAAAGAAGACAACAAAGTGTCGAAGAATTCTGTTGGAAGGTGTAACGGATCACATAGTGTCCAGCCTTCATGGTAAGGCTTCTCCATTCTTGATGTGGAAAGCGTTGAAAGACTTATTCCAAAGCAAGAGCGACCAAAGGAAGTTGGCGCTCAAGGATAAACTGAGGAACATAAAAATGGAGAAAGGTGACAGTATGCCCAAGTACCTCACGAAGTTCATCCAATGCAGGGATGAGTTGGGAAGTGTGGGGGTGATTGTAGATGATGAGGACTTGGTGAGCTTGTCTCTCCTTGGGCTTTCAAAGAGTTGGAATTCCTATCAGGACTTTGTCAATGGTCGGGAGAAATTGCAAGGATGGGAGCGACTTTGGTCGAATCTTGTGCAAGAGGATATAAGGCGAAGTACCAGGGACGGATCTTCATCAAAGAACTCAGATGAAGAAAATTGCACTTTGGCTGCCAAAGCAAGGAAAGGGAAGATCAAGAAGAATGCTTCTCACTCTGGTGTGAAAGGCAATAAGAAGGACATGTCCAAGGTGAAGTGCTTTCACTGTCACCAACACAGACATTATGCCACTAATTGTCCACAGAAGAAGAAAAATAAGCAGGCTGCTAGATCTGCAGCTAGAGAGGCCTTAGCCTCACAGTTTGAGCTGGATTTTTCACTGATTGCATGCTTTGTCTCAAGTATGATGGGTTCAGTGTGGTTTCTTGATAGTGGTGCGTCTTTTCATATGACCGGAGACAAAGATTTGTTCAGTGATCTGGATGAGAAGGATCTTGAGTGCACATCGAGATGGGCGATGATGGTAGATATAGTGCGACCGGTATCGGTACCATTTCCTTTGAGAGGGAGTATGGTGAACCCTTCGTATTGAAGGAAGTGATGCATGTTCCAGGATTGAAGAAGAATTTGATCTCAGTGGCCATGTTAGAAGACAAGGGATATGATGTTGTCTTTAGCGAGGGAAAGGCTTTCCTGTGTAGTAAGGAAACTGGTGAAACCTAGAGGATTGGGCTTCGAGTTAAGAACCTTTGTCAATTTCAGGTAGATGGCTACATAGCAATGGCGGGCCAGGTAGAAGGAGTGGTGAGCCGGGATGATGGTGAGTTGTGGCATCGGAGATTGGGCCACCTTCACCATGGAGCTTTGAAGATACTGCAGCAGATTTCTACTGGGCTTCCTAAGGGTACAATTGTGCAGTTAGATCAGTGCAAGGGATGTACCTTGGGAAAATTTGTGAAAGCCACCTTTCACAAGAAGGATAGTCGCGCCACAACGATCCTTGAGAGAATTCAAACAGGCGTGTGTGGACCTTTCTCAGTAGCTTCGACAGCAAAGCACAGGTACTATGTGATATTTTCTGATGATTTTTCTCGTAAGTGTTGGATCTTCTTCATGCAGAAGAAGAGTGATACATACTCATAGTTCTGTGAGTTCAAGGCACTGGTTGAGAAAGAATCAGGGAAGCAGGTGAAGGCTCTTAGGAGCGACAATGGTGGTGAATTCATCTCTGGAGAATTCAAGGACTTTTGCAGCGCAAAAGGAATTTGAAGAGAGCTCATAGCACCTCATAACCCACAGCAGAATGGGGTTTCTGAGCAGAAGAACAGAATTATCGTGGGTGCTGCACGGGCGATGTTGCATGATCAGGGCCTTCCCATACACTTGTGGGCTGAGGCATGCAATACTGCGATTTATGTGCAAAACCGTTGTCCTCACAGGATACTTGGCATGAGTACACCCGAGGAGGCGTTTTCTGGTAAGAAGCCTAATATTTCCCATTTGAGGATTTTTGGTTCTCTTGTTTACATTCATGTGACTAAGGATGTGAGGAAGAAGCTGGAGCCAACTGCAGATGTTGGGATATTTGTGCGGTACACTAATACACCCCACAACTATCGTGTGTATTTTCCAAACAGTCGCAGGACTATTGTGCGATGGGATATCAAATTTCATGAGGAGAAATCCATGAAGTGTTCGCTTGAGAGGGAGCCACACTTGCATGCAGATGAGGAGCCATTAGTTCCTAAGGATGAGTCTCAGGATTTGGATCAGCCAAAGGATGAGATTCATGGAGTGGAAGAGACCACTCATGCAGCACCAACCATCAGAGAGCAGAAGCGCACTACAGAAGCTGAGCGACTGGCTCAAGATGCAGAGAAGATTGTAGGAGCACCTCCATCACAGTGCAGACAGAGACAGTCACCTGATCGGTACATTGAATACATGGCTCTTATGAGCAAGTGTATCGTGACAGATACATCCTCTTTCGAGGAAGCTATGGAGGACCCTGCATGGGTAGATGCCATGGTGGAAGAGTATGATTCGATTGTCAGAAATAGTGCATGGGATATTGTCCCAAGGTCGGAAGGGAAATCAGTGGTAGGTTCAAGATGGATCTACAAAGTGAAGCAAGCATCTAATGGGAGTGTGGAGAAGTACAAGGCAAGATTTCTTGCCTGAGGCTTCTCACAGATTGAGGGGATCGATTATGAGGAGAGCTTTGCGCCTGTCGCAAGGTATTCTTCCATACGGAAGATTCTTGCTCTCTCAGCACAGATGGGGTGGCACATTCATTATATGGATGTGAAGACTGTGTTCCTCAACAGAGTGATTGAGGAGGAGGTGTACATAGAGCAGCCCGAAGGTTTCGAGATCTTTAGTAGCGAGTCGCATGTGTGCAGGCTCAAGAGAGCGTTGTATGGGTTGAAACAAGCACCTCATGCTTGGTACACACTGATGGACAGTTATTTTACCAGACTTGGATTCTCAAGAGTGAGGCGAATCCAAACCTATACAGATTGTGGTGGAGGATAAGTTGCTTATCATTGTACTTTATGTAGATGATTTGATTTTGACTGGTGATGAACAGTTGATACTCTCATGCAAGGTTGATCTTGCAAAAGAGTTTGAGATGAAGGACTTGGGCCTCCTTCATTATTTCCTGGGATTGGAAATTTGGCAGCGCAATGATGGATTGTTTGTGTCTCAAGGTAGGTATGCCCAGGAGATACTGGAGAAGTTCAACATGCATGGCTGCAAGCCTATCGACACTCCTCTTCCTGGTGGATGGAGGAAAGAGGATGCTACATCGGCAGAGGTAGTGGATGCCACTATTTACCGAGAGTTGGTAGGGTCGCTTATGTATCTGGTCAATACATGACCCGAAATATGCTATGTTGTTAACCATATTTCACAAGTTATGGTTAAGCCTACTAAGCTCTACTGGAAGGCAGGCAAGCATGTATTGAGATATCTCAGAGCCACATCAGGATATGGATTATGGTACAGACAATCGGATGAGGTGAAGCTGTGTGGCTTCACGGATGTAGATTGGGCAGGGAGCCTAACAGACAGAAAGAGGACATCTGGAGGGATTTTCAATATCGGGTTGACAGTAGTTTCTTGGTACAGCAGGAAGCAGAGATCTGTGGCACTCAGTTTAGCAGAGGCCAAGTATATGGCAGCGATTTTGGCTGCATGCGAGGCTATATGGATGAGGAATATCCTGGTCGGGTTGTTCGGTTCACAATTAGATCCTACTGTGATATATTGTGATAATAAGAGTTGCATCAAACTCTTGGTTAATCCAGTATTTCATGATAGATATAAACACATTGAAATCTGGTATAATCATATCAGAGATTGTGTGCAGCGGAAGATCATGTTACTTTCATACATTCCCACGGAGGATCAGTATGCTGATATCTTGACGAAGGCGCTCACCAGGAGAAAATTTGAATACCACAGGGGCAGGATAGGGGTGGCAGATAATCCTTATCTTGTTGAGAGGGAGTGTTGAGATTGAAACAAGATGATGAGCTTAGTGGAAAGAAGTCGCCTTCAGGCTATTTTTTGGCACACAATCTATTTTTTGACTATGTCTATTTTTAGACATGTCAATCATATTCTATGAGTTGCAGGATGATATTTTTGGATGGTTGGTCAATTTGGAAAAATAGATGAACTTATATTTTTAGACATATTGGGCGGAATATATTTTTATATTGCCAGTCTATTAATAATAGATATGTCGAATATTATTAGCTCTTAATAATATTTGGACTATAAACATTATCTTATTCTCTTGGAGCACTTCAGTTAAGTGCACAGATGTGGCACAGGAGCTGACAGAAGGAATTAAGTTATTCCTGAAGGTTAAGTGGAGCTATTGCATGAATACTTTAGTTAGAACTCATGTGACAGAGTTTGGTGGAGTTATTGAGGTAGTTGGTGGAGTTGTGTTCAGTTTAACTGAGTTAAACATAGTTGAGCTAGTTGTGTCTAGTCTAACTGATTGATACACTAGTGAGAGTGGCGTGAATTAATTATTAATTAATTCACTAATTATTAACTCATTAATCAACTAAAGAATACATCAGTTAACTACAGTGCATGGACAGTTTCAGTGGAGACCAGTGAAGAGTTAGGTGAAAGAGCTGTGTGACTATCAGTTGTGACTATACTGTTGCATGATTTGCAACAACCAGTGATTGGAGATGCCAATGAGGATTGCACAGTCAAGTTTGGACCAATTCAATTTCATTCAAAGCCATTCTTCAGCAGTGATTGCGTAGTAGAGGCAGGCTATCAGGTGGCAGAGATTGGAGCATGTGATTTGCTAGGTCGAGCTTGATTAGTGTGTAGCAATTGGAGATTGTACTGAGAGCTTTGTGAGGAGCTTTGTATAATGATTGTTACATGATCTCTATGACATATAATATAAAGATAGTTGGGGGTTTTCAGCTTTAAGCTTTCCCATAAATACTGTGTTCATATGTGTGATTGTTTATGGTTTTAATGTGCGCATGCGATTGTTTTTATTTCCGCAATTAATGATCAATGGTGGAAGAGATTCTGTATTGTGCATGAAGTTGAAATAGTGTGTGATCAGGAGAATCTCCGTGAATAATATATCAGTTATTCAAATTTCTAAAAAGGAGTGCGAATCATAATGCATAAATATACATCCTCTAATATGTACCTTTGTCATTGAGCTGAAATGGCTCAACTGAAAGTTATCCCTCACTCTCAATGAGTAGGGAAGTGGTTGTGACAACCTCTCCATCATCATCCGGGCTATGCATATCTCTATATATTGATATACATCCTGTTTGATGCCCTCCCAAGTGAACTCCTCCATCAAGGAATGATATGCCTCAAGGTGCATGGAAATAAATTCCACAAGTGCTACATGTAGATCTCTCTTCTTATGATTGAAAATCCAAGTCAAGAAGATCATATCATGGTAATAGATGTCTCCATCCACTACTCCATCACTCTCATCTCCTTCATTCCCATCAAGTGCATCATATGTGAAGTGATCCTGAGAACAATTCATCAACAAATCCAAGCTCCCAAGTGACAACGTTGTTGGCCTTGGTAATAAGGCTCCTGTCATCTCATAGCTCCATTCTTTGACATCCCACATGTCAAAGCCATCAATCATATTGTTGCTATGTGTGGGATATTACTTCCAAAGTGGAAGTACCTCCTGATCCTCCAAGGTTAAGGAGTAGCCCCTTTGCACCGTGATAGTTTCATCTCCTAATCCTGCAACATCATGCAAAGTATGGGAGAAGATCAGCCCATACTCTCTCAATAACAACCAAAGCAACAACAGCTCTAGTTGCCTCCCCACTCCATCATCATATAAATCATGGAGCAATATCATAATAGTTGATATGAAATATATCACATCATCCCAATACATCAAAACTCCTTACTGCCATATGATGTAAGTGTCATGCCAAGTTCCATCCACCAAACAACTCTTTGAAATAGAATGTGTCACAGGATGGCCAAACTCTTTCAAGAGTAACCAGCACAATCTTTCCTCTTGCTACCCAGTATCATAAATCTACAAGTGGCTTTCCAACCTCTTGCTCATCAACATCACCCATCCAACCCATGGTGAATGTCTATCATCATGTCCAAAAGTGGCATCCCTCCAATGGAGAATACCATCCTCCCAAATCATATTTTTGTCTTTCCATTTCATGGGATGTTGAAATGCAATCTCCTAGGGATCTCCAAATGAAGACCACTCATCAATGAACAAGTTGACCCCATAAGGATCCAAATAGGTGGTAGGAAAAAACCTCCCATCATGATGTGAAATATTCATCAAGAAATCTCCATCACAACCATGAGAGATGTTATCCATCATAAGATGTCCCCCAACAACTATCTACCCATTCTTGGTCATACATATGGGAAGGTAATTGGAATGCTCCAAAAATGGTTGGGCCCCCAACTCATCATTGTTGCTCAATGACAGCGCTATTGATCTCCATGATGGTGCATCTGTTGTCTTTAGATCATACTCAATGCTGAACACATAGTTCTGCATGGCATGGTTCAGGACAATACTCATCCCCTCCTCCAAAAATCTACACTCCAACCCCAAGAGTTGTGTGCAGCTCAACAATGGTACTCTAATATGAAAGTACATCTCCTCCTTAAAAAAATTAAGTCTGCCCAGTGCAGTGAAAGTCTGCTGCTCCAAATCAGCAATATGTTTTGACCCTTGGTCATGCAATGGCATATTCCCAAAATCCTCCATATGATGTGCTGAAATAACAGGATATGGAAACATGTGCATGCCTTGGTAAAGCTTGGGAACATCTTGTACTACTAGAAGGGTTCCTTCCTCCAGTGTGATGGCTTCCCCAACTACTGATGATGATGGCTGCTCCTCTATGGCTTCATCAGCGCTGGTACAAGTCTCCTCCTCCTCATGCATCTTCAGAATAGTGCATGGGACTCTAGATGTTAAGAGATCAAGACTACTTTGCAAAGGTGCAAGCGTTCTTTCTCCTCATGTAAGTGCTCTTGCAGCAAGTGATGGTGAAGGCATCTTCTCTTCTTATTTCTTCTTGTCAAACTTCTTGATCAACCTTTGAGTAAAATCTGCAAATGCAGTCACTCTTGTATGACTCAAATGGTTGAACCACCAATTGTTTGCTTCACCATCTAGGTAGAGCGCTGCAATCTCAACAACATCTTTCTCTACTACTGGCTGTAGCAAGAAAAATGAATCCAATCTCTTTCCCCAAGCCCTTGCTGTGCATGAGGATGACCCATCAAACGTAGAAAATAGAAATCTATTGCCCTTCTTCCTTCTATTGCTGCAAGGTCTCCTTTCTTCTTTGAGCTAAATGAACTGTGGGAGAGTTAGATTCTCCTTGAAAGCTCTATTTTGAGGCTTATATTCTACAAGATACTCACTTAGAATCTCATGATCTAAGTGTTCTCCATATCTATGCCTCTTATATTCAAAAGAAAAGGCCATAGTATGTTTCTTCAGAGCTCTATGCAATACCATATCTTCTTTTTGCTGATAGGAAGTACATGGACCTTCCTCATCTTGAAACCCTAATGTGGTTTCACTTTTTTTCTCCATTTTTCTATGCTTGACCTCCTTGGTGAGGTCCTTCTTAGATCTGAAAAGAGATGAGATGAAACTCATTCCTCCCATCATTCTGATCTCTTTTTCCTTCTCTTCTTCTTCTTATAGCATATTGGCTGAAAACTCATAGGTTGAGCCAAGATGATGCTCTGATACCACTGTAATATTCCCAAGTGGGAAAACTCAGCAATACATGCAGTAAAAACAAATTTTTCAGAAATTTATGCAATAATAGTTAAATGTAGCCCATGGATCCATTCATTCTTACATTATAACATCCATATACAAAAGGAGATCTGAAAAAATTCATGGTATCTTAGTTAAACAAGCCTCCCAAGCCATTATTTCTCAAAAATCATGCAAAAGAGGGTCTACAACCATGAATAAAAGCTAGAAATACCCTGACACCATTATTTTATTACTCCTGCAACAGCAGTAAGTTGTACATCATATATAGAGTTTCCATGTGTATAAAAAGTTAGAGATATATCAGATCCATGCACTATACAGGCTCCTTTAATGAACCCCCTTGGGGTTTTCAGCAAAACACCATGTACAAAGTGTAGATCTGAGATCTAAGACTGCAGATCTACTAAAAATTACAGATCTGGAAATTGGATCTAATCTGATATGAACAAATAAATGATATCCTCCAACATATCTCCAAAGTGAAGGGTAGATCTCCAACACTCAGAAAATCAGCTCTCCAAATGGTGCACTGAACCACCCTGCAACTGCTCCTTCAGAAATTACGCAGATCTAGACCAAGACTACGCTGTAGGGGACAAAATGTATTTGGCCTGCAGCCAAGATATGAAAATGAAACTCAATTCCTTCAATATTTTCCTCCCAATGGAGTAGAAACCTCCTCCACTGAAAATGCACTGAAATGGCCTAGATCTGAAGATCTAGTCTCCACTTGCTACTGCTTATTGAAATAGAAAAACCCTCAATAGGATCTGTGCTGTCAAAGGAAGATGAAGCTTGGCCTTCAGCCAGATAGTGGAAAATATGGTGCAAGACTCCTCCAAGAGCTACTCAATGGAAGAGGTGGGATTCTTGATCAAGAACACCTTGTGCTAAACAGCACTCTATCTCAGCTAAACAACCAGAGAAATAAATATGTATAAAGAGACCATATATTAGAAAATCATAATCATAAGCTAACCCCATATGGCTGCCATCGTCTTCCTTATAAACAATGTGAGCCTTCTCACCTTGGGTCCCACTCATTAGGGTTTCCATCTTCATGCAATGAATTTCCCTCCAAAACTGTGTTGTCCCTTGATCAATGCCACTCCTTCATAACAGCGTTGTTGGATTTGGTCAACCTTGACTGGATCTTCATGCAATTTCTTCTTCCACACTCAAGGTGGCTTTATTCTAACTATCTAAGCTGATCCATATTCTCACTGAGTTATCTTCATTAATGTTCCACTTCCTTCATACTAGCTTTCTTGACTTGGTCAAACTTGACTTTGTCCACATGCATTAGCCTTGTTCACACATGAAGGTGTTTTATCCAGCTGTGAATATGATCCCTTTCCCCATTAAGAGGGTTTTTATTTCTGCTAAAAATATTTATGGGTCTCCCTACCCATTTATTCATATAACTATGTGTTTGGAGCAAAATTAATATTCCAATTAGCTGCATGCTAATTTAGGAATATTACATGGTTTATGTATCAATAGATTTTTGTTGCTACTGTTCAGCTGAGAATATATCAACTTCAATTTCAATATTTTATATGTTATTACACATATGATATTAGAAACACCAGCTGGGTACTTGTTGTGTGGTGCGCCAAATAGATTAATTGAAGTGTAATTCCAACCTTGTAGAGCCTTTTACTTCTTCATGAGTGATTTATTTCCAGCATTTACTTCAGCAACGATTTCTTTTCTTTGGAATTGGTTCTGGTTGGTGTATTGGCACAGACAGCGCAACTATCATTGGAATAAACAGACGTCCCTGGATTGATAATTAAATGTGTGTTATTTATTCATTTAACAGTGATTTATATAGCCCAAAATTTTGGCACCATTTCCATGGATGGCAATGGCGATCCAATCAATCAAAGTTGTTTCTTAGAAGTGCAATTTTCGTGTGTTTTCATAGAGTGCCTCCAACGACACAATTGTTGGGCATTAAGACGAGAGGTAAGAACCTGCGCAACGCTCTAACAAACTTGAGTGAGCTTACCAATGTCTTGTTGGGACACTTAGGAGGTTGAATTTATGAGCATTTTGTTTTTTTCTTAGAGAGTCTCAAGTGATACAATTGTTGGGCGGTAAGACGAGAGGTAAGAACCTGCGCATTGCTTTAAAAAACTTAAGCGGGCTCACCAATGTCTTGCTTGGACACTTAGGAGTTGAATTTTTGGTGTTTTTTAGGGTGCCTTCAGCTATACAATCGTTGGATGGTAAGACAAGAGGTAAGAACCTACGCATCGCTCTAACAAACTTGGGCGGACTCACTGCTGTAGAAACTGAAGCACTTGTAGGATGAATTGATACACACAGGGCCCATGTGTGCCAGTAGGAAAACATCAATATCTACAAACACCCCCCAATATATTGACTACAGGAAAGACAGGTCATAAGAAGGAAAAGAAGAGTGCGGATTTGGGAAGAAAAACATTCTTTGGAGATCTGATTTCAAAGGTAGAAAAGGAACAGAGATAATAGGAAGAAAGGACCACAGAAAGAAGCTACCATATCAAGGCTAGGACCATCAGTGTCTTCCATGTCTGGACCTCACCATCCTTCAAATAGCATATCCACTCTCGATATCAAAACTCCAGATTCAAAACAGCAGTGGAAAATAATTGATCAGGATCTGAGAATTGAAGGACACGGAGAGACCAGTGGGGAACATCACGGACCTGAGGAACAAAATTCAGTTGATCATCAATTGGATGCTGGTAGTGTTGTTAAAAATTTGGTCATGGAGTAGCCTAATCCTTCTATTTTTCAATCTCTAGTACACTCTGAGGTCAGTTCATCCCATCAGGAAGAATCAGCCATGGGGGACAACAATGTCAAGACAGACAGCTCCGTTACTTTTGAATTCCCAATAGTAGTAACACGGGATGAGGCTCCTATGAATAATATCACTTTATCATCCCTACCATCCTTTTAGAAGATGGGTGTTGTGGATCCTGATACCTTTATGTTCAAATTCGATGTGTTGTGTAGAGGTTATGACTACACTTCAGATTCAAGGGAGCTGAAATTATTCCCTGCTACTCTGAAAGGAGCAACATTAAGATGGTTCATGAGATTGGGTGTTGGCATGATTCAAACCTAGAATGACATGAGAGAGGCCTTCTTCTTTAAGTATCAGGACTGTTGTCGAACCAGGGACTTTAAGGATGAGATTTTCAGAATTGCACGGAAGGAGGAGGAAAGCTTGGAAGACTATCTGGAGCGATTTCACTACAATTTACAGAGGTCCAAATTTAGTAATTTATATCCAGAAAATATAAAGCCAATTTTCTTAAGAGGTTTAAGAGATGATTGTCTGGAGCATCTGAACATAATAGGAAAATGAGACATATCGCAAGAGACGTTTGATGAGATAATGAAGCTTTGCCTGCGTAGCTTAAGAGGATCGTTCAAGGGAAGAGTTTTAGTTCGAGATCCTTCACTTCGGATACAGAAGTCCACAAGTGGAGGAGTAACTAGAGCAGAGATTGGGAACTTATTTGAGGATTTTAAAACTGACCTCCTTACCACTCTCTCTGCCTAGATCAATACAGTACAAGTCAAAAAAGCACAAGCAGAAGTTGAAGCAGCCTTAGAAATATTCTGTCCCCAATGGAAAAAGAAACATTTGGAAAGAGAATGTGGACTAAATAGTGTCAGCCTGTGCAACATCTGTGAGCTGGCACACTCTACAAATCAGTGTCATGAGTTGCCGAGACTGAAGGCGGTACTTCAAGAATCAAGCGAGGATGTTCAATATTCTTATTTCATCAAATCAAAGAGACCATGTCAGCCATGACCTACTGATATGCCTTCAGGTTTTTCCTCTTTTTATCCTTGGAATAATGTCTATAATATTCAAGAATACCCATGGCAGTATCATACTCCTTCCTCAACACAATTTTCCTCACCATGGAACCAGTGGCCATCTCCTCCAGCGATGCAATACTCTCCATCACAACCCAGTCCTTGGGGTCAGAACTGGAGAAGAAATGGCCAAGGTCCAGTACCCCCTCCAATACCAATGAAACAGTAGCAGTTAAAATTGCCTTCTATTCAAAATCCTACACCTTTTTTCTGACCCCAATTACCTATGCAACCTAACCCCAATCCAAATAATAAGGCAGCCTAGAGCATGGATGCTCCAGTTACCCTCCTAACTTACTCCTATCAGAATTAATGAGGTTTGGCATTGACCAGGGAAATTAATCAGATCTGAACATACCCCCATTATTACCGAAGAAATTGAATCACCTAGGAAGGATATGGATGATTCTGAGACGGCTATTACACGTAGCAACTGATACAACACCTGCTATTACATCTGTAACGACCAGCTCGGGAGAGTCTATTTTTCCTACAATAGCCAATCCAAGTAAGGTTGGTACATCTGTGATATCTGACTCAGCTATTAGTATTCAGAACCCCCCATACCCTCAACAATTAACTGAAACTGGGCTGGTCTCACAACCTGAATCCGAATTCCTCAGGAAGTTACAAAATTTTTATGTGTGGATTCTACTGTTACAAGCCCTTAATGAAGTCCCTACCTACGCTAAAACAGTAAGGGATATATGCGTCAAAATATCTGGAAGGAAACCTAAAGACCCTGCTACTATCCGTGTCATGGGAAAATTGTCCGATATTATGATTGATCAGCCTTTTCTGACTAAATATAATGAACCAGTGAACC
Source organism: Pinus albicaulis (assembly GCA_034641835.2). Classification (NCBI taxonomy): domain Eukaryota; kingdom Viridiplantae; phylum Streptophyta; class Pinopsida; order Pinales; family Pinaceae; genus Pinus; species Pinus albicaulis. Next base: position 54,582,539 of record CM076581.1, read on the forward strand.
CTACAGTGACTGTCCATATTGAAAATCATCCTATAAACAATACTTTGATTGATCTAGGGGCAACTACTAATGTTATGACTAAAGACCCCTTCATCTCTCTCAGACCCCATGGACTTATACCTACACCTACAATGCTTGAATTAGCAAATAGGTCCCGTGTCAAGCCCGAGGGAGTAATCGAAGATGTGTTTATCATTGTGGCTTCTTGGAATTATCCAGCTGACTTTCTCATTTTACAAACCAAACCCAACCTGGGGGGTCATCCTTTAATCTTGGGAAGACCATGGCTAGCCACAGTAGACACATATATTGGATGTAGGTCTGGATCTATGGTGGTCTCAGATGGACAGGCCACTCAGAACCTGAACCTTTATCCCCCAACAAAACCTCATATGGATTCGAGTAGTCCCTGGTGGGACAAATTTGCACCTGAATCTGATCTTTCCCTACCTCTTCTCACGCTTGGAAAAACACAATACTTTAAGGATGAAACATAGGATTATATCATTAATGGTTTTATTATTAATTCACTCACTGTTGCCTCCATTAGAGATTTTGGAGAAGAAGGTGAGGAATATTATGAAATTATTGAACATTTGAAAACAACTCCACTTACTATCAGCAGTCCCATTGAAATCGAACCTAGAAAATGTTTAAACATCAATCCTAACCTTACTACTGAACAAAACAGATTGCTGATACAACTGTTACAGAAATACAAAAAGGAATTTGCATGGGATTATACTGATATGAAAGGAATCCATCCTAGCCTATGCACTCACCGCATTTACCTTAAAGAGGATTGCAAACCAGTTAGACAACCTCAGCGCCGAATGAACCCCGCACTTAAGGAGATAGTGAAAGAAGAATTGTAGAAACTCCTTAATGCTAATTTCATCTACCCCATTTCCGACAATAAGTGGGTGTCTCTACTTGTCATAGTTCTGAAGAAGAATGACAAATGGAGAGTCTGTGTTGACTACAAAGAACTTAACAAGGCCACTCAAAAGGACCATTTTACTTTACCATTCATTGATCAGGTCTTGGACACTCTTTCTGAAGAAAAAAAAAATCTTTTCATTTCTAGATGGGTTTAGTGGCTATAATCAAATACAGATTTCCCTAGAAGACCAAGACAAGACAACCTTTACTTGTTCGTGGGGTACTTTTTCATACAGATTATTTCCCTTCGGCCTCTGTAATGCACCAACAACCTTTCAAAGGGCAATATTGGGTATTTTTTCTGATCTTTTGAATGACTATCTTGAAATATTTATGGATGATTTTACACCCTATGGGGATGCCTTTGAGATAGCATTAGCTAACTTGGAAAAAGTGTTGGAACGCTGTGCAAAAACTAATGTTTCTCTGAGCACGAAAAAATGCCACATGATGATGACCGAGGGAATTGTGCTGGGACATTTCATTTCAGCAGATGGAATCAAGGTAGATCCTGAAAAAATTGAGGCAATCTTAAAAATCCTGACCCCTAAGTCTTTGAAGGAGGTGCGTAGTTTTCTAGGACATGCAGGATACTATAGGAGATTTATAGAGAATTTTTCAAAAATTGCATCTCCTCTATTTTCATTACTTATGAAAGATGCGGAATTTGTGTGGACAGGGAAGTGTGAGCAGGCCTTTTAAAATTAAAGAAATATGTAACAGTAGCACCTGTTTTGCGAGGACCAAACTAGGAATTGTCATTTCATATTGCTACAGATGCATCTGACATGGTTGTGGGTGTTGTTTTGGAGCAGCTGGAGGAGAAGAAACCTTATGCCATTTATTACATCAGCAAGAACTTGACTCCAGCAGAACTCAAATACACTGTTACCGAGAAGGAATTCCTAGTAGTAGTGCATGCTATCAACAAATTCTGGCACTACATCACTGGGTATCAAATATTTGTACACACTGACCATGCTGCAATTCGATTTTTAATGAACAAGCCGGTTACTAAAGGTAGAGTTATAAGATGGTTATTTTTGTTACAAGAATTTGATATTGCTATTTTAGATAAACCCAGAAAAGATAATTTAGTTGTTGATTTCCTTTCTAGATTAACTATAAGTGATGACTGCACTGCCACTGAGGATTCTTTTCTAGATGAGTATCTTTTTGCCATCTCTACTCACTCACCATGGTATGCAGATATAGCCAATTACCTTGCTGCAGGAAAATTCCCACACCAATTTTCTTCCAAAGAAAGAAGGTGGATAAGTGTGAGGCATGATTTGGTAAATCTGTAAAATCAGTCACCTCCCATCAACCTCCTTGACTGAAAACTTTCATCCTCATCGTAAGCTCATCGATTGGGATAAGCAAAGATGCCAAGAAGCAACAAATTCAGAGACACAGTGATGTTACAGTGGGGCTGAACAATAAAGAAGCGAATTCAGAAACGCAGTGATATTACAGTGCGGTTGAACAGAAAGAAGCAAATTTAGAAACAAATAGCATAGATGGGTGGAGCATCAGTCAGGTACCAACTAGACTTTATGGACACCTTGCAGAATTGTCCAGAAGCCTACCATATATTGAGAGATATTGGATGGATTGAGTTTTTCTAGAAGCTTGAAGGCTTAGACGAGGCGGTGGCAATTGAATTTGCTCAGAACTTGAACAATAATCAAACCCGATGTTAGTATGAATCTTGATTGGAAGCATACGAAAAAATACCACTTTAGCTGAGCATAAAAAGCAACCTTAACAACAGAAATGACTGCTAATATCTTCAAATCTACAGTTAGATGATCAAGACAAATACTGCAAAAATCTAGATCTATGCATTAGAAGAAATTAAACAGTAGAAAAAACAAGATTTACTCCATAGATCCAATAGAAAAGACAAGAATATATCCAATGAAATTTTTATTAATGGCACCTGGGAGGAAAACACAAGAGGGTGTTCCCTGTTCTCCTCAATGGGATGGGTTCTTGTAAGTCCTCAGCTCTTCAGATTTAGAATTCCTCTCTCTTGATGGTGTAGAAAACCAAGACAAAAATGGAAAAATATGGCTATGATGGTGGATCAATAGCCAGACCAATAGTTGAGATCCAGAGTGATCTTTAGGCAACAAAAGGTGACAAATGAATGGGAAAACCCTTCTATTTATAACAAAATATTGAGTTAGTCTAGATATTGGAACATAATTACAATATTATTAACCAAATCAAGATCCAAATTTTATGGAATATTTTATTATATTTGTTGGAGGGAAAAGGAATTTGACTTGTGTCAAATCCCCTTATTTGTAAATAATAAATAAATAAATGATTTATTTATCATTATAAGGATGTGATTAAGTAATAATAAATAAATAAATGATTTATTTCTCATTTTAAGGATATGGTTGAGTAATAATCAAATAAATAATGTTTTATTTGATTATTTAAGGGAGATGTAGTCATATTTAACAAAGAATATTATTTAAGTAATGTTTAAATAATTATTCTAAGAAAATAATAAGATAAATAATGATTTATCTAATTAATTTCCTTGTTTTGGGTTAAATATAACTAGGAATATTAATTATATTGTTGTTTAACTAATTATTCCTTGAGGAAAAATCAAACAAATATGGATTTATTTAATGTTTCCCCATGGGGTTTCATGTTTAGACCATAAACAATTGAATAAAGGTGGTTTACTAAGTTATTTTTCATAGTGAATGCGATTTTACTTGGGGTTAAATTGGTCTTACTTGGTGTACTTGGGTCCATCTAATAACAATGGATTAGATGACCAAAAAATGGTGTAACATCTTTCCCCCCAGCGTGTGAGCATTAGGAGCTAATTGTATGACCAAAGTACGTTGTAAGAACTCAATCACTAGACATCAACGGGGAAGTCAAAGAGATAGGATTGTAAGGTAGACCAAAGTGCTGAAAGAACTAGACCCTGAGGAGGTGACTTGCAGGTGTGACAAGTCTTTTTGATAAGTCAGTACCTGCTATAGGTGGCGGGGGAGGCATACCTATGCCCGCTGAGGCAATAGTACAAAAAATAAGGCGTCCGGAAAACCACGAGATGGTAGAATGCTGGCATAATCATGAGCCAGATAAACAACACGATAATGAATCCCACATACATATTGTGCGTGGGATAACAACCAGGACTTGTACAATGATATATGAGTACATGAGATATAAATGCAACCCAAATGCCCCTGAAAACAGGAAAGGGCTCTAAAAATCTGACTGATACATGCAAAAAAAAAGGCGTTGCAAGCGGCTAAGGCCGATATCATCAAATGTATGGAGCTGCATCGAAGGCTGTAATGAAGAGGTCATCCGAGTGTGTGGGGGGCTACCTGTAGGGCCACCCCCTCATGAGGGCTGAGACATTTCACACACACCCGAGAATCACCGATGTTAGCTGCTGCATCACTGGACCATCGAGTATACGGATCTCGATCATGCTGAAAAGGAGATGGAGCTGAGAAAAAATCAAGTCAAAGGGCAATGAGGAGTCCCTTTGCCTGATCTAGGGCACTGAACAAGAGTGGAAGCTGGAAACAAGGTACACCTCCCTCTAGACCTATCTTCTAGAATGAATGAGCTGATTTTGACAGAAGGAGATCTTCCATAGGCGAGGTAATAAGGGATCCTCAACTAAGGCATGAGAGAAAATAGTAGAGTGACTTATAGACTGACACCAATGATGAAGATGAAATGGGGGGAACTGAGTAGCGAACAGACGACTTCCCTTGTTAGAGCATAAATGGCATGGATGACCTGGCAGCGACTGAAACAATATCATGAGGGATAGGGGACAGTGGGACTGGAGGCCATAAGTGCGAGATGAGAGAGGGACTAAGCAATGAAGGATGGAGGACTATAGTGGGGTATAAAGGGACTTGGGATGGACTCCATGAAAGCAATGATGACTCAACTCAGATGATTTAAACAAGGGTGACTCGATGGTGCTGCCACACAGGAAAAGGGTCTAATGGGGACTGTAAAAGCATGAGTACAAGATGGTAACTCATGACAAAAGTCAACACGAGCATGGACAAGTATGGAGGCAACATGGTGCCCCCGGTACGAGTGTTGCAAGTGAAGAAATTCGATTTTGAGCAAGGGTGAAGTGGCACTTCATGGGAAAATGTGTCCCGGTGAAGTATCAAATCACTAAAAACTAACAGATACCCATTTGAAGGCTCGGTGAGAGCTTTCCAATGATGCAGAAGGTTTGGTAAATGGAGCTACGGTTGGGTCACAGCAGGCGAAATAAAAAACATGGGTTTCTCTTTTAATAAGGCATTTTCCCTCCAAATTCATTCATTTGCATGTGGAGTTGTGGTGAATGTAGAGAGGAGAGAAGGCCCTAAATCTTGCGGCGATCATAGCAGACAAACTGACCATTAGAATCGAGATCCGTTAGTTGCAGGTAAGAGGCCTAACCCTAATCTTTCTTTTCAATGGATTAAAAGTTCAGATTAGGTCCCTAGGGCTTAGGAACAGCCCCCCACTCCTCCTCACGGCCGGGTCTCACTTTTTGGAAAAAAAGTGCAACCTGGGTAGCAGGTTTTGGGCAGAAAAGTGCGACTTGTCCCAGGTTTGGACCTGAAAAGTGCGACCTATTAGGGAGGGGTGTTTCTGTGCTGTTTTTTGGCTGAGCACTAGGCTTTTGTGATGAGAATCAGTCTTTCCTATCTTTATACTGACAAATATGATGCTTTTGTGCAGATATGGCAGAATTACGGATTAACTGGAGAGAGAGAGACTTGGGCGCATTACGGTCGGAGATCCAGGAGGATCAGGGTGTCTGCATGTCTTTGGCTAGGTTTGGGGTTCTGAAGTTTGAGGAGAACCCTTTGATGAGAGCTGGGGAGCCCTTATTGGCCTGGATTGTCAGCTATTGGGACCTGAACCATGAGGTCTTTATAGTGCAGGGGCACCGAATCGAGTTGACGGTCCAAGATATATATTTCCTGACTGGTCTCCCACCACTTGGGATGGTAGGGAATACTCAGCCAGTATTACTACGTGGGTGGAATATCATAGAGTTTGTAGAGCGCCATTGTCAGGCAGGTCTCCAAGTCAAGGGAACTCGGATACCCATCGGGGATTTGGAGATTTTAGAGAGCTGTGCTGTGACCGCAGCAGTGCTGCGGATCCTCGACAACCACACACTCCATCACATCATGGGGGGGGGGGGGGAATGATGCTTGTGGAGATTGTTTTGAGTGGGACCTACTATGGGGGGGCCCAGATGATGTAGTCATCGTTGAAACGATATTTGTCGCTATGTAAGCGGCAAGTGAACCATGACTATGCATATGGTACATTTTTGTGCTATTTCTTCTTTGAGAAGATCCTGTCACTTCAACCTCACATACAGCTCCAAGATGGGGGCCCGAGAGAGCCTAGGATGCGCCAGTGGGGGCGACTATTGTGCAGAGGAGGAGGTGGAGCAGTTGGATGGGTGTTCCGTACTGATTTCTTTGTTCATTGGGATCATATGCCATTGTATATAGATGAGTATCCCTATAGTGGGATGAGTTATTATGGGGACCCAAATCTGCCCTTGCCGCCTCGTCGTATATGGGGACCCGATGGTAAGTGACAAATTGATAATTTTATGTGCATGTAAAGTTGCTAGAATATTGCATGTGGTACTGATTCTTTCACTTTTGGTATGCAGATACAGCACTGGTAAAACCGGCCGGGTACATGGGACGTCCTGCAGTATTGGGGGCTACTGGATCTAGTGGATCAAGGGCACAGCAAAATGAGGATGCGACAGCCCTTTTGGAGGACATCCATCATAGATGTGAGAGGCTTCTGACCAGTGTGTCAGAGCACAGCTGACAAGACTTAGATGACCAGTACATAGAGCCATGTATTGGTTTACCCTCGGAATGGCGAGGGGTCATGTGGTGCATGGAGATGGCCGGACAGGGCATGCGTGATCTATGAGCTGCAAGGGTAGAGCCATTGGCTTGGGATCCTCCAGATAGTGATTAGTGTGTAGGGGCAGGTGGTGCCCCCAGTTTTGAGTTTTTGTAACATGCTATGGGCATGTCATATGTATCGGAGTTGATGAACTCCAAAAAATTTTATACGACACATTATATGGATATGCATCGTTTTGATATTTTAATGTTATTGTCTTGTGTTAAATGTGAGTGTTAAATTCAAATCCATAATATGGTTTGCAATGCTATCTACATAGTGATTTTGTGCTCTAGGTACATGACTAAAAGTAATGATTTCAAATTCACGCATCAAAAGCTTCACTCGTAAATATATTCTGAAAAGGATAGGATTATGCACACGATATACACCATTCAATTGCATGAAAAGAAGCAGGGAATCTAAACAAACATGAAGGTGGAGGATGCGATGTGAAAGGGCATCGGCTAATAAACCTCACACTGCATCATATTCGGCCTAATTATTGGAAGCAGTACCAATGCATACACCATTCGAAAGAACAAGCGCATGCAAAGGGGTAAAAATGGCCCAACCTGCCGAGGCTAAATTCTAGGAGTAGCAACTTGCACCATCGGCAAAACCGATATAAGGTGTTGACGGGGGTCCCTCTGAAAGGTGCCACAAGACAATATATGGGAGGATAAAGAACAATGCTGGCAACCTGAGCACACAGTAGAAATTGAATGCACTTTGCAGAAGGGAGCGATCTGGGTAGGATGTCTACTTCCCACATGCCGCCGGTGAGGGGGAGTGTGGGAGCTATTGGAGGCGTAGCTTGAGCTCAAGTTTCATAAGTCACCAAGGGTATGGATGATGGCATCCCATTTATGGGTGGGAAAGATGAAGTCAGGGGTGGACATGGCTTCCATGATGTCGTCGTCACAACAAGAGGTGGAAGGATAGGAGCAAGGGAGACCACATGACACGGCGAGGCTACCTGACTCATCATCATGAGAAGAAAGGCTCACATGCGCATCATCGCGGGGGATGACGTAAGAGCAAGCAGATAAAGGATCCACTGATGTTGAGCCTGGGGTGATCACTGAAAGGAGGTCAAATGAAAAAACAAGAGAAGATTCAGAGGGAGCTTCTGCCGAGGGTCTCAAGGATGATGAAAGGTAGAGGATGATGGCCACATGCTTTGTCATTTCGACATGAGGGGGGGAATGTTAATAGGAGCGGGTAAATCCTCAGTCTGGCCTGTAGCATACTGTGCAAGTACGGGAGAAGTGAATTGGTTATGTTCAATCTCGTACTCCCGAACTACCTCTAAAGAGGCATAGTAGTGCGTAAGGCGGGGACAATGATGAGAGTAATGGCCATGGAGACCACACAAAGCACAAGGGTGCTTGGTGTGAATAGTCTTGTTGTTCTTGGTTTCGGTCGATGGCGAAGAATATTTTTCAGGGACCGTAGACTCAGGGAATGTGACATTAACCATGGGCTTGATGTGAGGCAACTTGGGACAAGTATGGGTGGCATGACCGAAGACATCACACAAAGTGCAGGGCTTTGGAGGCAGAGGAGGTGCAGGGTCAGTCGAGGAAAATTTTTCCTTTGAGGCCCTTTTTCGAGCTCTGCCCTTCTTACTTGAAGCGGTCGCAACAGGAGGCAGTTCCTGTTGAGGTGGTTGAGGCACTGTGACAATGGGGGAAGTCAAGGGGACTGGTTGAACCGAGGTCAAATCAAGATAAGGTTTAGGTTGAATTGGCGAGGTAGCGGTTGGAGGATCAAGGTACCAAACTAGAAGCCCAATGGTCAAGTTAGGAAGAGAGAGGGTGGCCATGATAGGTGCCGTATAGATGTTTGGTGGAGGGACTAGGAATGGTATCTGACCGGAGGGGTAATGGCCAGGTGGGACAACTCCTAAATGGTTAAGGCCTGGAGGAACTGACCCAGAAGGATAAAGAGGCTCATGAGTACCAACTGAAGGGCCAGGAGGAGGAGGTCCAAAAGGCTGCATCGAAGGGCTAGGAGATGGCTACGGAGGGTGAGGGGGCTGCTGACTAGCCGAGGCAAGCCTCTTGAGAGAATCCCGAGATGATTGCATCATGAAAACATTCAATGAGCTCGGATCAAATATGGGAGGAGGAAGACCAGGGAATGTACCAAGCAAGGAGGAGTCCTTGTAGACACCGGGTGAGACACTGGTCAAAGGGTCGACAGTTTGCTTATTGGCCACCGAAGAGATAGTGGACTTAGGGGAGGTCTGAGACTTTGGTTCGTCATACGTCAACTAGTCAATGGTGACTATCTTTCTGTTATGGGGGAAGGACATCTTGTAGTGGATCGCGGAAGGGACAGTAGACATCACATAAGTGTAGCAATGACCCAATAGAATTTTGTAATCTAAGGGGGCGTCTATGACTTCTACGTCAACGCAAACAATCTTGCCCGCAAGAGTGATATGACAATTGCGGAATAAGCCAATGGGCTTGGAGGCGTGGCCATCCTATGCTTGAAGGGTGATCGTGGAAGAAGCCAACTCAGGGGATCCGAGTTGTTTCCAAATCGAAGCGGACATCACACAGGTGGATGCCCCTTCATCAATAATGCACCGAGAAACGTTAGCGTTTCGGATCTTGACTGGGATTTGGAAAGTGATGGAAGCAGGGAGAGGAGGATGTTCTGACCGGTCAAAATCAAATAAAATCAATCGATCATCGGAAGGATCTACAGCGCCCACAACAGATAGAAGAGATTTTCGTTGTGAAGGGCACGACTGGAGGAGTTCCAACGTTGAAATGGCAGCAGGAGATTGTGCTAAATCATCGACTATGTTATACGCATGGGCGACTTTTCCAGAAGTAGCATTTCGAAATAGTGGTCCCTTGGGGTTCTTGGTATGAACCTCTTCCCTAAGCTGAGGGATCTGCAAGGGACCCTTAGGTGTTGAAAGAGGCTCTGAAGAAATCGAAGAAGGCGGCTCAGAGACAGACGCAGCGGGAGGCTTGTTGTACTAACGGGACTGAGTATGAAGATTGAAGGTTGATCAAATTTCATCATGAGGATCTAGTCATCGGGGGTACCAGACGGAAGAGGTTGGGTAACAGTGTGGTAAATAGGAGGTTTGGAATTGAGAGGAGGCATGTTGTATCCTGAATATGTGCTACCAGGAGGGGAAGATATGAAAAATATGCTGGTCCCCTCCTGAGGAAAATCAAATCCCATGGGAGGTTGAGCAATGATGACACACACACGGCACAAAGGAAAAAGAGACCGACAAGGGAAGGGAGGTGCAAGATCAATCGATTACAATGTCGAAAAAAGGGCAGAGATGTGCAGGATCAATTGATTTCAATGTTTTAGAGTCTTTGCTTGGCGGTGTTAACCAAGCCCTTTTTCGCTTAGGATGTGTGTGTAAAAGTGTGTAAATTTAAATTTTTAAACCCAGATAGTTGTAGAGAAAATAAAAAGTTTTGTTGTATAGCTATAAATAAACTTGCAAATGACATTATATAGGCCTGCAAAAATAGAAAATAAACAGCTAATAATGCAATAATCTAAACCCAAGGAGGTGGGCCTCTCAACAACTAGTTTATAGGCGAGTGAAAAAACTAATCAAAACAAACTAAAACAACCAATAGATCTAAGGTCAAACGGGACAAGGATCTAAAGGACAAAATCTGTTGGAAAGTGGTGTAGAAACAACAACAAATCAGAGGAAGAATTGCTGTAAAAAGAAGTGGAAAAAAGCTATCTCCAGGAGGGAAGTGGAGCGCACCCTAAAGGAAAACCCAAACAAACCTAAATGAGGATATTTGGATGGATAACAAGCCAATCTGAATTGGATCTGAAGGTGAGGTATCAGATCTGAAAACATGGCTGAAGACTGAAATTTCAGACAACCTGTAATAGCAAAAAATCTTCCACAAAAAGTGGAGGGTACTAAAGCCCTAGGGGGCTAGGTTCCCACTTAGTTGAGTAAAATAGAACAAGTATAGGTCCAAAACGGGTGGAGACGGTGGTCAGACAACCCTGAACAGAGGCTCAGACAAACCTAGAAAACTTTCAGAAAAATCCTTGCAAAAAGTCTAGGTCGCAGTTTCTAACCTGTTTTCAGTAGAGGTCACACTTTTTGGGCAGTAAAGTGTGCCCTGGAGGTCCAAGTCACAGGTTTTGGGCTGAAAAGTGCGACCTGCACTTCTGGCACTCGCGGCGGCAGATTTCAGAATTTTTTTTTGTCTCAACATTGGCTGATGTCTGACACCTACGTAATAGGTCCGAAGACACACAGAAGTCAAAATTTTTATCGTTTTAGGGTTTTATGGGTTAAAAAAAATATCAAGAAAAGAAAAAACAAGGGCTGAAGAGAAATCCTAGGGTTTGAAGCTGCTGGATATGCAAGGATCATGAAAACGACAGTGGTCGTAATCGTAAACCCGTGTGGAGTTGCCAGTTGTTAGTATGAATCTTGATTCGAAGCATATGAAAAAAGACCACTTTAGTTGTGCATAACAAACAACCCTAACAACAAAAATGACTATTAATATCTTTAGATCTGCAGTTAGATGATCAAGAAAAATGCTGCAAAAATCTAGATCTATGCATTAGAAGACATTAAACAGTAGAAAAAACAAGATTTACTTCATAGATCCAATAGACAAGACAAGAATATATCCAATGAAATTTTTATTAATGGCACCTGGGAGGAAAACACAAGAGGGTGTTCCCTGTTCTCCTCAATGGGATGGGTTCTTGTAAGTCCTCAGCTCTTCAGATTTAGAATTCCTCTCTCTTGATGGTGTAGAAAACCAAGACAAAAATGGAAAAATATGGCTATGATGGTGGATCAATAGCCAGACCAAGAGTTGAGATCTAGAGTGATCTTTAGGCAACAAAAGGTGACAAATGAATGAGAAAACCCTTCTATTTATAACAAAATATTGAGTTAGTCTAGATATTGGTGCATAATTAAAATATTATTAACCAAATCAAGATCCAACTTTTATGGAATATTTTATTATATTTGTTGGAGGAAAAAGGAATTTGACTTGAGTCAAATCCCCTTATTTGTAAATAATAAATAAATAAATGATTTATTTATCATTTTAAGGATGTGATTAAGTAATAATAAATAAATAAATGATTTATTTATCATTTTAAGGATATGGTTGAGTAATAGTCAAATAAATAATGATTTATTTGATTATTTAAGGGAGATGTAGTCATATTTAACAAATAATATTATTCAAGTAATGTTTAAATAATTATTCTAAGAAAATAATAAGATAAATAATGATTTATCTAATTAATTTCCTTGTTTTGGGTTAAATATAACCACGAATATTAATTAAATTGTTGTTTAACTAATTATTCTCTGAGGAAAAATCAAACAAATATGGATTTATTTAATGTTTCCCCATGGGGTTTCTTGTTTAGACCATAAAAAACTTAATAAGTTGGTTTACTAAGTTATTTTTCATATTGAATGCGATTTTACTTGGGGTAAAATTGGTCTTACTTGGTATACTTGGGTCCATCTAATAACAATGGATTAGATGACTAAAAAATGGTGTAACACCCGAGTAAGGGGCATGCAATTGGAGGTGATTGAAGAGGTAATTTCCTAGGTAACTTCATTTCCAGTAGAGGGGCGAAGGTGGTTTAATAGAAAAATCAATGACCCCTTCTTGAAAGAAGACTTCCTAGTAGGGGAAGAAAAACTGGAGAAGAAAGGGAGAGGAATTGACAGATTGTCACTTCCTCATCCTTGGGAAGATGTTTCCCTGGGATTAATTAAATATATCACTTGTGAGCGAAGATCCAGGATATTGTTCAACTATCACTTTCCTCTTCTTAATCACCTGCGACATCAGCAAATAATCAATCTTCCATTCTATTTGTTAGGGAACATCAAGCATATGGCGGCAGTAGTGAAAACAATAGCACACCCAGAGGCATGTGTGACTAATCATGGACTCATTAAGCTAATCATGTTGTATGCCCTAGGCCAGCAAGGAAAAACTTGGGAAGAATTCAAGCGAAAGAGGTCGAGGACAACCTGGGGGAAACAGACCATGACTTCAGGAGGAAGTCAGGCAGAGGTGGAAACCTAGACTCGGCTTGGTAGAGTTAGGATTGGGAAAAATCATATTGCTGAACCAATTGGGGATAGAAGACCAAAACAAAGAGTGAAAGTCAGCATACCTACAGAACCTTTGCCTACGGCCGAAAAACAAGCGGAAGCAGAAGTTTTAGAAGAAGAAAGGCAACCCTCCTCATCAGGTAAGGAAGAAACCAATGTCTTGTTGTTAGAAATTGAAAGTCTAAGAAAGGAAAATGAAGAATTAAAGCGGAAATTATCTTAGGGGAAGGAAATCCCGGTGTCTGTATGCATGACATGTTTTCAAGACTTAACAACAACAGGATATAAGGCTCATAGAGAAAATATCAGCCCAATGGAAATATAAACAGAACATCAGGAGCCTGTTACACAAGAACCTGCTGATGATACTACTATTACACAGGAACCAATAGTTAAAGCAGAGCCTCCTGTAATAATTGACCTAGAAGCCGACCCACAAGAACCTGTGGAGGCCACTCCTATTGTAGAAGAAACAACAATGGACACAGAGGATACTCTAGGTGGAAACAAAGGGGCTGACAGACAAGAACCCACAGTGGAGGGTGTTGTTACACAAGAACCAACAACAGAGGTGGAACAAACCCATGGAGTAGAGGCTGGCATAGCCATTTTTGATGAAGATATTGAATGCAGGATAATGGAGAGTCCCATTTTGGGATGGAGTTTTGAGAAAATCTTGTTAATTTCTGAGTTACAAAAGTGGAAATAGGAAGAAATCTCCCTTCGGGAGGGGACGATTTTGCTAAAGGAACATCAGAGAGAAATAGATACTTTACATGAAAGATGGATGAAATAAGAATTGAAGAAAGGATGGGAGAATTACAAGAAGAAGGAAACTCTGAAGAAACAGGAAGAACAACTACTGTTGTTACAGTAGTAGGTTCAGGACCTCACCATAGACAAGAAAAAACTTCATGACCTCGCCCTCAACTTGCTGGGTTATAGGCGTCCCTCTCCATCCTATCCTATTTTTCTGTGGGAACATTACTTCTTGTTTCAATTAAAAGTCATTATGGATGATAGACCTTATTTATGTTCTTCCACTCGTACATTTCTAGATGTTTTCTGCACCTCTAATTTTGATGAGCAAAGCTTGCTGTGTGAGGTATTCTTACACAATATTATTTGTGAACATGTGAGTATGCAGATGGTTGTGATAGTATTCTCCTATATGGGAGATCTTCAATTGAGGGTGTTTGTGTCCTTCATGAAAAATCAAATTGAATGGCATCTGGCCATTAAATCCATGGAAACTAATGAGGAGAAGACAACATTGTGGGTTTGGGAAGAACTAGAACGGGCTGCTGAGTTGAGACGAGAATTCAAGAGAATGTTGAGTACCCCTGGGATTAAAGAACCGACTGCCACTTATAGAAGAAGAATCGTGAACTTCTGCCTCAATCAGTTCTCAATGATGAAGAGTCGAGCTTTGTCAGGGTGCTTGAAATGCACAGAAGCCAGTAGTGCTGAGCTATTGAAGGGGGATCCATTCTCATTCCAGAATTTTGTGGTGGTTGTTACACATGTACCAACTTATGCACAGATTGTACAATCCCTTGGTGCTTTGTGGTTGGGATTAAGATTCAAGTTTCCTTTGATTTGGCTGCCAATTGAGGATTACCAGATCAATTATGAATTGAGTAAGTATGAGTCAAAATCCTGGGTACGGCAGTTGATGGCCAATCAGGGATACAAGTCTCCATATGAAGATATAGTTGGTGCTTATGATCTCACCGACCTGCATCGAAGATATTCCCATGAGAGATGAGTTTGCATGACATGAAAGTATTTCAGTTGGGGGAAGATGTTGGGTGCCAGTTTTGTACACTTTTTCTACCTTTGTTTTCCCTATTTTTCCTCTTAACTATAACCAATGGGAGTATCTTTGCCTCTTTCTCCTACCTTTCTACCCTAAATTGTGTTGTTTCACCTTGTTTTTATTACTTTGCCAACTCACCAATTATTATGATATATCGTACCTTTTTATGACTAATTGATGGTGAATGTTTGGATAAGATCAATGGTCTTTGTGTTGTATTTTTAGATATCATTTATAGCACCAAAGACCCTGAGCACGAAGTTCATAGAAACAGTTAAGAGGGTGTTGTTACAGAAAAGCGATGCTGTTACACCTTGCTGTTACAAACCTGTCAGCAAACTAATGTTACATTATGCTGTTACAGACTCGTTGGTGAACTGCTGATACAATTGTACCATTGACTGATCCTGTCAAAACTTGTCGCTGATATGTCCTCTGGCTGTTACACTACAACTGTGATTCTATTATGATAGTTGTAGAAGTTGTTTAGCATTGTATTTTTGGGATAACAACCTAAGGGTAGTTTTGATTGTAATCTTTTATTTTCTAGTTAGAAATTTATTAGGAAGTGGTTATAACTATATGTGTTCTATTTCAATCAGCATGAGAATCATAATATTCTCATGACTGGTCTATCCCTTAATTTTCTGTTGTAACCACTCTATAGTTCTCGGCCCTAGAGGTTGAAAGGTTAGCGGAGAACAACATTATTTTGGCTCTGTAATCGTGTTTAGATTAATACATACTATCCTGTTATTGTTGTTACATGTGTTATTCTATTTATTTTCCATTAATTTCTTCCTCTACCTATGCCCTGCTAGGGAGGAAGGGCCCTCCTTCTTAGCAAGGATTGCAGTGATTAAAGTAGTTGTGTGCATGTAATTGTATTTCAGTTTATATATCAATAGAGTGTTGTTGTTGTTCAACTGAGAATATATCCTCTTCGATTTCAATATTTTATATGCTGTTACACATATGATATTAGAAACACTAGTTGGGTACTTGTTGTGTGGCGTGCCAGATAGATTAATTAAAGCGTAATTCCAATCTTGCAGAGCCTTTTACTTCTGCATGAGTGATTTATTTTCAGCATTTACCTCAGCAACAATTTCTTTTCTTTGGAATTGGTTATGGTTGGTGTATCGACACAGACAGTGAAACTTTCATTGGAATAAATAGACGTCCCTGGATTAATAATTAAATGTGTGTTTTTTAGTCATTTAACAGTGATTTATATAGCCCAACACCTACTAGCGAAGGCAACAGAAATAGTTACGCTGACCTCCTAACAAAATCCTTTGTCGGTGTAAGTACCCAAGCTTCACAAGGGTACCCTCCAGAAGTACTAATGAAAGTGATACAACGTCTTCCTCAAGTACCGCAGGTATTCCCCCCCACAGTCACCTATATGATACCTAGGAATAGAAACTATGGACACCATTTCATATCGACAGCTAGGCGAAATGGCCATTGGTCAGGATCTAGCAAATAGGAGAGGAGGTATTTCTCTTTTCTGCCTTCACTAGCCCTCGCGCTTGACTCTCTGGAGGAGAGCTTTCTCGATCTACTTAATGAGGCTATATTTCACTCATTAATCAACTTCTATGTTTGAAAATTTGAGTGGCCTTGGAGAGTTAACTCTCCACTCACTTATTCCAAGGCCTTATGACCTAGACTAGTTGGTGTATACTAATGAAAACTCAAAAAATTCTAGTTCATTTTAATTAAGAGCTTGATTTTAATGGATATTATTTTTAAGTCAGGGGTAAACGAAGAATGCAACTTGTGATATTTTGACACAAAAGAGAAATCAATAGAAACCTGTTACATGCATATGCAACTTTTTCTTCGATGAAAGATATTTCTACTCAAGTTCTACGAAACAACTAAAAAGCAAGAAAAATTTCTTTTCTTTTCAATATCATGCTCACACACTTCAAAAACTATCAAAAGACTAAATATGCTTAACGGTGCAACTACACTAATGCAAAACTACTAATGACAAATGAAAATCCTAGGACTACTTACAAAGGGAAGCAAATGAGTTTCTCAACAAGACAAGTCTGATCACTTTGACACAAAAGTAAAGACAAGCCCAAACAATAACTTCTTTGCACAAAAATTCCAAAAACAACTTGATATAACAAAGACAAGCCCACTACAGAACTTCTCTCAAAACCAAGCAACCAGACCAAAATGACAAACTAAAAACTTGCTCCAAAAAATATGAAAACCATGAAATGAAAACCAAAAGCAAAAGAAACGGAAAACACTAATGTTTTTTGAGCCTTTAACTTTTTAAGGAAACAACAAAAACTCTTTGAGAAAAGCACAAACTACCAAAGGCTTCAAACCAACAAATTGAGCAAACAAGAATCTCCAAATTCCTTAAGCCAACCATGTCATTTTCATGAAGGGACTCAATAAGTGGAATGAAGTAATTAACCCAAGAAAATGATTTGAAACAACAACATAAAACTCCATCAAGAAGAAAAACTTCGAGAAACCAAGAAGACAACTTCAAGAATTGCCAGAAAAGTTGATCTCAAGAACCAAGAAAACCAAACAAGCCAACAAGCGAAAAAACAAAAAGTGAAGCAATGACAAGGCCAAGCATGAGTGTACCGAAAAAAACTCACTGTTTTGAAATTTCAGAACAACCAACAACCTCCAAAAGAAGTCCCACTGCAACAACCAAAACTAAAACTTCACCAAGAAAGGAAAACCCTAGGTTGACTAGGTTTTCAGGCAAGAAAGAGAGAAAATGATACACAACAAAGAGAAACACTATCCAGACATATCAGAGGTTCTACAACAGTGACCAAAAGGAGGCAAAAAGAACTTGCAAGATTCCAAAAATCATTTTTTCATTTTAGACTAGCCATATGCAGTTTGGTTGTTTGCAACGTGCTCGCATACGCATATGTGTCTAATTAAACTAGAATATACGCATGTTTCTTTGGAAAAAAATAGATGTATACGTGACTATGTGCACTAGCAGCTGCGTATAGAAAAGATAGCAAAAAAAAATAAAAAATCCAAGCCTAATCCAGAAGATCAGGGCTTTTTCTTGGATGGGTAAATAATCAAGAAGACTGAGAAAGTGATCAGATTAGTCAAGGAACCCAAAATCCAAAGAAAATAACCCGAATAGGGAATTACACGGATGTAGTACCTAGTGAATTCACCAATTTTTTTGTGGGCAAAAATACCCTAAGGTCCGAGTTGAGGGACCTAACATAGCGAAAGGCATACAACAACAAGAAGCATCAAACTAAAGGTCCTAATACCTAAACTAGAAAGCTAGGAAGAGATGAACTTACCCATATGTCCTACGTTTGAGGTCATTCCCACAGGGTGAAAATCCTCTACTTCTCCACATGCTTCAAGACCTGCAACTCACTCAAGAAAAAACACATAGACTAGTTGTACAACATATATATCCTAAATGTCAGTATGTTAGATCATATAATCTTATAAAAGATAACATGAAATTAACAAATACAAGATCATTAACATGTATAAGAAGCATATAAAATCATGACATCAGGAACATGGTGGAGCTTCTTTATTGATGTATGTAAGAGATGTGGAGATATCACCTGAAATCAGCCATAGCTCCAAGAGAAACCTTCCTTCAGATCTATCCAGCCCAAGCCTCAACAATCTTCTTCCATAAAAGGTGCACAAGGATGTCACATAAAGGAGGTGAACATCTCAAAGAAGGAAACAAGGGTTTCCTGAACCTGGGAAGTGTAGGAGGCATAGGGATAATCAGACTTGATCTGGGCTATAATAGGCTATAGTATCAATGTATTTCTCTCTCCTCCCTTAGGCCTTCCCAATGAGGTGTATTTATACTTCCTCAATACATTTTTTTCAGTTTGGAAACAATTTGGCTACGGGCCCTTGTAGGTAGGCTTCCGGTGTAACTCGTAAACCCTGCCCAAAATATAGGGATTTATATATTTTTTAATATTTTAAATTGTATACGCAGGTCAAATATGAGTGGACCCACGTCTGCATGCCTGTAATATAGGGTAGAGTCGTGTATGGAATTCAAAATAATATTTTTAAGAAAATGACCAAGTCTGAATGGAAAAGGCTTCCCAAGGCCAATGCATAGATCATCAAGTATATAAAGGTGATAAATGATGCTATAACAAAGGGTCAAGAAATTGAAAAGGAAAGTAATTTTGCATTATATTTTCCACTTTCAGGACCATCTTTCCAATGAGAAACTTGGTACTATTCGTTCCATTGTAGAAGCTTAAGAAAGGATTGCAATTAGCCACTTTCCGTTTAAGTGTTGATAAAGGAAAAGGGAAAGTGCTCATGGTAAGTATTTTTCCTTTAAGGCTCATATCATTAGTGAAAAACATGATATTAGTGGTTCACCCTTTTCATATCAAGAAATTATTGTGGAGTTAATGGTTCACCTATCAATGATTGAGAAATTATTATGGTTTGTTTTTCATCATTCGATGCTATTCATATAGGTGAAAAGCATGAGATTATTGGTTTTCCCTTTGATGGTAAAGAAAGGAAAAAGGAAAGTGATTATGGTTAGTTACCAATTTTTCCTTCAAGGATGATCTCATCAATGAAAAACATGAGAGTAGAAAATTTTCCTTCAAGGGCCAAGAAAGGAAAAGAGGAACATGATTTTGGTCAATAATTTTCCCTTTGAGGACCAAATGGTTAGCGAGAAATACAATATTAGTGGTTCACTCATTAAGAACAAGAAATAATTGTGATGATTGATTTTCTCTTCCAAGACCAAGAAAGAAGTGTGTTTATATATTTTTCTTGGATATTTTCCATGAAGGGGAAAATGGGGAAACATAATGTGTTTGTAACCATTGATTTTCCCATTGAGGATCATATTGCTAATGAGAAACATGAGATTAATGGTTTTTAGTTCTATTTTGTGGCTCACACATTTGGGGACCCATGATAATCACCCATGGTATCCACCCATGGTATTTCGATGACCATTGGTAGTCGCCCATGGTATTCAGATGACCATGGTATCTTCACATGGTATTTGGGATGATCCATGGTAATCACACATGGTATTATAATAGATCATGACTTTAAAGGGAAGACTAGAGCTCACTCATGAACATGTATTATTTATTTGTCTTCTTATTGATTTGAGAGCTCTTAGAGGTTGGGTGTAAGGATGTGAACCCACGTAAGGAGGATATTTTTGGTAGTGTGAAATTCACCCTAGTTGATCCACCCAGATTGGTTTCAACGTCGAGATTATAAACCCTAGGTAATAAAAACTAGTTTTAGTGGGGTGATTCAACCATCCTTACTAATATAGAGGAGGAGCCATCTAAGTTTCTCATTAGTGCTCAACATTGGAGATTATTATTCAGCCAAGTGTGTCATTTTACAGGAGCATTTTTAGGTTCTAAATCTGAAGCACTGGTATGCAATTTCATAATTAATAGAAATAAATAATTGGTTGAGTTATTATTTGTTGATCATTTTAATTTTCATTATGAATTTTATTGTATGAGGGTTTACCACTTAATTTTGACACAATATGTTTAAAAAATTCCCCTATGGAAAAATATTTCTTTGGATTACATTTAAAGTGTTTGAATGTGTAAGTAAGAATTATGTGAATTTTCGAAACATGTATAAAAAAAGGAAATTTAAATAGTATCATATTTGTGCATCCTACCAGCCTAATGGGGTTAACAATGAAAGATTGTGACCAACACTTCTCTTAAATAATTTAGCAGTATGTTGATGGGATCCTTGAAAAAGATGCTAGAGAAAGAGGAGGATTTTTTTATTACAGGACACAATATTGGTCATTTGTCTCCATCAAGAGGGGCCCTTATTAGCTAATTGGATGAGGTAGAAAAGTGATTACATAAAGTGTATCAGACACCTTCTCAGCTAATGCAAGTAGCTATGGTTCCAACAATTATTTATTTGGGTGAGTACGAGTTGCGTAAGACTTGTTGTCATGCATTGTTTAAGTGAACTTCTAAGGGTTGCAACTCCTAACCTACCTTAAAAGTAAGATATAATGAAGGATATATTCCAACTAATAGTTGAAATTCTTCAATGTTTAGATGACATCAAAATACCTTCATTCAGTGAGAGGACTAAGATTCTAAATTTGATGGCACAAGTGAAATCATATGTTATATTGATTGATTATGGTATTATTCTACATGTATTCCATATTTTCCTCGATGTTATCAATGAGGATCATGAAAAATATATTTGTGATGACATGAGAACCTTTATGCCTTCAATTATTGACTAAAGTGATATTATTTCACAGCCCATCATATCTTTGTTACTAGTAGTTCTGGAACAATAATAGATAATGTCTACAATATTTTACAACTTGGTACATAGTATTGTCAAATAATGTTAAGGGAAGTTGAAACCTCACTTGTTTGATGAGGAGATGATGGAAGAAGAAGAAATGGTTGATGGGATTTATGTGGAAGCACATTCTTCAGATGCCATCATACTTAAGGATGATAGTAGTGTGAAATATAATATCATTGGTTGGAGTACCACTTCCCTTATTTCTTCTACATACCTTTCAAATGAAAGTCCCCAAGGGCATACTTAGGAGGAGATAACAAATCTTACAGAAGTCCTCTTAGCAATGAAAGAAAAAATTTGGAGGATAAAAGGCACAATATTAAATAAGGACAATGAGCTTGAGGTGTGTGGAATCATGTGTGCCAGGACACCTACCAAACTTTCTAGTATTGAGGAGTAGTTAAAATTCCTGATGGGAAAACAACATAAAAATGCCCTTAAGTTTCATTTAGCAAGAGAAAGAGGTGGTATGTACAAAAACCCTCTTTAGAGGTACATAGATAAGGCTTGCAACACCTTGTGTCCACATTTTCGTATGAGTGGGTATGTGATTAATGAGAAACCTTGCACATTATTGTTTAGCCCACATAGAGAGAGGTTGATGACACATAAGAATGGGATGGAGGGTTGGTATAAGGTGTTTCCTTCTATGTATAAAGAAGATAATTCCTATAGGTCTCTCATGTTTTTTTATAGGATCGCTATCTTGTGGGGATCCAAGGAAAAGAGATAGAGCACTAGCATATTAGTATTCTAGTTTTCATCAGAGTAGCACAATGGAAGCATGATGGAATCTAAAGTTGGAAATGGGATTTAGGTGGAGTACACCCAGGGAAGAAGACTTTGGCATCCTTCCCTCAGTTGGCTTACTCAAATATGTCACCACCTTTAGGATATATGATGATACCAAGGTTTGGGATCCAAGAATTTTTATGATGGATAATTTGTTGCACCATGGGAAATAGTTGGTAAGAGATGCTATGATTTATAATATCCTATTGATGCAACAAGATTTTAGTGGATCCTTCTTCATATTCATTTGGGATTCTAATATTAATTTGAAGACTTTGGAATTTATTGAGGACAAGCAATCTAAGGAAGGGAGGATTGTGATGTCCCTTTCAAAGTGATCATCAAAAGGGAAAATGGGGACCCATGATAATCCCCCACAATATTCAAATGAACCATGCTATCTTCCCATGGTATTTTAGATGACCCATGGTATCCTCTCATGGTATTTTAGATGACCCATGATAATTTCCCATGGTATTCAGATGACCCATGGTATTCGACCATGGTATTCACCCATGGTACTATGATAGCTCATGATTTAAAGGGAAGACTAGAGCTCTCTCGTGAACATGTACTGGTCATTTGTCTTCTTATTGATTCAAGATCTCTTGGATCTTGAGTGTGAGGGTGTGAACTCAAATAAGGAGGATAGTTTTTGTGGTACAAGATCCATCCTAGATGATCTAGCCAAACTAGTTTTGGTGTTGAGATCATCCACCCTAGCTGCTTAAAACTAGTTTTGGTGGGGAGATTCAACCACCTTGACTAATCTAGAGGAGGTTTCATCTCGGTTTCTTGTTCATGCTCAATGTTGGAGATTATTATTTAATGAAGCGTGTAATTTTTCATGAGTATTTATAGGTTCTAAATTAGAAGCATTGGCATGTAATTCCATAACTAATAGAAATAAATAATTGAATGAGTTATTATCGGTTGCTCATTGGATTTTCATTGTGAAATTTATTGTAAGAGGGTTTGCAATTTAATTTTCACACAATATGTTTAACAAAATTTCCCTCTAGAAAAAGGTTTCTCTTGATTGCATTTAAATTGTTTTAATGTTTAAGAAGGAATTTTGTGAATTTTTGGCACATATATAAAAAAGTGGCATTTCAATCTCAATGGATAGAAATAAGATAATAGTGTTTTTCCCTTTACATGTTAATAAAGAAAATAAAAGTTATTTTGGTTAGTGGGTTACCTTCAAGCCTTGACTTTCTAGATGGAAGGTGTTTGTGGCTAGTGGTTTTCCCTTTGAAGACCATCTCACCATTGAGAAACACAAGATTGGTGGTTCACCTTTTGAGGCTCAAGAAAAGAAAAAGGAAAGTTCCTATGGTCAGTGGTTTTCCCTTGGACAGTTGTTCTTTCAATGCAAAACATGATATTAATAGCTCACCATTCAAGAGTTAAGAAAGGAAAAAAGAAAATACTTGTGATAAGAGGTTCATTATTCACATATTGATGAAGGAAAATGAAAGTGTGTGAATGGTGGTTCACCCCTCAAGAAATATCTATGCAAAAGGGGAGTACTTGTAATTTATTATTTTTCCTTTGAGGATCATCTTTCATAATGAGAAACATGACATTATTTATTCATCCTTCAAGCACTATGTCTCACCTATGACAAACATGAGATTAGTAGTATTCCATTTTATGGTTGAGGAAGGAAAAAAGAAAAATGCTCATAGTCAGTAACTCCTTCTTTAAGGATCATATTTTTAATGAGAAACATAAATAATAAACATGATAAAGGAAAAATGAACATGTGCTTATTTTAGTGGTAATTTCTCCTTTAAGGGTTGTTTTTTAGTGCAAATAAAGAAATGGTATATAATAGACATACAAAAGGAAAAATATGAATTTAACTGTGATTAGTGGAGATTAGTGATTTTCCCTTCAAAAATCATGTTTGTGACTAGTGGTTTTCCCAACGAAAAGTGCCTAAACTAACATGTAATTTTTTAAATCAAATAAGACATGCAATTAGATAGATTTAGAATATTCTATTTCAAATAAACACATTATATAAGAGTACTAAGGATCTTATCACATTGAGAGAAGTGAGGTGCATTCTACAACCCAATATTGAAGAGCTTGGAGCATGTGACATTAACATTAGTGTATGTTTATTTAATGTTATATATATATATATACTTTGCTTAAGAATTTATAGGTTTTAACTTTGAAGCATTGACATGTAATTCCATAACTAATAGAAATAAGGAATTGACTAAGTTATTATTGGTTGCTCATTGGATTTTCATTGTGAAATTTATTGTATGAGGGTTTACAATTTAATTTGCACACAATTTGTTTAACAAAATGTCCCTATGGAAAAAGGTTTCTCTTGATTGCATTTAAAGTGTTTGAATTTCAAAGAAGGAATTTTGTGAATTTTTTGGTAGATATCTAAAAAAAGGACATTTTAATCTCATTGGAGAGAAATAAGATATTAGTGTTTTTCCCTTTACATGTCAATAAAATAAATAAACGTGCTTTTGGTTAGTGAGTTACCCTTCAAGCCTTGACTTGCTAGATGGAAAGTGTTTGTGGCTAGTGGTTTTCCCTTTGAAGACCATCCCACCATTGAGAAACACAAGATCGATGGTTCACTTTTCGAGGCTTAAGAAAAGAAAAAGGAAAGTTCCTATGGTTAATGGTTTTCCCTTGAAAAATTGTTCTTTTAATGTAAAACATGATATTAGTAGCTCGCCATTCAAGAGTTAAGAAAGAAAAAAAGAAAAAACTTGTGATAAGAGGTTCATTACTCACAGATTGATGAAGGAAAATGAAAGTTTGTGATTAGTAGTTCACCCCTCAAGAGCTACCTTTGGAAAAGAGAAGTTCTTGTAATTTTTTATTTTCCCTTTGAGGACCATCTTTCATAATGAGAAACATGACATTAGTTATCCATCCTTTAAGCACTATGTCTCACCTATGAGAAACATGATGTTATTGGTATTCCATTTGATGGTTGAGAAATCAAAAAAGAAAAGTGCCCATACTTAGTAGCTCCTTCTTTAAGGATCATATGTTTAATGAGAAACATAAATAATAGACACGATAAAGGAAAAATGAACATGTGCTTATTTTAGTGGTAATTTGTCCTTAAGCGTTGTTTTTTAGTGCAAATAAAGGAATGGTATATAATAGACATAAGAAAGGAAAGATAGAAATTTAATTGATTAGTGGAGATTAGTGGTTTTCCCTTCAAAAATCATGTTTGTGATTAGTAGTTTGCCCAACTCAACACATTATATGAGAGTACTAGAATTTTATTGCACTAAGAGAAGTGAGGTGCAGTCTACAACCCAATACTGAAAAGCTTGTAGCATGTGACATTAACATTAGTGCATGTATACTTAATGTAATTCATTATATAAAACTAAAAATATAGCAATAATAAATTATATATATATATATGAGGAATTGAGGAAATGATTCATGGTGCCACTTATAATTATTTTCATTAATAATAATAAATCCCTCTTAACTTGAGATGTCTTAATCATACAAAAATTTGCAATTCAGTTATTTTGTGTTTCTCTATGTTTAACATATCCAATGATCCAATAGTAACATAGATCTATGTTGGTCACATAATTCAAAGCCATCATACATCAAATTTAACCACCAAATTAGTAATTTTTTTTTTAATATAAATATTATTTTATAAAACACACTCATTTTTATATATATAATTAATTGTAAGAATTTATCTATCAAAACATGAAAATATGTTTTTTCAAAAATATAATGATCTTTATACTAAGTGGAGCATGCATAGAGGTTTATTACCATCCCAATTGATTGATAGCAGAGTGATTGTATTTATTTCCTCAATTTCACAATCTTTGTAATGATTAGAACATCCACATAGATTATCATCTTAATAATTTATTATTATTAAATGATTATTCCTTTCTAAATAGTTTATACAGAAACTTCTAATACTTTATAACTTTTTTAATGCCGTAGTTTAACTCTTTTAACACTAATGTGGCCCTCTTTACTGTAGTTAACCTTTTATATTTAAATATAACTCTTTACAATTACATGATTTAAAAGTAATTTCCACTTGGACTAAAAAGTTGCTTTCCAAACTTCCTCATTGAAAATAGTTATGATGGGCACTCCAGTCAGTTGATTCAATTTGCTCATACACCATTTTACCCATAAGGAAAACATACTGTGAAAAGTTTCGTCTGTAACCAAATCAACCATGAATCCACACTTGAGGGAAATATACTGTGAAAGGAGTCCATTGACAGCTTTCCTTATTTGAATCATAAGGGTCGACATTTAACCAGAAGAAATCTTTGCACTTCTAATCGTCAAAAAGTCTGATTCGATTTATATATGACGCTGGAGGCCGAGGAAGTTGCGGGCAGGCACTAATTCAAAGAAGCAATGATTGGAAGTAAGAGTAAATGATAAGGCCTGCGTGTCCTGTCATGTGAAACAGGTAATGGAATCTGGCTCACACAGCTCACTTCCTCGAAAATGTACACAGTAATCCCAAGAGTCGCGTGCTGGATCTACGTATCTCGATCTCATCCGCGGTGGGCAGTTTCTTCTCACTCCAGGCGTGTCGAATAATATGTGCGAACATCATTGATGTGAGCTGTTTCTACAAAACACCTCAGCTCAGCTCAGCTAATCTCATCTCATGGTTGGTGAGGGAGTGAGTGGAATTGTCTGCCACCACACACGTACGTGTGTGTGTGAGAGACGGAGTGGAGTGGAGAGGAGACAATGCAGCCATCAATTCATCCATTCACGCCATCACCCCCGCCGCCACCCCTCACGATTCCCTCTCCTCCATTCATTCAATATGATAATTATCATCATATATTCCTTCCATACAATATATTCATGAATCTTCACCCTAAGAACCCAACAATTTCTTTTTTGCTACAGAGCATTTTTAACCAGTGGGTTTAATTCATTACAGAGCTCAACATGGCTGCTGCAGGATTGAAGTTCAGAGTACATTTGGTTTTCATGGCAGTAATGGTGCTCTTTCCTGCTAATTTATTCGTGCAGGGATTGAGGCCCAGCTTCATAACCAGAGGTGAATGAAATTATCTCAATAATCACAGTAACAATTGCTCAACTATCTTAATTTATGGTATTAGTGCTGTAGTGTTGAAATTAATATGTATTATTGGGGCATTAATTGTGCAGATGTTCAAAAAGTAATAGGGCCCATGAAGAGTACAGAGATGCAACAGCTGTCTGTGGTAACTCCACGGAGGAATATGGTAAGCAGCGCTCTTTAGGGTTTAGCTAGGGTTTAGGGTTTTGCCTGAGCAGTTTTTTATGAATACTCTTTTGGGTTTTTTTGCAGATGGGCCAGAGGACCAATGTGCAGGAATTCCTCCTGGGAAAGAAGAAGGTCAATGCTGCTGTTCAGGGTTCGAGTTTGACAAATGAAGATGGGGGAATGACAACAGCTTCTGCAAGGCAGGTCCCAACAGGCCCTGATCCTCTTCATCATAATGGCTCCCCTGCCAAGCCTGCATTTCCCCGGGTTCCTTGAGCAGCCCAGCCAGGCATTATTGATTACAATATGTGTTTGTAACCGTTATCTTCTGATCAATATATTCCAATGTCTCTTTATCTGTAGGCTGACAAAGAACAGGGGATTAATCAATGTCGAAAGTGATTGTAAGGTTGATGTGTTTTGGAGCAGAGGTCTAGTTACTTATTGATAAAGTCTATGAGTGTGTAGCTTTCATGGCTGCTGCCTTCAGTTTTGGGGGATTGAAACCAGTTTTGTTTTTGGAGGTGGGAACCCATGAAGGAGACCTTAGTACCAACATACGCTGTAATATATATTCTATATATGGAAGGAAAGATATTTACATTGTATATATATGGCGGACCTCTCCACTTTCAATGGAATTCTTTGTTTTGGTAGCTTATCATGTACAATATATGCCCTCGTGCCACCTGATAATGAATATTTCGATCATAATTTGCATCTGGGCCGATGCTGGAACAATATATATTCAGTGTGTATATATGAACAATTTACTATTTGGCTTTTTCAATTAGCCAGATTTATACAGACATTCAGATTAGTGTTAACATCTATATTAATATTGTTTTGCTGCCTTAACTTTTGGCAAAGCAAGTATGAAATATTCCTCTTGCTTGGCAATAAACGTGGCATGGTGGGAATGACAGTGGGATTGGAATTTGGTAGGCAGGAATGAATAGATGATATCTCTGTTCCCACGATTATTCAGGCGTAGCTTTCTCTGTCAAAGATTAATCTGTTTATGGTACTGAACTTAGACGTTGACATTACGGTTGCCTCGAGGTTTGCACTCATTGTTTAGTAGCAGAGATCTCCCATGGTTTAAGAAGATTTGAGGTTGAATATACTGAGTGCCAAAAACATGTAGGAACTTCTTGAGCTAAGATATGCATCTTCCAGTTTCACAACTGCATGTTTAGAGGTAATCTTGCAGGTTCAGGACATTATTTTTTTCTATGCATCATTAATGAATGGTTTAGAATTAACTTATTTTTATTGTTGTATTTAAAAATATGATTTAAATTAAGAAAGGTTGAATTAGACCACTTTAATTTACATAGACTTATTGAAAGCAGGGTGGATGGACATAGATGTAAAATTGAATGCTTACATTTCACTTTTATAAAGATGGAATATATATATATATATGAATGATATATAAATATATATAGTGTTAATGGATTAATTTTATTTACATAATTTAAGAGTAGGTGAAGTTTTTTATTTAAAACTTATAAAAAAATTAGTTTCATTTAAACATATAAAAAGAATTAATGTACACAAAACAAGTTAATGGATTTATCCCCACTTATGTAAATAAAAATATTTCCAAATACACAAAGAAGCACTAATGAATCACTTTCCCTCCACACCACACCATCCTAAGGAGTTGATCCTAAGGAGTTGAAGGATCAACACCACTTACAGATATAAGAAAGGGATGGATCACTCTATTTACAATTGGAGAAGAGATTACATATCATTTGTGCTTACATGTTGCAAAATTCATGGAAGATGCCTTTTACACACACATTACTTATATGTTGGGAATATTACTGCATCATGTCCATTTCCACACATGAATATTTGTTAATTTAATGCCACTTACATATAAAAAAATTAGATGGATCATCTCATTTACAAACTCAAGAGAGTTGATAGATCTTCTTCACCTACACACATAAGAAAAGTAGATGGATATCTTCCACTAAAATTGGAAGAGAGCATATATTACTTGCATTTACACATAATGTATTGATGGATCAATGCCCACAAAGACAGACTGGATCAATGCCCACTAAGACAGGCTAGAGATGTAAATGGATCACCCACTTATACACACATAGAAGGGTTGATGGATCATCTCCAAATACTTAAGGGTAAATCTATTGTTCCCGTTCACACACACATTAGAAGAGTTGATGGATCTTCACCACTTTCATGAATAATAGAAGTGGATGGACCACCCTACTTCCAAAAACATATAAATAGTTGAT
Source organism: Pinus albicaulis (assembly GCA_034641835.2). Classification (NCBI taxonomy): domain Eukaryota; kingdom Viridiplantae; phylum Streptophyta; class Pinopsida; order Pinales; family Pinaceae; genus Pinus; species Pinus albicaulis. The sequence continues at coordinate 54,612,091 of CM076581.1, forward strand.
TGATCACCCTATCTACACACAATGGAAGAGTAAATGGATCAATCCCCCATGATTTACACATATAGTATAGTGGATGACACATCCCCACTTATATAGAAGAGTTGATAGATCACATTGTTTTACACAAATGAGTCCATGGTTTTTTGGGATAAATATTACATATATATTTTTTTGATACAACATATTTACACAAATAAATTGATTGTTTTTTTAGGGAATAGATAATGTATCATATTTGATATGTTAGGAGATTTACACTATTATTTACATCACATTTACATTTTAACATGGTTTGGAAAATAACTCCATGAAATTTAAGCAAACAATGAATGATTTTTTTGCCATACATAATGATATTTACATTTTAATATGGTTGGGCAAAGGGCTCCAAGAAATTTGATATTTATTGTAGTTGTAATAAATTATAGATGAGTTTTAACCAAATGATTTTCAAAAATTAAGTTTAATCATTTTCAATTGTTGCTATTTATCTACATATTTTTATCAATTGTTCAATTTGACAATTCATTTTTACTATGGATTAGTCACTATTCATCCATTTATTTTTAATCTTTGAAAGCCCTTATTCATGAAAGTGAATGTGGGAAGTAAAATTGTATGTTTCTATATATTGTAGAAGTGATTTCTAGGGAAAACATTACCCATCATTAGGGATAAGAAGCAATAACCATTTAGGTTAGTAAATTTATAAGAATAGTGTGGAGAAAGAGATGTTAAAAAAAATATTAAGATAAACTAAGAAAGACAATAGAATAAATGACTAGAAAATTATTCGAAGAAATTTAAAATAATTTAAAAAATATAACAATTTATTAATATTATTAACCGCATTGATTAACGTTGTTATTATTGAAGAATTAATAATAATTATTAAATAACAATAAATAATAAAATATCTTAATATTTTTATTAATAAGATTATCATATTAATAATATTATAAAGAATTATTGTTATTTTAAAGATCCTAAAATAATAAATCTAAATATTATTAATAATTATTAATCATAATATTAATTTATATTAGTTAGTTAGTGATTACGATATTATGAAGTATTATGTAAATTATAAATTTCAAGGTTTAAATCTTTCAAAGATGTTTAATCCAATAACAACAAAAACAATAATAATAAATAATAATATAATTATTGTTAATGATAGAATATTTTAAAAATTAGTATTAATAATAATAATTATTATTATATTATTATTATAGTAAGTATTATGATTAATGATTTGACTATCTTAATAATCCTAAGAATATAATATTAAAAATATTGATATTAATTATTAATATGGATATTCTTACTCTCAACAATATAATATTGTTATTTTAATTAAATATGTTATTATGGATATAAATGTAGTCATTATTATTATAGAGTAAGAAATGTTAATATTAAATTAAATAAATTATTATTCAAGGCCAAAAGTTCAGAAGAGAAAAATAAATAAAAGAGGAAGAGAGAGATAGTGGATAGAGGGCTTCCATTATCGACTAAGTTTAAATCTGTTTTCTCGATTAAATGTGTTGGGGTTCTTCTAGATTTCGATGGCTTCCCTCATGAGACAGTAAGTGTGGAAAGGAATGGATGCAAGAATTCTAGCCTTGTCAATGCAAATGAGATGATTGGTATTGCGAGAGTGTTTGACAATGGTTGATTTGGAAACATGGTTATGGATATTACCAGCCATGTGCTCTTTGAAACGAGCCTTAAAGGATATTCTTGTTTGGCATATGTAGGATTTCCCACAAGAGCAAGGGATTTCATAGACTCTAGGGCGAAGCAGGGGGTCGAACTTGTCTTTAGTAGAACTAAAGAGTTGTCTTAGTGTGGTGTTGTCTAGGTAAATCCCCTTTGCGGACAAAGGCGATCCCTCTAGCCCTAGGGAGAGCTGAAGGAGGTCTCCTTATACAACAATGGAGGAGGAGGTTATGGGCCCTCAAATAATGGGAAAAGAGCTTATCCTTTAGAGTAGTTCATATTTCTGGGGAACAAGAAGCCCAAAGGGGAATTCCTTGGTTATGTTCTCAAAAACAAACTTCCAGCTCACCACCTCGCGAAGCTTCTAGTCATGGAAGCTTCACTTCTATTTAAAAAACTTTCCAAAAGAGGCTCGGCGCGAGTCTGACATTAAGACAGAGCACCGATCGGCGTGGGCCTCAGTGTAAATCTATGCTATCGATGCGGGTCAGACACTAAGAGAAAGCACTGACCTTGAAAACTAGGTTTTCATAGGAATCTTCTAGAAAATTTGTAAAGGGAGATGATTTGGAAGACAAAATGTGGTTTAGGGGTATGTATTCCATGCTTGGAAAGTACACAAGGGTCACTGTATGGGTCCTACAGGATCAAGGAACAGGGAGTACAAGGACGTTGACAAATTGCTATGTAACAGATAGGTCGCCTCTCATTCGATTACCAATTTTTTCAACATGACCTCTAATCCTATTTGAGTCAAATGCTGCCAAATTCCAGAGTCGTGTCGCCGATATGTTCAAGAGAAAATCCTTCTGTAGTTTATACATTCCTTGATCCTCTGTTTCAGTCTTGATTCACACTCATATTACCTTCTCTGTTTCGTGTCGATGATGTGGGATTCATTATGACCCTCCTTCAACGAATCGCTTCCTATCGACTTTAGCTCATTATCCGAGAAGTCGATCTAGAGACTCCTTTCTGGTACCTTAGAGCTTGCATGCCCTAATGGCAAGTTCTTCACATTCAATGATAGGTTCATGTCATTGGCCTTCGATCGAGTGATTTCACGGGTGTTCGACTTCAGCTCACTATTCACATTTCATGGATTGTACTAGTAGTACCTTGAGTGCCATTGACATTATGGGTGGTTTCTCTCACACTTGTTAATGGTTCACATCATTGACCGGTAATCAAGTGATTTTCTAGCATGTTCGACTTCAACACGTCTATTCACATGTTGGAATTTGTAATTTGATCGGGTGGTGTTGGAGCGCAAGACCCTGGGTTTCGATCACAAAAGTCCAGGTTGTGAGTAGTGATGAGTCATTCATGATTATATACATGATTTTTTAGACAGATGGCTGCGACCATACCATGGTCTCTTTTTCGAACAAAGGCGATCCCTCTAGCCCTAGGGTGGGTCTAGCAACTATGGGAACATACTAGCATCTACCTTCCTAGATCATAAATGAAATCCAGAGCAAGGAAGATGACCTACCTTGTCCTGATGTTATGTTGTCATCTTGCATCAAAGCTTCTTGATCTGTCATTCTCCTAAAACTCGATACATGCTACTACCAACGTCCAATTACCTGTACAGACATTCAAGACACCACGATAAGCGTAAAACTGCGACAAACATAAAACAACTACAACCTATCTAACTGATCAAGGAATGCTATAAATCTCATTATAAATGTAAACAAGAATGGAATATAAACATCAGTTGCATTTTATTATGATAAATACAAGGGGAGTTTACAACCAAGCCTTGATGTTGAGGCTCTTCTTCAGTAGGTCTGTATTCAAGCATGTTTGCAACACCCTCACACACAAAGGTCCAAGATCTCACTATGTTCCCAACACACAAAAACAATCACACTCTGCACTATTCTCCCAAAGCTATAATTGCTTCTCCTTTATATCATCCCTAAGGCTGTAGAGCTGAAGGAGGTATACTTATATAACAATGGAGGAGGAGGTTATGGGCCCTCAAATAATGGGAAAAGAGCTTATCCTTTGGAGTAGTTCCTATTTCTTGGGAACAAGAAGCCCAAAGGGGAATCCCTCGGCCATATCCTCAAAACAAACTTCCAGCTCACCGCCTCGCGAAGCTTCTAGTCATGGAAGCTATGCTTCTATTTAAAAGACTTTCCAAAAGAGGCTTGGCACAAGTCTGACATTAAAACAAAGCGTCGATCGGCACGGGTCAGACACTGAGAGAAAGCGCCGACCTTGAAAACCAAGTTTTTATAGGAATCTTCCAGAAAAGTTGTAAAGGGAGATGATTTGGCAGACAAAATGTGGTTCAGGGGTATGTATTACATGCTTGGAAAGTACATAAGGGTCACTGTATGGGTCCTCCAGGATCAAGGAACAAGGAGTACAGGGACGGTGACAAATTTCTATGTAACAGAGGCCCCCTAAAGTATGAAGTTCAAACATGAGTGACGGGTGAAATGCTTTACAAGTACGTGTAAGGAACCAGACACTGCTATCGAGAGACCTACAAATCAAGCATAGATACATATACATAACTGAAATCTCTGATGAAAATACATGAATCCATGGTATAGGCGTAGTTATCCATCAAGAAGAGGATCATGTGAATGGATCCTCGGCATGGACGCAGCCATCAGAATGAAGGGATCATATGAAATAGATCCACGGCATGGGTGCAACCATCCATATAAAGAGGATCAAAACGAGAGGACCCATGGTATGGTCGCAGCCATCCGTCTAAAAAATCATGTATATAATCATGAATGACTCATCACTCCTCGCAACCTAGACTTTTGTGATCGAAGCCCAGGGTCTTGCGCTCCAACACCACTCGATCAAAGTACAAATTCCAACATGTGAATAGACGTGTTGAAGTCGAACATGCTAGAAAATCACTTGATCACTGGTCAATGATGTGAACCATTAACAAGTGTGAGAGAAACCATCCATAATGTCAATGGCACTCAAGGTACTACTAGTACAATCCTCGGAATGTGAATAGTGAGCTGAAGTTGAACACCCGTGAAATCACTCGATCGAAGGCCAATGATATGAACCTGTCATCGAATGCAAAGAGCTTGTCATTAGGGCATGCAAGCTCTAAGGTATAGAAAGGAGTCTCTAGATCAACTTCCCAGATAATGAGATGAAGTCGACATGAAGCGATCCATCGAAGGAGGGTCATAATGAATCCCACATCATCGACATGAAACAGAGAAGGTAATATGAGTGTGAATCAAGACTGAAACAAAGGATCAAGGAATGTATAAACTGCAGAAGGATTTTCTCTTGAACATATTGGCGACAAGACTCTGGAATTTGGCAGAATTTGACTCAAATAGGATCAGAGGTCATGTTGAAAAAATTGGTAATCGAATGAGAGGCAAATGGATTGCCCAAACCCATGGAGGCAAAGTGAGAAAGTGAAGATATCCCAACCTGACACAAACTGCAGACAAGTGTCATGTTCAAGAGTGACATATTGCTGACACAACTGACGAATAACTTCCATTTTCCCCCACCATTTCTGGAGAGTACCTCTTTATTTTTACACAAGCTTGAAGAGGATAGCATATGCTTGTCATATAAGTTTTTCCTTCCGACAAATCCATCCAAGTACATTTTAGGAGCCCTAGGAAGGAGGAAGGAGGTGAACGTCATGGTGACGATGTTTGATGTCATCAGGGTTTAACGAGTTTGAAAAAGTAAAAACTCGACATCTTTTAATGTTTATAGAGTTTGAAAAGAAGCAAAAAATAAAACCCCATCATGTCCCTTTTCGTAAATAGTCTCATAGATCCAAAAAGGTAGAAAACAATATCTCGGGGAACCTCTTAGTCACGATAGGCTAAGGTATTCCTTTTTCATAAATAATCTATCCCAGCCCGAAAAAGGGGTAAATGTATACTAGGTAGATATCGTTTCGCAGCCATTTAATGAGTTCAAAACAACAAGAGTCTCGGAAATCTTTTCATGTTTTGAGAGTCATAAAGGAGATGAAAGTTGACTCCTCCTGAAGGAACGAGTGTTATAAAGGGTAGCACCTAGTTCCAGTGATGGTGGAACTGTTAAGAACAAGTAAAGGTCAAGAGGCTGGCTAAAAAAACCACTCATTGCATTAGTTCCTCAGGAATGGGTAAAACAACCAAGTGAAGGCATATGACCAACCAAGCAGATGGTAACGATGGAATGAGAAAACCAAGGCTCATCTAGAAAAACAAGCTGATAAAATGGAAATCATGAGAGGTAAAATAAGAATGGTTTCATTTTTACACAAGCTTGAAATCAAGAAACTCTGCTTGGGACTGGTTTCATTTTTACACAAGCTTGAAACTTTGTAGAAAACTATGCTTGAAACCGGTTTCATTTTTACACAAGCTTGAAACAGAAAAAAACTTTGCTTGAGATGGGTTTCATTTTTACACAACCTTGAAACAAAGATAAACTATGCTTGAAAAATAGGGAAAAAACGGGCATGCCCCCAGCATGGTGACCTAATTCGAGGTACATGCCCCCCAAGCTTTAGTCCATATGAAGGGCAAATGGAGTGAAGGTTCAAATTATGAGATCAAGATAAAGACTTGATTGGGATTTTACGAGATCTGATCAAAGACTCAAATTGAAAAGGAACGTGTTTAATTATTTTAACGAGGTTGACACATTTCAAGAACTATCCTCGTGAGCCAATTCATTTTTTAACGAGGTTGACATAGAAGACGAACCATCCTCAGAAGAACTTGTTTCATTTTTTAAGGAGCTTGACAAAAGAAAACGAACTATGCTCCGAAGAACTTGCTTCATTTTTTAAGGAGCTTAACACAAGAAAACGAACTCTGCCCCGAAGAGCTTGTTTCATTTTTTAAGGAGCTTGACACAAGAAAAGGAACTATGCTCTGATGAAAACTCATCGTATCGAATAAGAAGTCATGGCTTCCAAGAGGTTCTCATTTGAGGGAAGGTAAACATCTTGAAATTCAGGATCCAATGCCCCCGGCACACGATGCAAAACGACACTATCACTGAATGCGGGCACGGGATAGGTAGCCACATAATTAACCTGCGGCGGGGAAGATACAACCAGCAGATAAATATTTGGAAGAGACAATGGCGGGCTAGCTGCCACATCAGGACCAAAGAATGAAAGTTGATCAATGGTCATGATTCGACCTTTGTGTGGAAAACAGATCACACGAAAGATGGAGGAGACAAGTGCACCCATGGCATAAGCATAGTTGCGCCCCAAGAGTAAATTGAAATCCAAGGGGCCTGGAACAACCATCACGTCTATACATATGGTCTTCCCTCACAAAGTGATTGGAAACTTTGGAAGGATCCCTAACGGTTGACTGGCTCCTATATTAAAAGGCAACAGATTCTGAGTAACATGCATAAGTGGTGGAGAACCCAAAGCTTGCCAAGTAGTTGAAGATAGAACACTAACAAACACGCCTTCATCTATAACCATGCTAGGTATGACCACATCAAAGGTCTATACCATGAACTCAAAAGGCACATAACAAGGAAGGCGGTATCCCACAAATTGACTTCAATCGAAGGAAGCAACCAAACTACTTGGAGGGGGTACCATTGAACTGAGACGGTCATCCCCTGGTGTTACCGAAACAAGAGGAGCATCCTCCTAGACCTCAAAAATGGGAGCAGGAAGAGAAACCTCTTGAACTACAGGGATGGGAGAATATTTCTCCAAGTCCGAGGAATCTGAAGAAACAAGAAGAACGTGAGGGGGATTAGATCCACTCTCGACAGAAAAGACCTGATGAACCACAGGCAGGATCAGATCAACCGATTCGATGACCAATGGTTGTTTGGGAACGAGTTCTTGAATTTGAATTTCTGGAGGAATGGGATTGACTAAGGATGACTCTTGACCAAACGTGGTATCAACTAGCAGAGGACTCGAAGAAAGCTTCTGGTAACCAACCGGAAGGCAGGGAGTAGAAACAATAGGGTTGTCCAACACTCTCTTGGTTTCATCCATGTATGGACAAAGGTGAATGGGATGATGCCCTTCACACAACTTACAGGGATTGGAAATCTTACCCTGTTTCTTATGAGTCTTATCATTGCTAGTCAAAGATGTGCTACCAATATGACTTCCAGAAGCCAAAGGCAACGACGGACGGCTATTGGACCATGCTACAAGTACCTTGGGAATGCTAGGGCAGTCTCGAGGAAAGTGGTCACTGTTGCACAACATGCAAGGGAATTTGACTTTCTATGGAAGGTTGGATGATTTATCAAGGGAAGGTTTCTTATGCGCAATAGCCGCAGATTTGGCCTCTCTCTTATCTGACTTCTTCTTTTTCGTCTTCTTCTTCTTCTTCTTAGCCACCTGGTTACTAGAATCCAGACTGTCACCAGGCGAAGTAGAAGAGGAGGACGAAAGAATAGGTGAATAAGGGGATAGGTCCACCTTAGAATCAACATGATGTTGCTCAGGTGGAGGAGATGGTTGTACAATGGGCAAAACACTTGAGACCATAGAGGTCGAGAATAACCAAACATGCAACCCAACAGTTAACCTAGGAAGGGACAATGTTGCCATATAAGGAGCACCAATGTTCCCAAAAGCAGGAAAAGGACCAGGATTCCCTTTGGAGGGGATTCCTTGGTTGGTAAAATCTGGAAAGTTGCCATTGGAAACAACCCTAAAACAAAAGTACTAAGGAAGATAACTTTAACCAGGAATATTTCGTGGGCAGTTAATATTTTAAAACATTGAAACAAAACTCCATTGTTTCATATTTTAAGAGTCGAGAAATAGGAAAAATGTGACTCTATCACTTTCAGATTGAAATGAGCATGAAAGGACAAGTGCTCGATGATCTTTTCACTTTTAAAGAGTCACGAGAAGACCAAAATGACTACTCAGGTAATCTAAGTAAGAGGGTGTACCAAGTTTCCGTGAACTTCCATATACATCTTGGTGATCAAATGAAAGAGAAATGACCAAGGACTTAACGTATGTGCAGGTAATCTCCCCGAATGTTGTGTTAGGTGTATCACGGTTACAGGGCGAAAAACTCGGCTTCCTATGGATAAAGGCTTTGAACCTATGAGGGTCTCCCTTTATATACACGATGGTATGGGGAGCACAAGTCCATACTAGTGCTGTCTAAAGCCAGGTGGCAAATGACAGCTACTATTTTTAATGATGCCAGAACACGTCACTAGCCTAGACCTCTAAAAATGTTTGCGTTAGGTTTTAATGCTTCCTTAGGTTTATTGAATAAATTTTAAATTTGATCTTGAATTATGTCTCAGTTTCAAGGCCCTACCAATGTCATCTGAATATCCTGTATGTAGCTATATGAGAAAAGAAATCTTTCAATTCGATGAATGCTATCTAGTTAAGGGAAGAGTCTCAAAAAATGATGCAACAAACAATAATACTGCAAATGAAACTTTTTCCTAACTAGATGACTTTCACTATCCAAAAGTAATCTAAAACATTCAACGATGTGAATTATGCAATGTAATCTATGCAAAATCCTCTTTTTTGAAAACTATGCAAAATTTCCTTTTCCTTTTTAAAGAATAAGAATGCACTCAATGCATTTTTTGATGAAATGAGAATCTACTTAATGCATGTTTTTAATGAAAGAGAATGCACTCAATGCGATTTTTAGCTTTCAATCATTAAACAATGTATCTAAGTTCAATGATGGATCTCAAAAAACACTTTTCAATGCAACGTAATCTAATGCATTTTAACGAAAAGCAAACTCTGAGACGAAAACTAAATGAATGCAAATTTCCTTAATGGAAGGATAAATGAAAAAGAGATGCAAAAAAATGCTAAGAATGTGATTATTGTTTTAAACACTTTGTAACGAAATTCATTAAAAGGCTATAAGACATATGAGTTCAAGAAAAAGAGGACTTCTAAAGTGTGGGCTCAAAACAAGGCATTCATTCCCCTTTACATGAAGCAATGATAGATAGAAGACTTTTTAGCTGAACAACGAGCAATGTAATCTATGCTCACAAGTGAACAAGCGGACCAAATGAACTCAGACAAACACTTGAAACTTGAACACTCAATCAACCAAAAATTAGAAGGCAATCAACTAGAGATGTCTCACCAAGAAAGGATACTGACTTAATCATCAGGGTGATGTCCCGCGAAGCATGCAACTAGGCAATTGATACACAGCCATAGAAAAAACTAGGATGTAAGGATGCACGTTCGAACAAGAAAAACAACCAAAAAACAAAACCAACAAGCCAATAAAACCCACTTGAGTGAAGGGGAGAACATATAAATCATATAGAGAAAAATACTGGAAGGGAAAGACACACTGGTGAAGGACTTAAGGAAAAAACCTTAATTTTTCACACATGCTGAAATTGGCACGAATTTTGTGGGTGAAACTAGCGCCAATTGATGCGACTTGCTAACTAAAAACTGGAACCAATGGCCAATTGGCACGACTTTCTAACTGACAACTACCACCAATCAGTGCGACTGTTAGACAAATAAAAGCGCCAATTCCTGAAAAAGAAAAAATAAATAATTTCTCCTAACCAACACCAGACTCACCACTTCAAGAAAAAACTAAAAGATCGTAATTGATGAAAAACATAGGAAAAAACAGGGAAATGGTCGTTCGACTAAAATCATCAACTGATGAAGACCTCAAAGAGTGACAAACTCAAAGGAAAATCCCTAGCGGAGTTGCTAATTTGTTGTCCAGGTAAATCCCCTCTACGGATAGAGGCAATCCCTCTAGCCCTAGGGTGGGTCTAGCAACTACGAGAACATACTAACATCTACCTTCCTAGATCGTAAATGAAATTCAGAGCAAGGAAGATGACCTACCTTGTCCTAATGCTATGTTGTCGTCTTCCATCGAAGCTTCTTGATCTGTCGTTCTCCTCAAACTCGATACGCGCTACTACCAACGTCCAATTACATGTACAGACAATCAAGACACCATGAAAAGTGTAAAACCACGACAAACATAAAACAATTACAACCTATCTAACTAATCAAGGAATGCTATAAATCTCATTATAAATGTAAACAAGAATGGAAGATAAACATCAGTTTCATTTTATTATGATAAAGACAAGGGGAGTTTACAACCAAGCTTTGATGTTGAGGCTCTCCTTCGGCAGGTCCGTATTCAAGCATGTTAGCAACACCCTCACACAAAAAGGTCCAAGATCTCACTATGTTCCCAACACACAAAAACAATCACACTCTACACTATTCTCCCGAAGCTATAATTTATTCTCCTTTCTATCATTCCTAAGGCTGTAGAGCTGAAGGAGGTCTCCTTATATAACAATGGAGGAGGAGGTTATGGGCCCTCAAATAATGGGAAAAGAGCTTATCCTTTAGAGTAGTTCCTATTTCTTGGGAACAAGAATCCCAAAGGATAATTCCTCAGCCATATCCTCAAAACAAACTTCCAGCTCGTCGCCTCGCGAAGCTTCTAGTCATGGAAGCTTCGCTTCTATTTAAAAAAATTTCCAAAATAGGCTCGATGTGAGTCCAACATTAAGACAGAGCGTCGATCGGTGTGGGCCTCAATGTAAATCTCTGCTATCAGCGCGGGTCAGACACTAAGAGAAAGCACCGACCTTGAAAACCAGGTTTTTATAGGAATCTTCCAGAAAATTTTTAAAGGGATATGATTTGGTAGACAGAATGTGGTTCAGGGGTATGTATTCCATGCTTGGAAAGTACACAAGGGTCACTGTATGGGTCCTCCAGGATCAAGGAACGGAGAGTACAGGGACAGTGACAAATTTCTATGTAACAGTGGTTAAAGTTAGTATCTCCTTGAATGTAAGGGAGGGTAATTTGGAAAATGAGGGAGATAAAGGATTGGTTTTGGACTTAGGATAGAGGGAAAAGTGAAAATATTTTTTGAATTGAGAAGAAAAGTAGCCATTGGTTTGGAGAGATTTGGTCAAGTGGGATGTTCCTTGTCAAAGTGTTGGGGATCAAGAATGTAAATGGCTTTATTCACTAAGGTCATAAGGATGCCATATTTTTTAGTCGGGTGATGATTTGAATAAGCATGAAGGTATCTATCAAAATGAGTCTTTTTTCAGTAAACTTGATAGGAGATGAAGTAGTTGGGAAGTTTAGATACAAGAATGTCAAGGAATGGAAGGGAGTCGTTGACTTCCAATTACATGGTAAACTGAATATGGAGGGATATTTGGTTAAGGTGGTTGAGAAAGGAATGCAAAATAGGGATGTCATAGTACCAAAAACAAAGGTATCATTAACAAACAATTTCCAACATTTAGGTTTTAAATGGAAGTTGTCTAAGGCTAAGGACTTTAAGGATTCCATGAAATTAAAATAAAATAATGCTCATTTACACATCATAATAGTGTGCTCATAATTCCATTCTATGTAAAGCTCACTTTTTATTATGATAATTAAATTTTAATACACGTGAAGCTTGAAAGTGGATTTTAGTTTCTTTACTTGTAGAGTAAATTGGTAACTACAAGTATAATCATTTATTTGTGTAAAATTTTTCATTGAGATTTTATTTTGTGGTTTCTTTTATTTGAGACTAATATAAAATATAAATAAGGACTTTAAACATAATCCAAAAAGGTGTAATTGATGCAAAAAGATAAAATAAAAATGGGGGAGAAGTATATATATATATATATATATATATATATATATATATATATATATATATATATATATATAGATAGATAGATAGATAGATAGATAGATAGATATAGATATAGATATATATATATATATATATATATATATATATATATATATATATATATATATATATATATAATGAGAAAAACATAATAATTCACAAGAGATATATTAAAGTTGCATGTGTTTTCACTTCATGTTTGTAAATAGGCTTAAGAGTTATATGAAGTTGCTCTGGTTATGTAAACATCATTGTATAAAACCCACAAGTTATGTTAAACATAAATAGCCAGTAATATACAATTTTAAACATGGGGGTAACCTAGTTAGTTGAAGATGTAATGTATATGTTAAAGTATAATTTATTCAATTAAGATACACAATTTTCATCATTGTGTCCTTTGACTAGAGGAAATTTCTAGAATATATATTAAAGGAATGGGAACTATGGTGTAACACCCCCAGTATTTAATCCCTCACAGATATTGTAGTTGTAATTAATTATGTTAATGATACATATATGGGCATGTGAATGTAATTCGGTAAAACAACCTAGAATAATTGTAATTACATTTTAATAATAATTGATGAAGAGGTGGAGCCTTGATATGGACCATGAGAATTTGTGAGAGGGGGGATAAGCAAACAAAAGGGTTTTATGGAATTAATCCTCACCAATGAATTATTTGATTGAGCGAAATATTTGTGAAGCCTAATATCATCAACTTTTCCAAAGTATATCTAATGGGAGGATGTTGTAGTAACTTCCATATTTATGTAAGTGGTTGGGATGTACCCCAAGTGCCTCATCCAAAGTATGGGAACATTACCATTAAAATAATTTTGGGGTTAAACCAAAAGCATCAAATCTTACCACAATCAACATATTTGACACAAAATGTAATATTCCCAATTTTCCCACCAGTTAATTGGAATATTAGAGTTCTTAATTTTATTAATTAGTTAAGTAAATAAAAGGGTGAAGGGACCCATAAACTCCATAGATGAATAAAATCCACTTTGTTGTGTGAATGTGGGTTAATTAGATAATAGATCAGCATTATGGAGTAGTGGAGCAGCTTAATAATGAGGAAGGAGTGGAGGTCATAGAGCATTAATGATAGAGTGATGGAGGAAGTGGTGCATTAAATGCACACATGATGGGGGGAGTGGAGATTAAATGCAAAGGTGATGGAGGTGATGGAGAGACAACACAGTCTTCATGGAGACTAGTGGCCACATGTGCAGTGCAGTTATGAGGTGGGCCAAGGCTAGGGAAGGCTCACAACCATATAAGGAAGATGAGGGCAGCAAAGAAAATGAGTCTGGAATTTGATATTGTATTGTCGTTTGACATTTCTTTGCATGCTTCGATTGTTTAGATAAGTCTGTTGTGTTGTTTAGCACATGGGTGTTCCCGAGTGGGAATCCCACCCTTACCCACGAGGGACTTTGAGTGCCTACTCTAGGAAGGTTATTTTGAGCAGTCATTCATCATCTGGCATTGGTGCCACATTCAGCCCCTCTCTTTTGCATATACAGCTTTAGGAATTACGCATTCATGTCTTAGAGTTTGAGAGGAGGAAGGTAGTTTCTAGCATTTCAGCTAGGAAATCGGTGGAGGATTCATCCTTTCACGTTTCACTTCCATTTCAGTCTTCCAAGAGAAGTATTTTGATATCTAGCATCAAGCCATGATATTACACCTCCATGCAGTAGCAATTCCTTCAGGAATTGCGCAGTCCAGTCATACATATCTAAGGGAGGAAGGAAGTTCCAAGTATTTCAGCTTGGAATCCTGTGAGGGGTATTTCCCTCACTTTGGTGAGATTATTTCTATCAGTCATGGGCCATATTTCATCATCCAGTAGCAGGTTAAAACTTTAGCCTCCTTGATAGCGCAGTTCATTCTAGCAGTTGTGTAGTTGCAGCTGCAACTTGAGCCAAGGAAAGAGGAGCTAGATCTCAAGTTTCTAGCTTGAGAATCTAGAGAAGGGATCGACCCTTAATGTATTGAGATGATTGGGTTCTATTGCATATTTTAGATCATTCTTTCAGCCCCATATCAGTAATTTTCTCCAGGGAGTGCGTAACTCAGCTAGCAGGGGTGCAGTGTGCCACCCAAAAAGAGCCGAAAATCCAAAATTAAAATCTAGCCAAACCATTTCTCGGTTTTTTGAGTAGATTCCATGGTTAAAATCATGGATCTATCTAGCAATCCAAAAACCTCCCACACATGGTTCTACTTCACAATAGAAATAGTTTCCAACAGCAGCAGCAATAGCAGCACAACATTTCCAGTGCTAGTTTTCATTAGTTAGCAACATATTTCTGGCATTTTCCAGATTTTAGCTATATTCTTGTTTTGATTTATTTGGAATGTTGTAGATGTTCTATATTCCTTTCTTTTCCATTTCGGAATATTACAATAGTATCAGAGCATGATCTTTGGCTAAGCTTGTGGGCACTTCATGACATCAGAAGGATAAGAAGAAGAAGTAGAAAAATAAGAATTATTCAATGGTGAAAGGATTAAGTTTTTCCACACTTCTCTTTAGATCTATGCAGGATCTCTCCACAGAGACTAAAGAAATGAGAAGGGGAAGGCAAAGAGAAACCTCAAGAATGTTTCAAAATGAGGAAGGTCCAAGCACTTCCTATCAACAACATAAACAACCAGCAATGCAAAGAGCTCCACAACACTTTTCTATGTCCACTTTCCTTGCAGAAGGAGATGAATGGTATGGATATGGGTGATACTTAGAGCATGAGACTTTGAGTAATTATCTTGTAGAGTGAAAATCTCAATCAAGAGCATTCAAGGATAATCTAACTCTCCAACAGTTTATCCAAATCAAAGAAAATCGAAGACCCCACAACAACAATAGAAGAAAAAGGAATATACAAAATAGATTCTTCTATCCTACATTCTATGGATCATCCACAAGCACAGTAGAAGCTTTGATGAAGGAGTTAGATAATTTATTCCAGCTACACTCAGTAGCGGAAAGAGGGGCTGTTGAGATTGGAGCATTGCACCTTGAGGGTGGAGCAAATGATTGGTGGTTCAGCCATATAAAACATGCAAGAGTGACTGCTTATGTAGACTTCACTCAAAGGATGATTAAGAAGTTTTATAGAAGGAAACCAGAGGTACTTTCCATAGAGACATTTCCCAACATTGATGAGATAGCACATGAAGAAAAAAGGGAGGATGTTAGCACTATCACTCTGGAAGAGGAGGAAATTCCACCACCACCATCTGCAGAAGTACTTGCATCAGATGGAGCACTTTCATATTTGCAAGGTGGTCTTAAGAATTTGACATTGAGAGTCCCATGCATGATTCAGGAGATGCATGAGGAGGAGGAGGCAGATACCAGTGATGGTGCAATAGTAGAGGAGAAACCATCACCATCACTATCAGTTGGAGAAGCCATTTCAACAGTTGGAGGAACTCTTGTAGCTTTGCAAGATGTTCCCAAGTTTCAGCTGATCCAAGGTTTGCAAACATTTTCATCCCATGTTATTTCAGCACCTCATTTTGAGATTTGTGGGGTCATGCCATCAGGGAAATTGCATAACCAAGGGTTAGAGCACCTTGCTGATTTGGAGCAGCAAAATATCACTGTGTAGAGGACCCTTGACTTGTTCAAGGAGGAGATGTATAGCCATCCCAATTGCTTAGTATTGAGCTACACACAAAACTTTGTGTTGAAGTATGGAGTTTTAGAGGATGGGATGAACATATTCCTAATTAGTACAATGCCAGACTATGAGTTCAACATTGTGTATGCCCATGACACAACAGATGCACCACCATGGAGATCAACACCATTTTCACTGAGGAGCAGTGATGAGTTGGGGGCCCAACTATTCTTGGAGAATTCCGATGACCACTTCACTCATGAAGCATTGGATGGACTTATGATAGTTGGTAGACATCTTATGATGGATGGCATTTTCCATTATCAAAATGGAGCCTTCTTGATGAGCATCTCACAACTCAAAGATAAGTTTATACCTACAACATATTCATAATCTTATGGATTCTACCGGGTCATCGATGAGAGGTTCTCATGGAGTAACCTCAAGGAGGATGCACTTCAACACATCATGGAGTGCAAAGATCATCAGATTGGGGAGGATGATATTCTCCATTGGGTGGATACCAAGTTGGAGCATGATATGACTCATCACCCATAGTTGGATGGATGGGTGAGGATGATGAGAAAGTGGTTGGTGAGCTACTTGCAGATCTATGACATAGGGAAATAAGAAGCATGGTTGCATTGGCTTCTCTTGGGTGAGTATGGTTACCACCCAACATTTCAGATTGGTATGTTCCATCCCTTGCACAGTACTGAGGTCATGCAGTAGCAGGAGGCATGGCTACGCTGTATAATTTTGAGAGAGTTTGGCCATCACTTCATATGTCTCATGCAGAGAAGAGGCTCTGGAACAACGGATGGTTGCCACTTGGAGGTTCAGTGATGAGGAGAGGCATCTAGCTATAGAGTTAGAAGCCATTCTAGACATTCTAGAGAGGCAAATTTGGAGTTGGGCATTCATTACACATTGGAGAAGATGGGGAGACCTTCCATATGAGGATGCCATTTGGAGGGAGGAGGATTGCTGTAGCATTCACTTTTGCAGTTGCTTGAGGACAAGAAACATTTTGGTGGGGAGGACTGTAATATTCCCAAATTTCCCACCAATTAATTGAAATATTAGAGTTCTTACTTTTCTTAATTAGTTAAGCAAATAAAAGGGTGGAGGGGCCCATAAAACCCATAGATGAATAAAATCCACTTTTTTGTGTGAATGTCGATTAATTAGATAATAGATCAACATTATGGAGTAGTGGAGCAACTTAATAATGAGGAAGGAGTGGAGGTCATAGAGAATTAATGATGAACATGATGGATATAGTGGAGGAATAAAAGTAATATCATAGAGCATTAATGATGCAGTGATGGAGGAAGTGGTGCAGTAAATTCACACATAATGGGGGGAGTGGAGATTAAATGCAGAGATCATGGAGATCATGGAGAGACAATGCAATCTTCATGGAGACTAGTGGCCACATGTGCAACGTAGTTATGAGGTGGGCCAAGGCTAGGGAAGGCTCACAAACATATAAGGAAGATGAGGGAAGCAAAGAAAATGAGTTTGGAATTTGATATTGTATTTTCTTTTGACATTTCTTTGCATACTTCATCTTTTTAGCTAAGTATGTTGTGTTGTTTAGCACACGGGTGTTCCCGAGCGGGAATCCCAACCTTACCCACGGGGGACTTCGAGTGCCTACTATGGGAAGGTTATTTTGAGCAACCATTCATCATCTGGCCTTTGTGCCACATTCAATCCCTCTCTTCTGCATATACAACTTCAGGAATTACACATTCTTGTCTTAGGGTTTGAGAGGAGGAAGGTAGTTTCTAGCATTTTAGCTAGGAAACCGGTGGAGGATTCATCCTTTCACCTTGCACTTCCATTTCAGTATTCCAGGAGAAGCATTGTGATATCGGACATTATTCCCTCAAATTACACCTCCATGCAGCAATAGTTTCTTTAGGAATTGCGCAGTCCAGTCAGGCAGATATAAGGGAGGAAGGAAGTTCCAGGTATTTCAGCTTGGAATCCTGTGAGGGGTCTTTCCCTCACTTTGGTGAGATTATTTCTATCAAATATGATCTATATTAAATCATCCAGCAGCAGGCTACAACATAATCCTCCTTGACAGTGCAGTCCATTGCAGCAGTTGTGCAGTTGCAGCTACAACTTGAGCCGAGGAACAAGGAGCTAGATCTCAAGTTTCTAGCTTGAGAATCTAGAGAATGGATCAACCCTTCATGTATTGAGCTGATTGGGTGATATTTCAGCTATTAGATCATTATTTCAGCCCCATATCATCAGTTTCCTCTAGGGAGTGCATAACTCAGCTAGTAGGGGTGTAGTGTGCCACCCAAAAAGGGCTGAAAATCCAAAGTTAAAATATGGCCAAACCATTTCTGGGTTTTTTTGAGTTTTTCGAGTAGAGTCCGTGGTTAAAATACAAGATCTTTTTGAGAAGTCCAGAATCCTCCGACACATGGTTCTTCTTCACATTAGCACTAGTTTCCAATAGTAGCAGTAGTAGCAACACAACATTTCCAGTGCTAGTTTTCATTAGTTTGCAACATATTTATGAAATTTTCCATATTTTAGCTATATTCCTATTTTTCTTTATTTGGAACGTTGTAGATGTTCTATATTCCTGTCTTTTCCATTTTGGAATATTACAAAAAATCCATCAAAGAATAAAATCATGAAGGAGAGAGAGAGAGAGAGAAAAGAGATGAACATTTGTGGGGGGTGTGAGAGATGGAGAAGAGAAGCATGCAAGAGACAAAAGAGCATGGGAATACATGAACATGAGTAGAGGAGGCTCTCATGTGGAAAAGAAATATATAATACAAAGGTTTTGAGACACAACAACCTATGTATGCCTGTCACCCACCTAATTTGTTGAAGAAAATTCAATGTTGAAGTATTTACATGAAGCTAGAGGGATATGAATTTTTGATGAAATTGTTTGAATTAAGCATGAAAAACACTGAGAAAGGGGAAGTACCAAGGGACTATTGGATCAGAAAATGACTCCTTTTTTTTATGTAATACATTGTGAATGATAATAGGCCTTGGATTAGTAGGTTGAAATACATCATATTAGTTTCTATATTGATGAAGAATAATGGCCTTCATCTTTACACCACTAAGACCCTAAGAGAGAATTGACCTATGGGTGCTTGTCATGCAAAAAAATTGAAAACCCATCAATAATGCTTGGGAAGACTCTGGGATTAGTGGTATTTCAAGAGAAATTAATGAGTTTGACTTAAAAGGAGAATGGCCTTCATCCTTACACCACTAATATCCTAAGAGAGAATTTCCCTCCAAGTGATTTCTATGTAGACAATTGAGAAACCACCCAAAGCATTTTGGTAGGCTCTAGTCTTAGTGGTATTTTTAAAAAAATGAAAAGTTTGAATTAATGAAGGAGAATAGCCTTCATGAATTCACTTTGTAATGTTAAGTGATAACTTCCCTTATGACTTCCTAGTATGGGTTAGGGATGGTGAGCTAGAAAGGATAGAATAGACAACTGGGCTTATGGTGGGCTGGAGCATGGCTTACCCTTCATGTGTTGCATGCAACATTATATATTTCAAATAAGAGCCTTGTGTAACTTAAATATATGATGTAAATTGTATTCATTCAAATAGAAATGATATTTGATAAATTATGTATATATGTGTGCTTTATTTTTTAATGTACATCTTGGTCTATATGATACATGTTTATGATTTAAGATGGTACATTTTACTATGATGACTATGTAATATTTCCATGCCTTCCTATTGGTCTTAGTGTGTTCTTATGATATGTTTTCATGATTTTGAGCATGGGATTGAGATATATTTAGTTCTGGTTATCTTAAAATATTTATGGTTATTTTAGGCCTTTTGTCAATTAATATGTTATGTCTGAGAAGATAGGGGATGGCATCCCCTTATCCTCTTGGACAACCATGATGGTTGGTTGGTTATATAAGGATCTTAGTGAGTCTCAACCAAGGAAGATTGTTCTACTCTAGATAGGCTAGGGAAGCTCTAAATCCATTTTTTATGATTGGAGGGTCTTATTAATGATGTGGACTTAGATGTAAGAGACAAATCCTTGACTGTATAGGTTGGACTCAGATAAAAGATTCTTTACATAATATACAATGTAAATTTTTAAGGAGTGCACTAAATAACTCTTGAGCTGGTTGGAAACATGTTGAAGGGATTAATGTGGACTTGTGTGGCTTATTAATGAATGTGTTTGGCCTTTAATAGGGTAGATGAGGGATTAAAAGACATTTTTATATCACTACATGATTGATAATAAGTTGTAAGGCTTCCTTTCTTGGGATGAAAAGATTTGAAGACCTCGAATGGGGGCAAAGTGTGAACCATGTCCCATTTTTCTCCTTAATGAAAAGCCTATAAAATCACTGCAAAATAAAAGATTTTGGAGGCCTTTGTAGGCCAATGAAGATTCCTGTGTTTTCAAAAGTTTTCAGGAAAATCATTGTCGTATTAAATCCTTTTTTAGTCCTCAAACAAAATGAGAAATTATCTCAATGAAAGTCTATTTCCTTAGAGAAATTTTGGGATTGAGTTTGGAAATTTTTGGAATTGGAGGTTTTATCCTTAACCCCTAGTCACATGGCCTGATGGGAGCTGTAAATATGGATTAGTGGAAAAGGGATTAAGTTTCAAGCAAGCACTAATAGGATTCATTGAGTGCAATAGAAGGATTGTTTGAATTTTATCTTGTATTGTAGGTGGGATCCAAAGTATATTGAGTTTCAGATTTTGTTAAGAAACTATTGATAGTGGTGGATACTACCAACATACAGGGGCTCTCCCTAATGTGAAGTCCCAATTACACCTCACACCATTTGGATTAGGAGCCACATATGGAGTATCAGCCTAGACACAATAACTGTAATGTTTGCCATGGTTTCAATGAATGACATAATATATTATCCACATAACCTTTGAATAAACATGTAAGTTGGCATTTTGATGCACTGATTACAATGCGTAAAAAGAGACTTTCATGAAGCGAGAAAAGAGTGAGTCCCCTGAAGGAAAGTAATAGTACTATCTTGGAGAAGGCACACAAGAGTAAGGAAATATTTTTTGATTAACCTGAAAATTAGTTGACAAGATAAAAATGATTCATGGAAAAAAATACAACAAACATTCAACAAGATAAGAACCAAAGCCACCAAAATAATTCAATTTCTTTAATACATAAGTACGCCAACATATACCGCAAACATCCAAATAATAGTCTTAAAACATTCATGATACATGCATGAAATTTTGTTTGCTCAATGAGCTTCAATATTAGGTGAAATATCCAAGTACACGGTTATAATAGTGAGGCACTAGTTCCATTAATGGAACATTAAGTCACTTCTTGCTTCACCAAAGAATATTCTTTCCTTTGCCAAGTTGAAGAAGTCAAAGCAAGCTCTCTAAAGCCCAAGCCTACAAAAACCTTTTGCTTGAGTTATGAGTTTTATTTTATAATAAGAGTATTGCCCTTTCATTTCCCCATGACTCCTGGGAATATATTATGGATTTTGGACTTCTATACAACTCTTTTGTCCATTTATGACTATGTGACTCTTCATATTCCTCATATGGCTCTTGGAATTCCACACATTACATTTTTTCCTTTACTTTTAATATATGTCATTACATCACACATGATGTTGTGGCATGATACATGGACGCATATTGACCATTAGGGTGACACTTGTACAAGTTACAACTTAACAATGATGACATGGGCTTCACGATGAGGTGGTAATGCCAAGTTGTCTTCTTTGTTGTTTCATATTGAATTATGGATGGTAGATCTGATCTATGCTTCATCTTCATGGAAGATTTTCTTTGTTCTTCATCTCCACCCTCTAAAGGCTCTTGAGCCAAAATTGAATACTCTGAGTCATCATGCAATGTCTTCTTTCTGTGTTGGTCCATGATCTACTTTATGTCTCCATTATGGATCTCTTTTGTTCTTATTATCTAAAGGTGTTTCTTTCTTGTTTATCCTTTCCATTTACTTTTTTATGCTAAGAAGGTACTCATGCAAATGAAAAAAATTCATGACAAAGAAAAACAAACTCTAAAAATATCTATTCTATCCCTACCTAGCTCATGGAATGATTAGCTCATGATAAGCTTTTTGAAGGGTTAAAATAATAAGGCTTGATTGGGAGGGCACGTTCAGACTCAAAAGTGGCTTAGGAAGGCTACACTATTCATTATTACTATGCCATGCACTATGAAGAGGAGATATCCTTGGTATAGCGTGGTGGGGAATTTGAAGGAGGAAGGTTGTGAGCTTATAGGTTCAGACTACACCATGTGATATGAAGAAAAGAGAGGAAGACTTGGAAAGAACATCTTGATTGGTCAAGGGCTAAGAGGATGCCTCCTTAAACTCCCTACTATGCCATGCGCTAAATAGGAAGGGTCTAAGAAAGTGTCAGTGCAAGGGGGAAATGGGAAGAGGGAAGGATGAAAGCTTTAGGCTTCAACCTATACTATGCGTTGAAGAAGAAAGAGGGGGCCTTAAGGAAAACACATTTTGACTGTTCAAAGGCTCACTGTCTCTTCAGACTGCACCATGCACTGAGTGAGACTTGACAAGGAAGAGGATTGAGGGAAATTTTTCTCAACAAGGGGTCACTGTTGGTTTGGAATCCACTTTTCATTCTAGGATTGCAAATTTGACCCAACAATGGGTGATTTACCATATGGAATTCACTTTTCATTGATGGAAGCCATAGGAAGGAAGTCACTTTTCCTAGGATGGTTTTCACTGCACTGGGAGGATAGTAAGGTATTTTCATTGCATGTTTTGACTTTTAAATAGCATGGAAGAGGTACATGTTGTTGGCTAGGAGTTCTCTATGTTCCATGCAAGATATAGGTGATCAAAACTCAGTGTAGTGGGTCATGAGGAACAAGAAGGATTAGGTAACTACCCTTGGGAGGTTCATAATGTGTAGTAACTTTGAGGTGATATTGAGGAGGAATCAATGCATAAGTCTTGGTGAGTAAGGCTTCATCAATGAGGCAAACAAATATTCGAAGCTCATATTTTGATAAGAGGGTTCATTCCTTCACAACTTGCGCAAGGTAGGAGGACTAAGAAGGGATCCAAAAAGGATAAGAGTGGGACCGTTAGAGAAAGAGAGGGAAATGCATATGAACATGAATAAAACTTGGATCACGCACCTGAAAATGAGCAATACAAGCTAGAAGGATACACAAGACTCATGTATAACAATCACACTTCAAAATTACAGCAAAGCGACACTTATTTCTAAGTGCGACAATTGTAATGACACATTACGACACTTAGAACACTATAAGTTATGACAAAAGTGATGTCTGCAACTAAAAGGTGCGCTAAGTTATAGGAATGTGTCTAGAACATATTCTAATGATATGTAAGACCGTATAATTCATTAGAGTGCACCAAAACTAAATTTGGTGATACACAATGGTGTGACACATGCATGAGTGAAAAAAACAAAAGTGACTCTTGCGACAGGAGGAAAAAATGAAGACGACACTTGAAAAATGTGAATAACCTTGAAAGTAACACACACCAGAGTGAAAATAATATGAAAATTGTGCTTATTAAAGTGAAAGTGAGAAAAATAAATAATCGCGAATGTAAAAGTGACACTTCTGAAAGTGACGGTGTGCAAAAGAGACAATTGAGAAAAATCACTCAAATAGAAGTACCAACACAATCAAAGTGAGGGAGACTATCAATGAAAGTTCTATAAACATGAGTTGAAAATCACACAGGAGCTATCTTGATGGATGGTGCTATGTTTTTTTAAGCTTCCATAAAGAAAGTGCGTTCATGAGTTCAACCAAGACAATGCATATGTCAGCAAGTGACTTTGAAAGTTAGAATTTTGAGAAGAAGACTTAAATGCTTTGAAAAACATCATTCAACCATGAAGGGACCATAGAGAAAAAAATTGTGAGATCCTCAGTAGGCTTCAAAATTCAAGTGTGGTTAAAAATTTGTAGGGTGTTAATCACAACGTCAACACTTGGCGACACACTAGTAAAAGTCCAAATTCTCTATTTAGGTTTAATTCTCTAAGTGCAGGGTCTCATTCCTCTAGGAAGTACTAATTTTCCATATATTTTTTCTTGACAAGGGGTCATTTTTGGTGTGGAATGCACTTTTCCTTCTATGCTAACACAATTTGACCCAAAAATGGGTGCTTTACCATTTGTAATGCACTTTTCATTGAGGGAAAACATAGGAAGGAAGCCACTTTGCATAAGAGGGTTTTCACTGCACTGGGAGTATAGGATGGTATTTCATTGCATGTTTTTCCTCATAAAGAGGGTGTAAGAGGTCCATGTTTTTGGCTAGGAGTGATATATGTGCCATGTAAGATAGAGGTGATCAACACTCAATGTAGTGAGTTATTAGGAACAAGAAGGGTTAGGTGACTTCCCTTTGGAGGTTCGTAATGTGTAGTAATTTTGAGGTGATATTGACGAGGAAGTAGTGCACAAGTCTTGGTGAGTAAGGTTTCATAAATGAGGCTCATGAATAGGCTAAGATAATATTCTGATAATAGTGTTCATGCCTTCACAACTTGCAATGGGTATAAGAGTGGGACCACTAGAGTAAGAGAGGGAAATGCATCCGAACATGACTCAAAATTGGTTCACACACCTAAAAACCATCAATACAAGCTATAAGGATACACATGACTCATGGATAATAATAACACCTTGAAATGACAACAAATAAACACTTATTTCTGAATGCAATAGTTGTAATGACACATTACGACTCTTAGAACACAAGTTATGATAGAAGTGATGACTACGATGAAAAGGTGCGCTAAGCTATAAGAATGTGTTTAACACATATTCTAATGATATTTAAGACCATCTGTTAACACTGGAAAATTGTACAGGACAAATACATTAAAAATTTCAAGAAAAAGGTACAGATAAAGGTTTCCAGATAAGGAATACATTAGGAAGAGCCAAAAATTTAATTATTCCTAAGGTCAAAGGACAAATTTATGGATAGTGCACAGGAAATAAGGACTTTTGGCACACAGTTTGACTATTTCTTCGATAGCCATGCACAACGCGGCTATCCCTTCGATAGTCGCGCGGTCCTGGGCATGACAGAATGTCACCATCCGGGACCACTTGGCACGCTTGGTTAAAAATATTCTCACTCAACCTAACCAAGTACAGTCATCTTTGAGCCACCTTGAGGCTATAATGCAGCACAAAAAGGAATCCTACCTCCACTATTGTGTCACCATCCATATTGAGCCAAGAGAAGGAGGGAGAATTTGAAAATGGTTTATATAAGCCAACCTTTGGAAGAAGAATTGTGTACACATTGTTATTCTGGCCAAATTTCTTCATAGAAAAAAATCTTTCATAGTCCAGCAGCAGAGAGATTGGAAGGAATCATATGTTGGCCACCCAATATCTCAGTCCAAGAGAGAGATGTTCACCACTTAATCTTGATCTACCATCCTTTGAGAGAAGGAAGAGACACTTGCAGGAACTTGAGGGAAAGAGACCTCCTTGTTTTGGGTATTTGATCTCCATAGCCCAAAGGCCCCTCTTCAAGTGTTTAGCATTGTATCTTTTTTTACCGCCAACACCTAATAAAGGGAGAACTCTCCACTTGTGTGATTAGGTTGTTTTCTTCGCCGAGCTTTTGTATTTTGTATCTTGTATTTTGATTTGTTTTTAGTGTTGTATGCATAGTTTTCCCTCAAACTTAATTTAAATTGACTCGACTTTGTTCCACTAACAGTAGTTAATCATTTTTCTCTGTGATCTTATGCAGGTAGCAACCAAATTTCTAAAGAAGTGTATTTAGTATTCCCTTGTGCCAAATACATTACCACAGGAATGGCGACTCCACTAGATTCTTTCTTTTTGAGTTAATGGTTGTTGATGTAGGTCCTTATTCCTACTCAATTTGCTGCAAACCACCCCTACATCCTCTCAGCATCTCCAATCATACTCAGGGAAAAGTTTCGCTCAACAAAGGAAGAATTTTTTGCATTCTTCTCGACTGCATGCATTATGCTCTGACAAATGTGCGCTCCGCGCTTGTGGGAAGATAAACCACACAGTAGGCCAATGAGTTAATTTTTACTTAGTTTTTTCCATTTTTTTAGTTGTAAAGTGCTTGGAAACCCATAACAAATTTTCCATCACTGTGTTCTTGTATTTCATGACTAATTAAGACTCATAATTGCTAGAATTTAGCATATAAACTAAGTATTTTTTATTTTTGCAAATCATATATAGTTTAAGTAGGAAAAATTAAGTGGCCTTGAATCCACATATGTTGTTCGAACAAATGATTTGTTCATAAAATATACAAAACACATAGTGTAATTAGCATAAAAGTAAGTGGCCCATATATCCACATATATTTAGTTAATTCAAGTATTTTCAAAATTTTCATTAGATTAGTTCAACTTTGCATTAGGAATTGGGACTAGGACCAAAATTTCAAAAAAGAAAGCAAGTAATCTCTACCACCCTTGCACCTCACGATGAGCCTGGGTATGCACATGAATGCTTTCTTAAGAAATTTTTCCATCTCCCTATAATGCAAACATAGTCTAACTAGGAAAGGTGTAAGCATCCCATAATCTGCACATCATTTTTTGCAAGGAACAATCACACATAGGGTAATTAGAAAAGAATTGTAAAGGATCAACGCATATCTGCATCTCATAACACTTATGATTGTACACTCCAAAGCACACACGAAGCATCGGTAAGCATTGGACCAAAAGGAACCCAATGTGTTGGGACATTTATCCTCTTCTTACAATTACTTCACCAAAGCACACCCTAAGAAAAATCGAGACTCTTTAAAAATAATCATTAACCGAACTCACTAAATTCTCCACCCAGGGGCCACAAAAGAAATTATATTTTAGGTTAGGACCATCGGGGGTAGGCATCTAATAAGCCTTCGTGGTCTTAATACATTTTGAAACATAGATGTTGACTATTTAGGGAGCTTCAAACTCATCTATCCACCCACGAAACGAATACTCGAGCATTAACAGAGACCCGTTTCAGAGGGGGTTAAGCTTAGGCCCAGTGCGTGCGGTACTTTTTGGGGCTACCTGACCCATCTAGTGCTTGGGACTAGTATTTTATTACCAAGAATCTCAAGAATCGAATGCTCACATGGGATGACGGTACTTTAGTGGCCAAAACTAGGGCATCCTTCCATATAAGTGACGGTGTAGGCATCACTTAAATCTCATACCATTACCTTGGTCGATTCTTCGGCTACTGGAAGGCGTCACCAATTTTTTTGGGACATTATCCTTAGTACCCATCAAGAGATATCTTCGCAAGGCCCAGTTAAGTTGAGAGTGTAAGGACAAGTAGGTCTAATATAGGCTTTTGAGTATCATACACAAAATAAACAAAACCACATTTTTTTCTTGATTGATCACATAGCTTTAAATTAAAGGAAAAATTACCTCTTATTTTTTTTCTTTTTTTCATGCATGTGATTGCATTTGATTTGATAAAAATATTCCTCCCTCTAAAAAACGAAAAATATCACCAAGATCAAGCTAGTCAACACCATAATGAACCCAACGGGACCCCGTCGATCTAGATGTTTCTTGGACCTCCCCCCATTAGAGGGAGGAGTGCCAGGGCTCCCGCCATTTAGGCATAAAAAATGACACACTTCCACCATTATCAGTTAATCCTTTATCGAGGCATCTCTTATTAGAAACCCCCATGGGTCACCCAACACCACACCAGTGGAAACCCCAGTAGGGTCACCACACTCAACCCCTCCTACAACCCCTAAAGGGAAAATGAGCACTATCCCTTTAGGGGATCAATAAAAAATCCATCAGGGCATGCCACAGGGTAATATTCCCCAAGAACCTCCCCTAAACCATCACATTCAGATACATGTTTTTCCACAATATACAATGGCAGTCAGTACACAATTAGCATTCTTAGCATCACTTAATCTTATAGATCTAACAAAGTTAACTAATGACCCCATTTCTCATGGCCTTAATTGGCCTCCCATGCCCATGAAGCTCCCTTCGGATATACCAAAATTTTAAGGGAAGCAAGCAAAAGACCCATGAAATCATATCATGACTTTCCACCTGTGGTGTTCGTCCAATAGTATCATTGATAATACCATTTGACTAAGAATTTGTCAACGCACCTTAACAGGGCCTGCAGCGAAATGGTATTTAGAGAAACATTCTGCTTCTCATGGAACATTTAGCACCCTCACTACTACGTTCCTCACCTATTTTCATCTCCCCATTCATCATGATTCAGGAATGGAACTGCTAACACATTTTAGGCAAACACTAGTCATCCATATATCAGACCATCTCCATGAATGGCATCGACATCGTAGTTTGTGTAAACCCAAACTTGATGATAGAGTGTTGTTTGATCCAGGTGGATATTGGTGGCCACCCACCTATTCTAATTGGACCCCCACCATTGGTTCTTTCAGTTTTTCAGTTTCAGCACAACTTACTATTTTTAGCAGTTTTCCAGGTCATGAACTTTGGAAGTCATTTTGAGGCCCTAATGATCCAGGTGAATATTGGTGGCCACCCACCTACTCCATTTGAACCCCCACCATCGGTTCTTTCAGTTTTTCAGTTTTAGCACAACTTACTATTTCTAGCAATTTTTTCGGGTCCTAAACTTCCAGAGCCGTTTTGAGGCCCTAAACGACGTTTTTTGGAAAAACCGAGAGAAAAATGGAAGTTACTTCAATGTTGCTCACGTCAAAAGCTATATTCCTCAGATAGATGTTTCTAACGAGGTATTGAGCACACCAAACGAGGATCATATGCCAAACTTACGTCCCCGGGAAGTTGATGTACCAATTTACCCAAACAGGGCCCATAGTTTTGGCGCTTCATCTCCTAGGGTTAGGTTTTTGGATGTTTAGGGTTTTCCATTTTTACTCAATAATAAATAGGCCTGTGAGCCTCATTGTAACAAATTTCAAAGGCTTGTAGCCACCACATCTCTTCTCAGAGATAAGCTACCAATGCCCTAGCTAGTTTATTTCCATTCTCTCTATAAGCATATTTCAGTTTTTTGTTATTAATGAAATGAAGTTTTATTTCTGCTGCATATTTGTATTTATGTTTCTTTCTATGTATTATTGTGTTCCTACATAAATCTGGATCAGTGGTATCAGAGCGGTCTGATCTTTCTATTTTTTTCTTTGCATGTCCCCAACGAGGTTAGGGTATAAGGAATCAGGGCTCGATTTGGTTGAACCCTTGCAAGATCAGCCTCGCAAACCCCAATGAACTCCCATGGTGGAAGAAAAGAAATAAAAGGGAGTAGGAGATCCTATCAAATTATTTCTCAAGTAGGCCCTCGAGAAACAGAGGAATGCGATGATGGATAACTTTGCCCAGATCCTTCAACAACTTCCCACCAGCAGCACATCTACATCCATAAGCCACTCTGGAGGCGCCTCTCCTTTCAAGGTACAAGTGAAATTTGACATTCCTATATTTGAAGGCCAGATAGATGTAGATGTTGTAAATAGATGGTTGAATTTTCTATAAGGGTATTTCTTGGTCCATGATTTCTATGACCGTGAAAATATTATTTTTGCACACTCCTCAAAGTTCCCCCCCATGTCAAAGAATAGTGGGAAACCTACTGTGAGAAAACGAACGGGAGGGAACCCTCTCTGTTCTCAAATGCACCCACCTGGAATTCGTTCCGAGATAGAATCAAGGAACAATATTACCCTGTGGGGAGCTATGAGGACAAGTACATCCAATGGACCACACTGCGGCAGCAAAGGGATCAAGATGTGCATGAATTGGTGAATCTGTTCCATACCCTGCACACAAAGTTGGGTATTAAATATTCAGAGAGACATTTGGTGCTCAAGTACCACAACTATTTGCACATATACATTCAGGAGGAAATGGATTTTGTCAACATTAACTCGCTTGGCACGACATATTGCTATGCTGCCAAGATCGAGCAGAAATTTAAGCAGAAGAAGCGAGACTTTGGATCCGTGAATCCAAAGCCAGGGAAAGGTTCCCCCGAACTACAAAACAAGGGGAAAATCAAAAGTGGGGTGACTCAGAATAACACCACAAATCCAAAGAAGGACACGGGGAAGTGGTGTGAATTTCATAATAGCCCCACTCACAACAGAAACGAGTGTCGGGCCAAATAGTCGTTGGTGGCCGAAATAAAGGCACTTGAATCAGATGCATGTCCTAATCCTAAGTCAAAATCAGACAAGAGTGATACAGAGGGAATTAGATCATTGATGCAGATCCCAGTGCAATTGTTGCCACCACCAAGCTCAAGAGGGAGGATATCGAGGATCCAGAGGAGGGGGAGCACCTTGTCCATTCAGAGATGTGGGTGAAGGGTTCTCCACTGCAATTCCTTGTCGATAACAGAAGCCAAAAGAACCTAATTTCAGCAGAGGTCGTGAAGCAGCTTGGCCTACTAACCATAGCACACTCGCACCCATATACCATTGGGTGGCTTCAACAAGGAAGAGATCTCCGCGTCCACCAGTAGTGCCGCCTTCCATACAACATCAAGCCATTCACGGATGAGGTACTGTGTGATGTTGCTCCTATTGATGTGTCTCACGTATTATTGGGACAACCTTACTTATGGAAGTGACATGTTGTGTATGATTCTAGGCCTCGTTCTGTTGTTATTACTTTTGGAAATAAATTGTACAGGATACCAAAGGTAGTATCGCCTCATGCCATCTCTTTCATTACTGCAAAACAACGCAGTAATATTGTTTCCCAAGCCAGGAAATTTATTTGCATTACAATTCGCTCACAAGTGAAGAATAATATTGTGGCCACAACCTCGAAATAGGGCTCCCCCGCACAACAACAACATATGGACAAATTCGTGGAGGAATACGAGGACATTTTCTCCTCACCCACAAAGGTTCCTCTACACTGTCAAGTCAAACACTCCATTGATATGACCCCAGGCACGCCACTAGATGATGTTTCCATACCTCATGAAGCCACACAAAAAAAACCCACACATATACTGTCTGAGGCTAATAAAGAAACCAAATTTATTGAATGCATCCAGCACATCATCCAGTAGATCCATGACATCTTCGATAAATCCAATACCAAGTTCAACATAATTTGCCTCATCTCATGGAGAAACTCAATGAAATGTGGAACATTGATTCCTATGGAGGGAGAAATGATCCAGGTGGATATTTGTGGCCACCCACCTATTCCATTTGGACCACCACCATCGGCTCTTTCAGTTTTTCAGTGTCATCACATCTTACTATTTTTAGTAGTTTTTCGGGTCATGAAATTTTGGAGCTATTTTGAGGCCCTAATGATCCAGGTGGATATTGGTGGCCACCAAATTATTCCATTTGAACCCCCAACTTCGGTTCTTTTAGTTTTTCAGTTTAAACACAACTTACTATTTTTAGCAGTTTTTAAGGTCCTAAACTTCTGGAGTTGTTTTGAGGCCCTAAACGATGTTTTTTGGGAAAACTAGGAGCAACATGGAAGTTCCTTCAATGTTTCTCACATCAAAATTTGTAGTCCTCGGATAGATCTTTCTAACGAGGTATTGAGTGCGTAAAACGAGGATCATATGCCAAAGTTACATCCTGAGAAGTTGATGTACCAATTTACTCAAACGGGGCCCATAGTTTTGGCGCTTCATATTCTAGGGTTAGGTTTTTGGATGTTTAGGGTTTTCCATTGTTTCTCAACAATAAATAGGCCCACAGGCATCATTGTAACACATTTCAGAGGCCTGTAGCCACCACATTTCTTCTCAAAGATAAGCTACCAGCACCTTAGCTAGTTTATTTCCATTCTGTCTGTAAGCATATTTCAGTTATTTGTTATTAATGAAATGAAGTTTTATTTATAATACGTATTTTTATTTATGTTTATTTATGTGTATTATTGCATTCTTGCATTAATCTAGATCATTGTTGGACTTATTGTTGAAAACTCTCATAGCTGAGATTTCAAAAGACGTGGCGATGCAGAAACCCACCTATGAGGAGGACGCCATTATCAAGGTTCAACATCTTTAGCTCATTTACACCCATTCAGGATATATTTATAATGTCCTACCACATGCCCTGCACCTGCAAAATTATAGAGAGTTAATAGGTGTGTTGAATACTGCAGATGGTTTGATCCGGTCCTTGGCCCAAGGTCACCTAAGCAGCAATAACTAGTACCTAGGATACTCGTACAATTCTACTCAAAAATTTCACAACCTGGCTACCATCAAAGTCAGTATGTACCTTTGTAGAATATGATGAATATGATAATACCATACCATCAACAAAAGGGAGGCCCATACCCTCCCTCGCAGGGGAACCAATTCTCAACTAGGAATGTTGATACAAGAGAGCCTCTCGAGAAATCCTACACCAATCAGGGACAAGGGAACCTCTATCCCCCTTTTCTCACACAAAATCTAACACCAATGCAAAATAACACACTGGTGAACCTAGTACAACCATCTAGGTCTCAGAAGCAATAGTATTACGACCTAAAGAACAACAATAATCCTCCAAACACTGCAAAAAGAAGCCTAGGAATAAGAAAAATGGAGACTCGGGACAAGCGGGTAGTAATCAACAGCTCCCCCTGCTATCTCAATCTGGGGGAAACCCCAAATAAAATAAAAAACAAGATCCAAATAGTAACTCCCAAGGGAAAAAAAAGAGACCCAGTCTAAGGACAAATCACTCTTGTGCCATATGTGGTGAATATGGACATTACACTCACCACTGTCCTGAACTCCCTGAATTGAAAAAACTTCAGGGTAACTGAGGACAAGGGGGACCTACTCAAAAACCTGCTATAATGGAGGAACCCTTCCCCCACTAAGGAGTGGTTAACACCCAGCAACAACAACCACCCCAAAACAATACCGGAGGAGGCAATCACAGGATCTACATGACTAGAAAAGAATTGTTCTTCCAAATAGGGAATAGGAACTACGATACAACTCCGGACGCCAACCCATCAGATACAAGTATGAATGCACCTATCACATCGTTAACTATCTCCAAAGTAAATATGGAGCCCCTTCCAAAAATAGTCAATGGACCAACTAGATGCACAAGACATCACTCTAAAGTCGCTCATAGCTATAGCATAGTGGATGATTTAGCTCAATCACCAGTTACTATGTTAGCTTTGGAGGTTCTGCAATCATGCCAAAGACAACAAAAAGCCTTAATTTCCGCATTAGGCATAATTGACCCTTCTCATTCACACCTAATGGTTTTCGACCTAGACAAGGCATGCCCAAGGATTTCTTCTCTAGTCACTTTCCAAATACCGGTTTCGGTTCAGAACATCACCATACACTGATGCATCGTTGATGAACAAGAATCCACATGTATCATGTCCAAATTAGTTTGCCGAAAGTTAGGATCACCTGAATTAAAACCATCTGACATCATGCTTAGAGCATACGATGGTCTCCCATCAGCCCCCGTCCTTCTGTATCAAAATTTCCTAGTAAAATTGGCTAAAAAGAAAATCCTTATAGAAATTGAGTTCTTAGATGCACAACTAGAATAAAATATACTCCTTGGGTGTAGTTATATGTACACCATGACTACAGTCAAATCCTCTGTCTTTAGGGTAATGATGTTCCTCCATGATAATCAAATCATCACCATTAACCAACTCACATACTACGACAAGAAACCCATGACCTCTCTCGATGTCGTGCTACCATACAGAGACACAACCACTAAACCACTAACAAAGTATACATAATTCGGCCTAGGCCAATTCAAACCATCATCCATCCTAGGGTAATTCCTAGGAGATCCCCCTATTATACCAAAGGAAGTCTTGGAAAGCACGGGGGTGTCGGTGTGCATGATGCTCTAATAAAAAATTGAAACTAACCCAAACATAGAAACCAGCAGTACAGATGCCAAAGCCACTGGTACGACATTCCTACCATATTCCATTTTGTAGACCCCATTTTTGTATCCCCCACCTAGTTTTATATCAAAACAAGTCATGGAAACTATGACATTTCCAAATATGGATTTTCCAATACCCATGTTGTATTTGGTCCCTCCAGCTATGATGGAAATCCCAAGCATTACCTATACACGAATAACCCCTATTTCCCCTCAATAGGTCATAGCAGTCAAAGAAACACCTGTAGCAGCGCCAGCTGGTGCAACTAAGAAGACTAACAAAAAGGGAAAAAAGTCAAAACCCCTAAGTTACCTAGGGCATTACAACCTTGTGCATTGTGTAATGTCGTATGTCATCCTACTAATATTTTTCCAGAGTTAGAAGAATTGAAACCCCTTCTACACACCAAAAGAAATGTTGCGACTTTGAATTCCCATAAAAAGGAACAAGCCATGAACAACTAAGGGAAATAATTACGCACCAATCATGCGTGCACCATATGCGACCATTTATGGGCATTATACCCATCACTGCCCGGAGATGCCGCGATATAGGGATGCCTTGCAATCCCAAGACCAATCTCACCAGGAAAACACCTCACTGCCATCCATGCAAATGAGCAAGGATGAACCCAAAACCATACTCTACGTACGAGAGGCACCACTGCATCTTGCTCGTATACAGTCACCCTAACGGCCTAGAGATGAAAAACAGAGGCCATACCACATGTCCTAGTTTGTTCACTATGTGACGAGTCTGATCACTTAATCACACAGTGCCCTGAGTTAAGGGCGTTCAACCATTGGTATAAAACCTCACAAGTTGCCCAAAGAAGCTTAGTTCGACACATATGACATATGTGTCAGATTTTCCAAAGCAACCACCATGTGTGACATTGTCCCCACATCTGTCAATTTCGGTATATGTTGGATTTCATGTGACGCTCATCGCTGAAAACCTTGACTTAACCAATATAGACAAAAAATACACAAGGAGCACTGTAACTCAAGGAACGAAATCAATAAGGAACATGTTGTATGTGTTAGAGGAGATACGGTCACTTGAACGACCACCTCTTCCCCGTAACCATCCCCAGGCTCCAGTCCAACTATGTGCACTTTGTGATGAATGAGATCACTTCGTCGCAGAATGTGCAAATCTAGATTTGTTTTAAATATGGTAATTATTCAACCCAGTGTACTACAGCGGCCTACGAGCAATCCAATATTCTTGTTGGGTATGTTCAGATAACCACCCGGTTCATCGTTATCCCTACATCCCCCATTTTTGTTTGGCATTAAATTTTTTACGTCATGCCATAACTCTTCTTGCTACAGAAGGCGAATCAGATTCAAACTCAGTAGAAGGTTCAAAAACCCAAGAGAATGAGGCATCCAGGTCCATCCTCTTCATATCGGAAGAAAAATGGCCAACAAAGGGGCAGATTATCACCCCCAACCACTCTCCACAAATAATCCCAGCCTATGCATTGTGCGACGCATGCAATCATTTGATCACTCAATGCCCTGAGTTACGATCATTTCGCAAATGGTACCCAATCACTCAGGTGGTCCAAAGGGAGAGTGTTGAGTGTAGGAATTGCACTTAAGTAAGCTACTTCAACACTTAATTGTCAACCCGGGGGTTTCGTAAACTTAGAGGTGAAGCACAGGTAATGCCAGAAGTGGTATGGGATTTTCCTTTTCCTATTCTTTCTTAATTGAAATATTGTAGAATCAAACAAAAAACAATTTCTAAGGAAATTGACACCAAAGCAATTCTAGTGCTGGAATGTAAAAGAATGCATTTGTGAAGAAGTCAAGTAAAGGAACTTTCACGCAGCTGGAAACAATCTTAAATGATGAGATAAAACTCTATGTTTATCTTCAGCATAAATGGTGGCAGTTTAACAAGTGGGCCCTTGACAATATCTACCTTCTAAATGATTTTCCTTTTACACTAAGTAACCGTTCCTGTACTCTTGCAATTTGCTTGCACTAGTGCAGGTATAGAACTTATGTGAAAATAATATTTTACCTTCTTATACTGAAGAATTATGTCTTTGTGTAGGTGATCTAAGCCTTAAGGCTTAGAGCACTCTGTTCCTGTGACAAGATACCAGCTCTTGCACAAGGACAAAGCTTCCTTCACCAGAGTTTCCAATTTACTTTCAAAAAAATCAAAGGATGTGTGGAAAATAATTAAAATTGTGAGTTGAATTCTGAGATAAATCACACACGAAAAATAATTCTTTTAATTAGTTGAACTTTTAATAAGAATAAAATTATAAAGCAGAAAATTATTCAATAATGAAAAAGCAACTTTCAGTCAAAGGAATTTGCATGCAATCGAATTTAACTCTCGATAGGTTCACTTATAACGTTGCAAATTACTTTTAATATATTTCCTTAAATCATGAAGTACATAAATTAAGATGTTTCAATAGCGTTCCTTCTTATTTCATGAAGTCATTCTTAGCCTTCAATAATTTATCTTTTAACATTAGGAGTGCTTTCTTATGATGATAACGCTTCCTTGCAGAAGTAAATTAAATTAAATGCGAGAAAAGGGAAAGAACACTTGCTGTAAATAAATGAACAAACTAGAGTGTATAATCCTACATGCACTAGTGCAAGAAGAGCCATCTTGCACGATCCAAGCAGA
The DNA here is from genome assembly GCA_034641835.2 of Pinus albicaulis. NCBI lineage: Eukaryota > Viridiplantae > Streptophyta > Pinopsida > Pinales > Pinaceae > Pinus > Pinus albicaulis. The sequence continues at coordinate 54,648,783 of CM076581.1, forward strand.
ATTAAACAAGGAAATAAATTGCAAGAAATAAATGAATTTAATTTAAACTTGCACACAACAGATCTGTTCACACCTTAACTATTAAACGAAATCAAATCAGAACTCTGAAGCAAGAATGAAATAAAGATTTAAGTCATGCAACTACAAAGAATTAAATCAACACACAAACCTTCGAAATAATGAGAGCAAGAGGGTATACGAGTTGGGTTGGTTGGGCCCTAGCCAACCAGCTCGTTTCCCATTTTTAGGAAATGAAACTCTTCAACACTTTAATCAACACATTAAAAAAAGATCAGATGCAATGTCGAAAATCATGGCGCAAGTCGTTGTATTATCTTCGGTCAGTAAACATACATTATAGCTTAAGTCCAGCCCCAAAGTGATGGCGATAACCAAATTACAAAACAAGATTATAGTCACACTACTGTTGATGCCGCTTCACTAACCTAGTTCTACCTAAGATATATCTTTTATACGGTCCTTAGACCTATGGACTTGATTTCTATTTGCAGAGCCATTCCAAAATCAAGCCTTTCGGCTAAACGGACTAACAACCAAAATTACAGAATTAGGCTAGTAGCTATGATAAGTCACGAGCTAATCACTGGCCATAGACCATATCTTTAGCATCATCCCTGATTAAAATCCACTTGTGTTTGAATTTAGTTAATATGCAACCAAACTAGAAGACGTGGACCATAATGCCTACATGGAGTGATTGAATTGTTGTGGATATCACAGAACGATGATTGTTGGCAGTGCAGGAATTTACCTGCACTTAGATCATGCTAACATAATGATTAATACTTAGCTTATCAAATACCTTTAGTAAAGTAAATATAAGTTACAAGGAATATTTAAAGGCATGAAATCTATTTAAAATGATTAATAAAGCACCTAATAAACCGTAATCATGAAATATGAAGTTTATGTAGGAATAGACAGTTTCTTGGACTAGTACAGGAATGAAAATGTTTATAGAGATGAAACAGAGGTTAATGGTTATAAGAAGAGGGTAAAAATAGTGCATTTTATCACACCAAAATCCTCCCATCCCTAAGTTGTTGTGTGTCCTCACACAACGTTTTACCTATTGCAAATAATCTTAAAAAATGGGGGCCATCTTTCAATCCTACACTTCATTGTTGATTCATGCTTTCAATACCTTTGTCTTTTTACCTCAGGATTTCTTCAATTGTTTGGTCACCTTCTTGAGGTGATTGTAGCATTTATAAGCTTGAAAATTCCATACTCTGACTTGTCATTTCTTTTCTTCGACCTCTACGACCAACCCTACCTGGCCTTGCTTTTGTCAGTTCTTCCCCTTCATGACCTGGTTCAAAGCCTCCAAGTCATGGACTTGCTGTTCCAGGTCTACTATCTGGTTATTGAGGTAGAGGGTAGAGGTCTTGTTGGGTGTGGAGCCTGATTATCTTGTTTACTTTGTATCACAACGTTGGACCCCTGTACCTTAATGGGGCAGGTGCGACTTTATGGAGCCCCCCCCTGGCGGGGGTAAAAATAGATGTAAAATTGCCTTGTAAAAGTATAGTAATTTCTAGCCAATCTGGGTCGTTCATTAGGCGGATGATCTGACGATAGAAGTTATGTTTAGTTTAAGGTTTTTTTTGCCCTAGAAGGCAACCCCTCACTTGTATGAGGGAATTTTATTACGACTGTGTATTGTTTGTGTATTATCAGAGCGAGAAATAGACAGGGAGACTGTGAGAGAGAACAGAGGATATTAAAGTGGATTTGTTGTAGGTCGTGTCTCTTCATTTTGCTGGATAATAGAAAGGAAGGATTGGATTTTCAGGGTGGACGTAGCCCAAACTGGGTGAACCACATATATCTGTGTCTTTCTAGTTTTATGTGTTTTGTGTGCTTTTGTTTTCCACATATTTTATCTGTTGCATTTCTCTGTAATATATAATTTTCTAAGAACTGGTATCAGAGCCAAAGGTCTATTTCGCTGATAAAATTGCAGGAAAGAAGGGTTCTTGGTTCGAGTGGGAGTAATGGCGGAAGATGGTAAATTTAGGGTTGAGAAATTTAATGGCCAAAACTTCCCTCTGTGGAAGATGTAGATGGAAGATTATCTGTATTAGAAAGATCTATACCTACCATTGAGCGGAAAAACAAAGAAGCCAACAGCTATGACAGACGTAGAATGGGATCTTCTCGATAGAAAGGCACTCAGAATAGTACGGTTGTGCCTCGCGGCGTCGGTAGCCTTCAATATTTCAAAGGAAACAACAACAGAGGGTTTGATAAAGGCGTTGGAAAAATTATATGAAAAACCCTCGGCCTCAAATAAGGTATTTCTTATGAAATGTTTATTTAATATGAAGATGTCGAAAGGTGGATCTGCTGCAGACCATTTAAATGATTTTAATATAGTTACCAGTCACTTAAGTTTTGTAGGGGTAAAATTTGATGATGAAGTTAGGGCTCTTTTATTTCTATGCTCATTACCAGAAAGTTGGAATGGCTTAGTTATGGCCATTAGTAACTCTGTCTCTAGATCTAGTACTTTAAAGTTTTATGATGTTTTTGGTGCTATCCTTAGCGAGGAAATGTGACGGAAAAGCTCCAGTGAGACATCGGGTAATACTTTGAGTGCAGAGTCTAGGGGAAGAAAAATGGAAAGAGGAAAGAGCTTGGGATATTGCAGTAAATCAACAAAAGGCAGATCCAAGTCCAGATCGGGGATAACGTGCTGGAAATGCGGAAAGAAAGGACACCTAATGAAATACTGTAGATCTCGGAAGGGAAAAGAAGGAGACGCACAACAAGAAAACAATCATGAAGCAAATGTGACAGGTGATGTGTTACAATATGCTTTTATTCTTTCTTTAAAAAATGTTACTAATTCTTGGGTTGTAGATTCAGGGGCCTCATTCCATGCCACACCTGATTAGAAATATTTTCATGACTATGTTCAAGGAGATTTTGGACAAGTCCGTTTGGGTGATGATAAACCCTATAAAATCATTGGAATGGGTAAGGTTCTTGTAAAACAGCAGAATGGAAACCAATGGCTATTAAAGGAGGTAGCATAAATGTGGATTCATAAAATCTGATTTCACATATAAATAGGTTTATGAAGGTAAGGGACAAATTTCACAAAGATAAATCTCAGTTACCAATGGGAGCCTGGTAATAGAAAAAGGTGAGTGTTGGTACATTGTATTATGCAATGGTATTTCTAACTCTGTTAATGCTTTAACTTCCAAAGGAGCAGATGCAGCATTATGGCATCATAGGCTCGGACACATGAGTGAGAAGGGAATGAAGATTCTTCACTCAAGAAATTTGTTGCCAGGTTTGAAGAATGTTGATTTGGATTTCTGTGAGAATTGCATTTATGGAAAACAAATGAGAGTCATATTTCTCAAAGTTGGGAAAGAAAAGAGGAGAAAAAAATTGGAGCTTGTGCATACAGATGTATGGGGACCTGCTCAGGTATCATCTCTCGGTGGCTCTCGTTATTATGTTACTTTTATTGATGATGCAACTAGAAAAACATTGATTTATTGTATTCAGAATAAATCTGATGTATTTGATACTTTCAAGAAATGGAAATCTTTGGTTGAGATTGAGACAGGAAAGAAGTTGAAGTGTCTCAGATCAGACAATGGAGGTGAATATTGCAGCAAAGAGTTTGATAGGTAATGTTTAGAGCATGGAATTCACATAGAGAAGACAGTTCCAAGAGCACCACAAGAAAATGGTGTGTCAGAAAGGATGAAAAAAACAATCATGGAGTGTGCAAGGTGCTGAGATTGCATGCAGGATTGACTTTACAATTTTGGGCAGATGCTGTAGATACTGTTGTTTATCTAATAAAGAGAGGGCCTTCAAGTTCCTTGGATGGTGGTATTCTAGAGGAAGCATGGACAGGTAAAAAGGTAAACTACTCTTTTTCAAAGCCTTTTGGCTGTGAGGCATTTATCCATATTAATAAAGAAAATATAAAAAATCTTGAGGCAAAATCAAAGAAATGTACCTTTATTGGATATGGTGTTAATGATTTTGGTTATCACTTATATGATTATGAAAATCACAAAATCATTAGGAGCAGAGATGTAATATTTAATGAAAAGGTATTGTATAAGAATCAGTTGAAGGAAAAGAAACAGGAAAAAGAAAACAAAGAATACACAGTTCTTGATGAGATCACTGAAAAAGTAAAGGTGCCTGAAAATAATAATAATCAACAACCACAACAAAAACAACCACCACAACAACAACAGTCACCTCAAACACTTGAAAATGGTGTTAGAAGATCTACCAGGATAAGTAGACCCCCTGAACAATACTCTCCTTCATTATATTATTTATTGTTGACTGATTCTGGTGAACCTGAATGTTATGAAGAAGAAATGCAGGTTGAAAGCAAGAAGAAGTTGGAGCTAGCCATGGAAGAAGAGATGGACTCCTTAATACATAACTAGACTTGGGACTTAGTCAGGTTACCTGCAGGTAAAACTACATTGCAGAATAAATGGATTTACAGGCTGAAGGAAGAAGATGGAGGAAAACAGAGGTACAAAGCTAGACTCATGGTGAAGGGGTTTGCACAGAAGAAAGGTATTGATTTTGATGAAATATTTTCTCATGTTGATAAGATGACTTCAATCAAAACTATTTTAAGTCTTGTAGCAGCGGAAGGTTTACATCTTGAACAATTAAATGTAAAGACAACATTTCTCCATGGATATTTGGAAGAAGAGATCTATATGGAGCAACCAGAAGGATATGAGGTCAAAGGGAAAGAAAAATTAGTGTGCAGGTTAAAGAAGAGCTTGTATGGCTTAAAACAAGCTCCAAGGCAGTGGTATCTAAAATTTGACAGGTTTATGTCTGAACAAGGTTATACTAGATGTCACTCTGATCATTGTGTTTATCTGAAAAAGCAAAATGATGGCAGCTATATTATATTGTTATTGTATGTAGATGACATTCTTGTTGCAGGGTCTAACATGCAAGAAATAAATGTGCTCAAAAGAAAATTGGCAAATTCTTTTGCAATTAAGGATTTGGGAGCCGCAAAACAAATACTTAGTATGAGAATAACTAGAGACAGGAAAAATTGCAAATTAACACTGTCTCATAATGAGTACATACAAAAGGTGTTGAAAAGATTTAATATGCAGAATGAAAAACTAGTTAGTACACCTTTTGCTGGCCATTTCAAACTTGGTAAGGAGATGCACCCCAATACCCAAGAAGAAATGGACTATATGTCTAAAGTTCCATATGCATCAACAGTTGGAAGCTTAATGTATGCAATGGTCTGCACAAGGCCTAATATTTCACATGCAGTGGGAGTTGTAAGAAGGTACATGAATAGTCCAGGAAAATAACATAGGATGGAAGTGAAATGGATTCTCAGATATTTGAGAGGTACCACAAATCAAACATTATGCTTTGGTGGTTCAAACATTGCTCTATAGGGATATGTTGATGCATATATAGCGGGTGACAGAGATAATAGGAGGAGCACTACAGGGTATGTATTTATTGTAGGTGGAACAGTTATTAGTTGGGTTTCAAAAATCCAAAGTGTTGTTGCACTTTCAACAACAGAAGCAGATTATGTTGCTACTACAGAGGCTAGTAAGGAAATGATTTGGTTACAAAGGTTTATGGATGAATTGGGTAAGAACCATGATATGGGCACGTTATACAGTGATAGCCAAAGTGCCATTCATTTTGCAAAGAACTCAGCATTTCATTCCAAGACTAAACACATATAGTTCAAGTACCATTTCATACGGTCAGTATTGGAAGATGGATAGTTGAAGCTGGAAAAGATACACACTAGCTAGAATCCTGCAGATATGCTAACAAAAGTTGTAACCAGGGAGAAAATGAGAATATGCTCAGTTTAAATTGGTCTTCAAGGATGACGATGAAGATGAGAAATAGCCAGGTCCAAAGAGGAGTCATTTTCCAGCAAATGAAGTAGCGGTGGAGTTGCTACAATCAGTCTCCAAGTGGGAGATTGTTGGGTGTGGAGCCTGATTATCTTGTTTATTTTGTATCACAGCGTTGGACCCCTTTACCTTAATGGGGCGGCAATGCCACCCGTAATTAAATGTTGCCTGGGGGATCCAAGGGGGCAGCTGCAACTTTATGGAGCCCCCCCCTAGCAGGGGGTTTCGGGGGCAGCTCCCCCAAAGCTAAAAACAGATGTAAAATTTCCTTGAAAAAGTATAGTAATTTCTAGTCAATCTGGGTGATTCATTAGGTGGATGATCTGACGGTATAAGTTTGATTTGTGTGCTTGTGTTTTACACATATTTTATCTGTTGCATTTCTCTGTAATATATAATTTTCTAACATGTCTCTGTATCTAGCTCATCTGTCACACGCACCTTTTCTGCAACAAATTCAAAGCATGTACCATAATTTCCAAGATCAAAATTTTCTTGGTCATCCAACATTTGCATTATGATATCACCAAGAGTTTCTGTGCCAGGAATTTCCATATCACTGAGGGTTTCAGTATCCTCCACATCCTTTGTTCCAAGGGCTTCAGTACCTTGCGCACCTAATTCACCAGGGACTTTAGTGCCCTCTTCATCCAACTCATCAGGGGTTTTAGTACCTTGTACATTCAAACCATCAGGGACTTTAGTACCATGTTCATCAAAATTGTCGAGGGTCTCTATGTACTGCATCTCATCATCTTCTTGACCCTCTGCTGGATATTCTCTTGCACTCAGTGTCATTTTCTGTTTCTTTAATTTGTGAATGAAGGCCGACAAAGATATGTCATCCTCCTTCTATACATTCTCTTCATTCACCACGGTGTAGGTTGTTGTGTCCACAAGAACTGAAAGGTTATTATCTCCAAGTGAAACCTGGGGCAATTCATCAATCACAACTGGGGAGCTCGACCGATGCTGACTTGTCCCTAAAGAGACAATCCTTTTCTTGGTCGGGGTCCTGGTCACTTTTATCTTTGTTGAGGGTGGTGTGTCTTTGACATAATTTACGTCTACTTGCACCTACTGACTGTTTCTCTTCTTCTTGGCAGGGAACGAAGTCTCTGCCTTCCTTTTCTTTCTTGCACTCGTGTCAGTTGACTTCCTTGCACTTCTCGCATGAAATTCTTTTAGGAATGCCTCCGAGGTCACTCCCTTTTCTTCTAGCTCTTTCTTGACCAAGATTGTAATGAGCCCATAATGGTATATCTTACATGCAACCTGGATTTCATTTCCTTTCTGCACGCCTTTAGCCATCTTCTTTAAACTTCAGAGTAGATAATAGGGGAAATTTATATGTTTACCTGATTCAAAGTGCAGCAATAACTAAATGTGGTACACGAACGTTAAAGAATAATGCCCTTCACAGGTCAAGAACTTCTACAATATGGAGAGGAGGTATTTCCATTTTCCAAGCAAGGCGCTACGTGGAAGCCCCTTCTTCCAGTCAACCTTGAGCTTTCGATCGACCATGAATCGACGCCATATTTTCTTTTCAATCCTCTCCTTTTTGAACCACTATTCACCTGTGGTTGGCAAGGCTGTAGCTCACGCTATAGATTCCTCCATGACTTCGAATTCCAGTAAGCCAAATTTAGCTCGACCTCCCTCAAATGTCTTCACAAACTCTAGAGCCACGACCATATCAAACCCATCAAATTTATGCAAGAATGGGAGAAATCCCGATTCTTGCAGTAGTGAAATATTGCTACGATATTCTGTCATCTGCTCTATCTCTCTCAAAGACGATGGTTCATTCCTTATGGGTGCCATCTCTGTGTTAATTCGCCTTAATTCTCTGTCACAACCTTAGAAGGATATCATAGCGAGAAATATCAAAGTTTGCTGAGAATTTTATGCCAGAGGTTCATCCATTCACTGCCTTATTGGTCACATCCATCCAATCACATTCAATCATTACAAACGGCGCCTCAGATCAGATCAATACATGTATCAAGCTGCTACAAGCAGGCAATACTAGTTGGAGGAGCATAGGTTTTTACGACAGTAGTGTAACGGTCATGGTGATCAGATCATGAGGTGAGGTTATGATGAACAAGTGATGGTGAATCTTTCAAAGGAGGTAAGCATGGGGTTTTCAGGTAGATCTGTACTATCCCATGTTTTGCCTCATAATTCATTTAAGATGTACTTCAACACTTATTAAAGAGATTAGACTTCAGAACCAAAAAATATCTTGCACTTTAAATAATTTCTCCCTAAGTTAGTAAATGATAAAGCAGAGTGTTAACCAAAATCTAAATAATGTAATTTTATGATCTATTAGTGTAGTAGTCATTCATGTATAAAAAATTTCATAAGAAATTTGCATCAGGTGCTCCTGTACTATGTTAAATACTTTTACACTTGTTCTTTCTCAGTCGGGTGCATGCTTGCACTGGTCGTGCTTGCATTGATCCCGCTTGCACTGCAATGTGCTTGCATTGAACCTGCTTTCACTGTGTGTTTCTGCACTAGGGAATTCACCGTAATAAGAAAATTCTGATAGAACACAATTCTTTGGCTAGACTAATTTTTTTTTCCTGAATATACAAGAGAATTTCTATTCACCATCCTTTGTTGTTTCATGAGCATGCCTTCTGATTTGACTGCATCGGATCCTGCAATCAATTTATGAGGGAATAAAGAAGTGGGAAGACGGTAATTTTCAGAATGCGAAGGAACATTATGGTAGGGATTCCAAGAATAGTAGCACCAAGGGGGACAAATGAAACGAGATGTGGAAAAAAATTCAAGGGAGAAAGAGGGATTTTATGAAATCGGGTAAGGGTAGTGTTCTTAGAAGAAAAATGAGGGTAATTCATTATGGGATTTAAGAAAAGAAAAATAGTGGGAATTTGTGAAATGGGAAATATAAGAAAGACAAATTTTTACCTTCAAAATCTGTCTGCACTAGTGCTAGAAAAAGTAAATGCAGTAGGAATTAGGTGTTACTTGGATACAAATGTCCATGCTAGTTATCCAAAACTTGGGTAAGGGCTTGGTTCCTTGAACCTGCATCTTCTTGGTGACAGCCAGCATATCTAAAAATCGAGCAACATTCCCCTTTTATTGAAATTTCAATATTCCTGCCAGCATGTTGGTTTTCAGGTTGATCCTTCTGAAATCATGTCAGTTAACTGATTTTCATAATTAAAAGAATTTGTTTTCTTTTATATATTTTTATTTTTGTCATTTTTAATTTTTAATTTAATTTTATTATGTAAGGAATATAAAGAATCTTATCTTCAACAGGTCGGTGTCGTCACCCACCATCTCCTTTTTAGATTGTTTTTGGACTTGTTGCATAAAATCTCCTTTAGTAAGGGGATTAAAATACACCTTTAGTCTATGCCCATTTACCAGGAACTCGAAATTTCGTCCATCAATAGTTTTGATTTCTACGACTCCATTCTCAAACACTTTAACTACCTCATATGGTCCTATCTAGTGTGTATGGAATTTCCCTTTGAAATATTTAAATCTAGAATCATAAAGGAGTACCCAATCACCTGGTTGGAACTGATTCCTTCGGATAGACTTATCATGCCACTTCTTGCACTGCTGTTGAACCAATATGTTCTGCTAAACAACATCCCTTAAGAATTCATCTAACTTGTTCAACTGTAGGAGACATTTTTGTTGTGCCTCAGAGAGATCTAGCCCCAATTGGACTGCAATTCTAAAAGTCTTGATTTGGAACTCTATCGGCAAAAGGACTTGTTTCCCGTACACCAGTTCATATGGTGTGTCCTATGTTGTTCCTCCAAGTGGTTCGATATGCCCACAAGGATTCTAGTAATTTATTATCCCAATTATTTCTATGGATATTTATTGTATTTGTGAGGATGGACTCAATTAATTTATTTGTGGAATCCACCTAACCATTTTCTTGCAGGTGATATGGTGTATATTTCCTATGCCGAATTTTGTATTGCTCCATCACACCCTGTACCAGTTTAGAAATAAACTACGGACCATTGTCAGAAACAATCTCTCTAGGCACACCAAATATAATAAATATTTCAATAAAAATAAAATCAACAACAAATTTCCTCAAGAAAAACTTTCATGGCTGAACAATGGTGCAAAGCAGCAATTTTTGAGCAAAGATTTTGTTAGGAGGAAAAGCAGTAGAGAGAGAGTTGGTACAGGTAGAGAGAAGGCTGTTACAGGTAGTGGTAGCTCTCATGCCTTGATCAGGCTAGACCAAGAGCTATGGAGTAGGCTTGGAGAACTACAGACTCAGACATTAATGCTGTTAGATGAGAGTAATGTGATTTGTACTGGGCTACTGGAGGACATAAAACATGATGTGCACAGTAGAGGAGAAAAATCAGAACATGGGCATCTAGCTTTAGAGAAGATGAAATTAAGTGAAGAGGTTGTTGATGAATTTGAGAGGAGGGTATACATGCTAAAAAGGAGAGCTAATTCTTTGAGGAATAGTATTTATATTGTGAAGGAGATTTTGAAAGAGAAGAGCATTCTCACTTGCAATCAGGATATGAGGGAAGACAAGGTGATAGAGTTAGAGAATCATCTTAGACTAAAGGAGGAAAGGATCAACACTTTGGAAGATGAGTTGCAGAAATGGTCAAAACAAGCAAATGTTGTTGGAGAAGAGCTAGCAAATGTTTCCAATGAGATGGATATATGATGCTGGAACTAGCAGAAGGACTTGGTTGGTAAGTCAATTCTAAGAATTAAAGGAGCAGTGACCTTATCAAATCAATTCCAGAGATTATTTGACACTGTCAAAGATAAAAATCTAGAGATTATTTGATACTGGCCAAGATAAAAATGAGTAGATGTTTTTTTCATTGAAAAATTCAAGCATTAATATTTATCATTTGGATAATCATTCTCCACTTAGAATAAGTTAAACAGTGGACAAGTTGGATAAATATTTCATTCAAAATTATAATTCATTTAAAATATAAAAAATTTCCTATTTTAATTATTTAAAAATAATTAATTAAATTGGTAATATTTTAATAATATATTAAAACAAATTTAAATGTCTTAATAATAAATTATTAAAATATTATATTTATTCACTTCTTAATTTATCATTATTCATATTAAAACTCTCTCCCTATTTATCTATAAATTAATAATCAACCTTCGACTTTATTTTTAAAATTTAACCATGCAAATAAAATATCTTTATCTATTTATCTATAAATTAATAATCAACCTTCAACTTCCTTTTTCAAAATGTAACCATGCATCTATATTATATAAGTATATTTAGTTTTTTAGAGCGGAGTATGTCCTAAAAATACAAGAGTGAAAGCTTGCTTCTAGGTGAAGTGGTTTTCATGGAATAACTGTGATGAGTCAGTAACAACCAATGATGGTTGTCCCCACTGCTGGTTTTTATTTTAATACAGTAAAAAAATTATAAAAAAAAAAGTTGAAAGATAATATATATATGTGAGTTTTATGTTTTTGTATTTTTTATTAATGATACAATTTATGTGAGAGATGCCCTCATATGTGTGGGAGATTCTTCTTTGCTCAAAATCCCTTTCAGTGTGTGTAATTTCTAACCACTTTCCGAAAAACCAAATCCAACTGTGAGAAAAGCCCTTGAGTTTAAGATGTGTCTAGTCAGGCACTTGTCACAATCCAAGTGTTGATTCCAGCGCTAACATCTTTTGGTGCGTCTTCCAGGAGACGAAGATTTTATTTCAGTATTATCCCGAAGTTTTTTTTTTTGCATGAATGCCTAGTACTAGTTTTTAAAGGTGAATAAAAACTAGTCACTTTTTTTTATTGTAATTGGTTCACCTGGTGACTCCACAAAGAGGACGAGGGGTTTCAAGACTGCCTACTACAAGAAGAAATCAGATATCACCTCCTCTGTTATCACTATAAAAAATTTCTGAAACTTGGTCGGTTACACTTGTTCCCAAGTCATAATGCTAGATAGGGTTAGAGTCATTTTTATATTTTTAAAAGGTCTAGATCATGGGTTAAAAGTCTCATTCCATCACCAAACAATGTTCATTAACTTTGTTTCATTATTCAAAGATATTATGCCACGTTTTGAAACCCATTTTTAAAGTTTTTTTTTCGAAAATTTTATGAATAAGCCACGAAACCACATTTTTGTAGTGCGCTCAGTGTAAAAAGTTGATTTTGCGCTATGAAAATGCTGGTGATTTCGTAGCACAAAAAACCGAATTTGCAAATCATGCGCTACGAAATTAGGGATTCTTAGTTTTGCATTTGAGCTGTCACATCTGTCAAATACAGTTAAATTCCTCATCATTAGGTGTCATCCACGAGTTCTAAACCATTCATTGTAATTATTAGGGGTCATTTGTCATCGATTAGGGGTCAGTTGTCATTGGTCCTTTCAAATTTGAAAACAGTTGGCCGTTTTTGACTTCATTTGTCTCATGCAAGACAATAGTGCATGCATGCTTATGTTTTGAAGAAGAAATTAGTGGTGAAAGACCTGAGTTTACTGAAACAAATACAAGCAAGGCTGTAAAGTTTTCAAGCGAGGCTGTGAAACTATATTTCAAGCAAGGTAGAACTTAAACAAATTCAAGCGAGGCTGCTCATTCAAATTTACGTTATATCAGTATTTTCAAAACTTGCTATCAAGTGAGTTTGAAATTCATTGCTGGTGGAAGCAGAATTGTTATCAAGTGAGGCAGAATTGTTATCAAGTGAGGTTGAACTCATTTACCAAGCGAGCCAGTTCATTCAACAGGAAGCTCTGATTGCTAATTTGCTAATTTTCTAAAGACACAGGGTTTTCAGAGTGATTATCACAGATTTCTGAAGATACAAGGTTTTCAAGAAGAAAATGGCTGAAGAAATAAGGAGTCATATGTCTGGTCATTGCCTAAGAACAGAACCTAAAGGTGTAGAAGCCCTTACAAAAGACAAGTCTGTTGAAGAAGCCTTTAAGAAAGTAGGTTGCTGGAGGTTTTGTGAAAAACTTCAAGGAGGGCACACTCAAGTCACTAAAGAATTTTCCATAAACTTACAGGATCAAACTCAAAGATTGGATTCCTCAATTTACCAATTTCCCCTGAAGTGATATCAACAGTTACAAAAATTCCGAGAGGAGAAGACAGGTGGTTTAAAAACTTCAAGTTTGACATGGTACCCTGCAAAATATTTCTAAAACCAGAGTTTACAGAGGTTGACTTGAACAAAGCTATGCCAAGAAGTTATGTCAAAGATACATTTTCCAATTTTCTCTACAATATTCATAGGTACTTCACCTGCAAAGGTAGATACCACAAGGTGTATACCTATCACTTTAAACTCTTGCTTCATTTCACAGGGATGATATCTCTATATTTACCTTTTTATCTTTTCAGAAGTTTGGCTAAGATGTCTGATAAGGTACAAATGAAAGTTGAGTCAAGTGAAACCTCATTATTTCACCATGGCTTAGTCAAGTTAATAGTCTTACATGAGCTGCAGAAAGCAAACAGAGATTGGGCTAAATTCCTCTTTTTGAGTAGAATTGGGATTGAAGGAACATGTGTTAGTCCTCAAGCTAAAGAAAAAACTCCATCAAAGATTACTGCCCTTGTAGAAACAAGGTCAAGAAGATTTGTTAAGCTCAAGCCTCGGAAACAAGTTAAAGAACCAATGATAAGAACAACATTGAATATCCAAGATACTCCTAAATCCACATAGAAGAATAAAACTCTGGTTAAGGAGACAATTCTAGAACAGTCAACTAGTAAAACAGATCAAAAGAAGTTGACTAGGAGTCAAAGGTTAAAGGAAAAGGGTAAGGCTATAGTTACAGAGGGATCAAGAGGTAATTTGAATGATATACTTCAAGATATTGACATTGAAGAGTCTCCCCTAGTACAAGCAGGCTTCATCAAACTGGATACAGGTGGCAGCAAATCAAAGAAATTGAAGACATCCAAAAGGTTAGATTCTTAGGATGAAGTGGTAGAGTTTATATTTAAGCCCAGAAAACCCTCAACTAGGCACTCCAAGAAGTTGAAACGGTCAGACATGGAGATAGATCAAATAGGAGGTGAAAGTGCTAATTTTTTTGAAGAAACCACAAATACATCATTTTCAATGCCTGAAGAAGAAAAAAACAGGGTTTTCAATATTCAGAAGGAAAAGAGCAACGTTGAAGATGTCAACGAAAAACTAAGATTTGCAAATAATGAGATTGATAAGTTTAAGAAAAAGGTGAGAGTTCATGTAGAAGAAAGGGCAAACTTTGAAAGGATGAAAGGACTGTGGGAGATGGAGAAAAATCCAAACCCTGAATTAATTGATAGTCAAGCTCAATTCTTCATATGGACCCTACCTGCAATCAAAGAAGAAAAATTCATTAGGATGGTCAATACCAAGCTAAGGAAAAACAATAGAAGGCTTAAGAGGAGAGTAGAAGACCTGGAAATATAGCTAGCACAGTTTGAAGATCAGCCATAGCTAAAATAAGTGCAAACACTAAGTGTCATCTTTAACAAATTTTTGAGGTTATGTGGTAATATATCATTTTTAGAGCTGTTTAAAGTTGATGTTTATGGGTTATGAAAGCTGATATACACCTGGAAATATAGTATTAAAGGGTTGAAAACTAAAATTTTGGAAGGAAGCTGTGAAAAGTGAAGACTCAGCAGTTTCGTAGCGCGCTATGAAACTGCTAGAGGTGACACACAACAATTTCGTAGTGCGCTATGAAATTGCTATAGGATGCAGTTTGAAGAATTTTTGCAATTTTCAAAGGTGAAAAGGGTTTGGTTTTGAGCTTTAATGCTAGTGGGAGGTATATGTAGAATATCAATGAAGATCCAGGAGGTTTGGCACATAAAAATGGAGGTTTGAAGCATGATTTTAAAAGGAAAAGTCTACGCTACAAAAACAGTAGACTCAGCAGTTTCGTTGTGTAGCAGTGTTGACAGTTTTTGCACCATTTTGGAGGTTCGGGATTTGCACAGCTGGAAGGTCGAATTCAAATGAAGGTTATAAGACATTTGCCACATGTTTTGAGCACTAGTTTTTTAACAGTTGGTTCGAATGAACATAAATGAGACATTCAGCTATTATACATGGAACATGCTCCTATTTTGCAGGAATGGATAAGAAGCAGGTTGATGGGGTCTAATAGCAAGAAGATAAAAAACATCATGGTCGAATTCTAGAATAAATAGCTGTCAAGCATAGTTTTTAATGATTAGATAAGGTTGTTAAAGGTTGTTAAGATATAATAAGTAGTGTTTTAGTCCTAGTTGTATTAGGACTGTAAGACAGACAATTTAACTGTCAGTTTGTAAATGAAGTTTGTTTAGAAGCTGATAGGTGTGAAATTCGAATTTCTTCTTAAATTTTTGGAAGGAATCCAAGGATGTAATGACCACTCTATAAGAGGGAAGAAATCGAATTGCATAGGGTTGGAATTTTCATTGAACAAGCATACTTTTTGTGATATCAGAGAACTGTGTTTTTCTCTTAATACAGAGAGTTTTGTTTCATCACTCAAGATTCAAAAAGGGTTATGGATGTTTGATTGTCTCATGATGTTTCTCTTTAAATTACTTGCAGTGGCATGAATGTATGTTACTTAGAATTCACTGAATGTGCTCTAACTTCCTTCATATGTTCATGAACTATGTTTATTCTCTGTTCTACTGTTCTATTGATGCATCTAAACCCTGAAATGCCTAACTTCCATATGAAACTGATCTTTATGTTTTGTGAAAGCACATTTGACTCCATTTACCCAATAGATGTTTTTTGATTAGTAGTACAACCAATTATTCACTTTATTCACAGAGTTGGCCATCTGATCTTTATTTGTAAATCATTAACCTATTGAGAGAGCTCTCTCAGGTTGAGGAGGCTAAGGCTCAACTAAAAGTTTGGTTTGAAATAGTTACTCAGGGTCTCCTTGACTAGCAACCTATCAGGGTCTAATTTTGAGATAACATCCTCTAACTCTAGTCTCTGACCCAGAAAATATCATAAATGATGCAAGAGGGAAACAGTAATCAACTGAAGATACATCACATTTAGTGGAAAAAGGTGCATTTGAAGTACATTCCAAAAGAAAAGTGTTGAAATGCAGCAAGATGATGGAGCTTATGAAATGAAGCCTTTCTCACTAAGTGGCCCGCTGTGCAACCAGCAAAATCTATTTTTAGACTATGTCTATTTTTAGACATATGGGAGCATGGTTCTAGATTATAGTTTGAGATTCTTGAAGTATGTGTCATGTTGGTAAAAATAGGATGAGACTCTATTTTTTGAAGTCGAAGGCTATTTTTAGACCGCTCTCCTAAAAATATGGAAGTCAAATATTATTTACCCTTAATAATATTTAGACTATAAACATAGCTTTTACTCTGACAGCACTAGCTCGGAAGCACGTAATTGCTCATGCATCCGACGTATGAATCACGTGGTTCCCAAGGGTTTGATGGCATCATGCATGGTTGAATTCGCTTAGGGACTTTCGCAAGGGTTTGGTGGAGTTAATGAGACAGATAGTGGAGTTGTGTTCTGTTTATTTTAGTTGAATTAGTTGAGATTAGTTTAACTAGCTAATCAAATAGTTATGAGTGGAGTGAATTAAATATTATTTAATTCATTAATTAGTAACTCATTATTCAACTGAAGAACACATCAGTTCACTACAGTGCATGATCAGTTCAGTGGAGACCAGTGAAAGAGGTAGATGAAAGGGTGGAGCTAGCTATCAGTTGTGACTATACTGTTGCTATTTGCAACACACAGATAGGTGGAGTAAGCCCATGAGGATTGCGCAGTTCAGGCTGGTGGTTTATCTATATAAAGAGGCCATCCCATAGCATTGAAACACGCAATAGAGGCAAGGCAATTGGCGATGAGTTTTGAACCAGTAACTTGTTCAAAACTGAGCTAGATTGTGGGTAACTGTATGAGAAAGTACTGAGTACTTGTGAGGAGTATTGTACCGAGTTTGTTACTTGATTTCTCCATTATAATATACACAATAGCTGCGGGGTTTTCAGCTATAAGCTTTCCCCATACATACTGTGTTAATGTGTATGATGATTTGATGTGTTATCGCTTGATTTTATTTTCGCATGTGTGATGATCTGAGTTGATCTGAGTGGAAGAGATTATGTGTTGCATATAAATTCGAATTGTATGTGATCAGGATAGTCTCGATGGATAATTAATCATTATTCAGCAAATTTCTACATGGTATCGGAGCTATTGAAGTTCAGATTGATCATCACAGTGATTACAAACTTATTTCGGTAGACAGAGTCTGCATGCGGGCCAGGTAGCCTCCGGATTCATCTTTCTTCGGAAAGTGAAAGGTCTGCTAAACGCCCCTTGCAGTCAATCTCTGTGCTAGAAATAATTTGTTCTCACATATCTAGAGCGGTTGAGCTTTGAGGTGGAATTCGAATTTTGCAGCAGTTTTGTTTTCTTGGTGCCGTTGTTGAAAATGTCTTTCAACGGTTTGCGACTCGAATATGCTCTTGAAGGCAGTTCGAATTATGTTGCATGGAAGGATCGCATGGAGGTAGTATTAGAAGATAATGGTCTGAAGGAGTTCGTAGATACGGATGTCCAAAAGCCCACTGATCCTGCTGAAGTCGAAGCATGGCAAAAGAAGATGGCGAAATGTCGAAGGATCCCGTTGGAGGGCGTCAAGGATCATATTGTATCCAGCCTGCATGGAAAGGCTACTCCATATTTAATGTGGAAAGCTTTGACGGATCTATTCCAGAGTAAGAGTGACCAAAGGAAGCTGGCGCTCAAAGATAAGCTCAAGAACATCAAGATGGAGAAGGGCGACAAGACAAGCAATACCTTAGTATCGCCAGCTTCACCGATCGCATGCTTGGTTTCTACAGGCCGGGATCGGCGACGCTTGGAGGCCGGTGCGTCATTTCATATGACGGGAGATCGGGATTTGTTCTCAGATCTGGAGGACAAAGATTTGGGTGTGCACATCGAGATGGGCGATGATGGTAGATACAGTGCGACTGGTATCGGTACCATATCCTTTCAGAGGGACTCTGGTAAACCCTTTGTACTGAAGGATGTCATGCATGTACCTGGATTGAAGAAGAACCTGATTTCAGTAGTGATGTTGGAGGATAAGGGGTATGATGTGGTCTTCAGCGAAGGAAAAGCCTTCCTGCGCAGTAAGACTACTGGAGAGACCCGAAAGATAGGGGTTCGAACTCAGAACCTTTATCAGTTGCAGGTAGATGACTGCGCAGCTATGGCATGCAAGGTGGGAGAAGTGGTGAGCCGGGATGATGAGGGTGAACTATGGCACAGGAGATTGGGCCATCTTCACCATGGAGCTTTGAAGATTCTGCAGCAGATTTCTACTGGACTTCCTAAGGGCACTCTTGCGCAGTCAGATCAGTGCAAGGGGTGTACTTTAGGGAAGCATGTGAAAGCCACCTTTCACGAGAAGGATAGTCGCGCCACGACGATCCTTGAGAGAGTTCACACAGACGTGTGTGGTCCTTTCTCAGTTGCTTCGACAGCAAAGCACAGGTATTATGTGATCTTTGTTTATGATTTCTCTCGAAAGTGCTGGATCTTCTTCATGCAGAAGAAGAGCGATACATTCGCGAAGTTCTGTGAGTTTAAAGCACTGGTCGAGAAGGAGTAGGGGAAGAAGGTGATTGCTCTAAGGAGTGATAACGGTGGTGAATTCATCTCGGCTGAATTCAAGGAGTTCTGCAGCGCAGAAGGGATTCGGAGAGAGCTCATCGCACCCCATAACCCACAGCAGAACGGGGTGGCTGAGCGGAAGAACAGAACGATCGTGGGTGCTGCACGGGCGATGTTGCATGATCAGGGCCTACCCCTTCACTTGTGGGCCGAGGCATGAAATACAGCAGTGTATGTGCAGAACCGTTGTCCTCACAAGGTTCTTGGCATGAGTACACCGGAGGAGGCTTATTCTGGCAAGAGGCCTGATATTTCCCATTTGCGGATTTTTGGTTCTCCCGTCTACATGCATGTGACGAAGGATGCGAGAAGGAAGCTGGATCCAACTGCTGAGGTTGGAATATTTGTGGGGTACACTGATACACCTCAAAACTATCGGGTGTATGTGCCAGACAGTCGCAAGACTGTTGTGCGACGGGATATAAAATTTCAGGAGGAGAAAGCCATGCAGTGTTCGCTTGAGAGGGAGCTACACTTGTATGCAGATGAGGAGCTGTTAGTTCCTAAGGAGGAGCTTCCGGATGTGGATCAGCCACAAGAGGAGGTTCAGGAGGTGGAAGAAACCACCCAGGCAGCGCCAACCATCAGAGGGCGCATGCGCACTACAGAAGCTGAGCGACTGGCTCGGGATGCACAGAAGGTTGTAGGACCACCTACAGCACAGCGCAGACAGAGACAGTCACCGGATCGGTACACTGGATACATGGCTCTTGTGAGTCAATGTGTTGTGACGGAGCCATCCTCTTTTGAGGAAGCTGTGGAGGAACTCGCATGGGTTGATGCCATGATCGAAGAATATGATTCGATCGTCAGGAACAGTGCATGGGAGATTGTCCCAAGACCGGTGGGGAAATCAATGGTGGGTTCGCGATGGATCTACAAAGTGAAGCAGGCGGCTGACGGGAGTGTGGAGAAGTACAAGGCGAGATTTGTCGCCCGTGGCTTTTCACAGATCGAGGGGATCGATTATGAGGAGACCTTTGCACCTGTCGCAAGGTACTCTTCCATACAAACGATCCTTGCTCTCTCAGCGCAGATGGGGTGGCACATTCATCAGATGGATGTGAAGACTGCGTTCCTCAATGGAGTTATTGAGGAGGAGGTGTACATAGAGCAGCCTGAAGGCTTTGAGATCTTCAGCAGTGAGTCGCATGTGTGCCGACTCAAGAGAGCACTGTACGGGCTGAAGCAAGCACCTCATGCTTGGTACACTCGGATAGACAGCTACTTCACCGAGCTTGGATTCTCCAAGAGTGAGGCGGATCCAAACCTGTACCAGATTGTGGTGGAGGGGAAGCTGTTGATCATCGTACTGCATGTAGATGATCTGATTTTGACTGGCGATGAGCAGTTGATACTTTCATGCAAGGAGGATCTTGCACGAGATTTTGAGATGAAGGACTTGGGCATCCTTCATTATTTCCTGGGATTGGAGATTTGGCAGCGCAACGGAGGACTGTTTGTTTCTCAGGGCAAGTATGCCCGGGAGATTCTGGAGAGGTTCAACATGCAAGGTTGCAAGCCTGTTGACACTCCTCTTCCTGGTGGTTGGAGGAAGGAGGATGCTACTTCAGCGGAGGTAGTGGATGCCACTGTCTATCGACAGTTGGTGGGGTCGCTTATGTATCTGGTCAATACATGACCCGATATATGCTATGCTGTTAACCAGCTTTCGCAAGCTATGGTTAAGCTTACCAAGTTTCTTGGAAGCATACAGTGCTGGCGATTGCGCTATATTAGAGGCACATCGGGATATGGTCTATGGCATGGTGACAGAGGATTGAGCGAGTTTCAAGCCTTCAATCGATGCAGAGATTGGGCAGAGTCCAAATGCACTCAAGAGCACTTCTCGGAGTGAGTTTTGGCATCAGTCGACAAAGAAGCATCGGGTACAGTGAATCGAGATCCGGTGGCACTCGCCTGCCAGGAGGCCGAGTACATGGCAGCTAGCTTGGCTGCATGCGAGGCTATTTGAATGAGGAAGATCCTCGCAGGATTTTTCAGGTTGCATTTGGAGCCTAAAGTGATCTACTGTGATAACCAGAGTTGCATTAAACTCTAGGCTAATCCATTATTTCATGATAGGTTCAAACACATCGACATCAGGTACCATCATATCAGAGATTGTGTTCAGCGGAGAATCATGATGCTTTCATATGTTCCCACGGAGGATCAGGATGCCGACATTCGATTTAAGGCGCTCACCAGAGCAAGTTCGAATCTACGCAGGCAAGATAGGGGCGGCAAGATAATCCACATATTTCTCGAGAGGGAGTGTTGAGAATGCAGCAAGATGATGGAGCTTAGTGAAATGAAGTCGCCTTCACTAAGTGGGCCCGCAGCCAAATTCTGGCGCAAAGTCTATTTTTAGACTATGTCTATTTTTAGACATATATATGGTTCTAGATTCCATGAGATTCTTGGAAGTATGTGTCATGTTGGTAAAAATATATGAGACTCTATTTTTAGGTTTAAGAGGTCACGCGTTTTAGACTGATCTCCTAAAATATGGAAGTCAAATATTATTTACCCTTAATAATATTTTGACTATAAACAGCAGTTTACTCTCTTGGCGCACTTCAGTTTGAGTCATGGAGGTGGCTCATGCAACTGACACAAGGAATCACGTGGTTCCTAGGGTTTGATGGCATCTTGCATGGTTTACTTCAGTTAGACTTCAGTGGCAGAAGTTTTGGAGGAGTTAACGGGACACATAGTGGAGTTGTGTTCTATTTATTTTGCTGAATCCAAGGAGATTAGTTTAACTAGCTAATCAATTAGTTATGAGGAGTGAATTAAATATTATTTAATTATTAATTAGTACCATTAATCCATTATCTTAACTCAAGAACACATCGCTCACTACAAAGGTAAGTCTCGCCCAAGGAGACCAATGAAAGAGGTAGATGAAAGGGTGGAGCTAGCTATCAGTGGCGACATCAGTTGTGCATGATATTTGCACCACACTTGGAGGAATTTCCCATGATGATTGCACTGTCAAGCCAAGGAGATTCGAACCTTGGATATCTATATAGACAGGCCTGGATTGCGCAATAGAGGCAAAGGCCAATTAAGGTGAGTTTGAACCAAGAACTGCTCAAAATCGAGCTAGATTGTGGGTAATCGTATGAGAAAGTACCGAGTACTTGTGAGAGTACACCGAGTTTGTTAATTTATTTCTCCATTATAATATACACAATAGCCGCGGGGTTTTCAGCTATAAGCTTTCCCATACATACCGTGTTAATGTGTGTATGATGATTTGATGTGTTATCGCTTAATTTTATTTCCGCATGTGTGATGATCTGAGTTTGTTGAGTGGAAGAGATTATGTGTTGTGTATGAAGTTCAAATAGTATGTGACCAGGATAGTATCGGTGGATAATTAATCATTATTCAGCAAATTTCTACAAAAAGGTGCCATCATTTATCTTAGAACCTAAAGAAGTTTTAGTTTCAAAACACTCTACTGAAATATTTCAAGTTGAAACTGCTTCCATAAAAGACAAAGTAGATGATGTAGCCTAGATTTAGCTGAAAGTATCTCTTAGTCATTATTTAGTAAATAAAAAACAAGTATTATTCCAGTGAAAGAAGAAAAATTAGAGGTTTTAGGTGTAAGTGAATAAAACAAAAAATTAGAAGCCTTTGTCTTGATAGAATGGGAATTAGAACAAGTATTGGAAATTGCATGTTTCTTAGATAGGGTTATTTTAACTGAAGAAGATATTAAAAAAATTATGAGCTTTCTTCAAACTCATCTTGAATATCATTCCTCTTTTATATCACAACAGGAGTATTTTCCTTTGTCTCAAAACCCAACTATTGGCTCTTGCTCTTTTCATCAAGGAGAAGGCAATATTCCTGAAAATTTGACCTTTAATATTTTTGAATTTTTAGCTCAGCAAAGAAAAATTGAAGTTGCCCAAATCCTTCAAGAATCTACATCTGAATCTGATTCTCCTAGAGAGGTTGAGATAAAGTCTTATGCTGTCCATTTATTTGAAAATCCATTGTTTTCAGCTTCAAAGTCTGAAGAACCAACCCAAGAATTTTAGTCTTCTGTCATTCCAAAGCAAACACAAACTCCATAGATTATAATTTCAAGCACTCAAACATCTATATCAGCTAGTCATCCACTATTTTTACCTCAACAAGTCATGGCTCATCTTGACCCTACAAGGATGCAACAAATTGTTGATGCAAGATATGCACGACTCGCTCTTCCTCAACCTCTGCATTCTCTTCCTCAAGGGGATTATCTAAAATATTTTCCAAAATACTCAGGGGATGGAGAAGGATTATCTACTGAAGAACACTTAGTTTTGCTTTTACAGTTATGCGGATAACCAAAACATTGAGAATGAAGATGTCTGCTCAAGACTCTTTGTTCAGAGCTTGGATGGAGAAGCTCGTAAATGGTTCAGAAATTTTCCACCAAATTCAATAATAGGAATATATTCTATGGAGGAAGTGTATTTAAAAAAATGGGGTGACCGTAAGGATTACTTGTATTACCTTACAGAGTTTGGAGCTTTAAAGAAGAAGACTAATGAGTCATTGGCATAATTTACAAAGAGATTAAATAAAGTCTATCAAAATAATCCTGTAGAAGTCAAACCTCCTAAAACCACAACCATGATAACCTTTGCCAATGCCTTAGAATCCAAGTTTGCACTGTGGTTGAGAGCTGAGAAGCCACAAAAATTGGTAGGTATGCAGGAGGTTGCTATTGGAGTGCAGTCCAATCTTATGGCCTCAAACAAATTGAAAATTGAAGAGGGTAAGGGAGCAAAGGATAAAAAGAAAATGAAAGAGGAGAAACCATCTTCTTCCTCTAAAAATTTCATAGCTGAAGAAAATCTTGATCAAATGTATAATTTTAAATATCTTGCTTCCAAAATGAAAAAATTGGAGTTAGAAAATAGGCCTGTTGTTAGGCCCATTTAAAATGAAGGAAATAGAATCAAGCTCCTTTTAGGAGACCCTTTCAGCCTCAACAAATTTTGCAATGCCCAAGAAGAAATCCTGATGATCAAAATGTTCAGCATCCACAGAATAATTTTGCTGAAGAAAATCAGCAAGAACAAGAAGAGGAGGATGAAGATATAAACCTTGTTGGGGAGACATCACAGTCAACTTGTTTGACTTTACAAGAGTATGAATATTAGTCTAGGTTAAATCTATTTTTAGATGATGAAGATGCTCATATTCATGTCCAAAATGAGAAAAAGAAGCCTGAAAATCAGACAATAAATTATCCTTTGAGGTCAAAAGGGGTTGTCCAACAGCCTAAAAAAAAACAAGATTCTGAAAAACATGCTTCCAAACAAAAGAAAAAGGTTATTGATGTTCCTCCATCACCTAACCTTGCCCCAATCATAAAAATTGTTGTAGAAAATAAAGATTTTACTCCTCTTAATTTCAGTTCCAAGTCAGAATTGAATAAAATCAACATTTTGGTTCTGCTTCTTGGATTGTTGAAAAATCCAGCCTACAAAGAGTCATTTAAAAGTCTATTAGAGCCATCTCTATCTCTTGATTCAATCAATTTAGAGGATGAAAATCCTACTATCTTCTTAGGTAGCCATGTCCAAGATCAAAATGATGATAATTCTCCACCTTTTTATCTTTCACTCAATATTTATAACAAATTGCGTCATAACTGCCTATTAGATTTTGGGGCCTCTCACAATCCAATGCCCAATAAAGTGATGGATTAACTAGGGTTGGAAATCACTAAACCATACCATGATCTTTACACATTTGACTCTAAAAGGGTCAAGTGTTTAGGAGTGATCAAAGACTTGGTAATTTATCTTACCCATCTTGTTAGGTCCCTATATCACTAGTATAGTCCCTTATTATTGTTAGTGTAAACCCCTTATTGTTATTATTGTACCCTTGTAACCCCCATTTTGTTATTATTGTGCCCTTAAATTATTATTGTTAGGTCGCCTAGGATTACATTGTGGCCCACTAGGATTACATTATGGCCCCATGGACTCCTATATATAGAAAGGAGGTTTTGTAAATTGTATCATCCAAGAATTGTTCATTCATGTAATGTATTGGAGGTTGCCCCCTCAAAGTGGCTTATTTATAAGGCGTTGATATCTCTTTTGGTCTCTTTTTGGAGTTGTTTTCACAACATTTGGTATCAGAGCTTTGGATTCTAGGGTTTCGCTGCTCCGAACAGGTCATCGTGGAATTTTAGCTATAACTTGTTTTCTACGAAGTTTTAGAAGCTGAGATTTTTAGGGTGCAAAGAAAAAATCCTAAGGAAGATTTTCTAAAAATTTCAGAGCCTGGTTCGCAATATTTTTGGAGATATGATCTATGGAAGTTAGGTCTTTTTTCAAGCTCCTAAATAGGTCATCGTGGAATTTGCGCTATAACGTTTTTTCTACTGAGGTTCAGAATCTAAAATTCTTATGGTGCGAATCTGAACTCCTAAGGAAACTCGTTAAAACATTTCAGAGCTTGGTTCACAATATTTTTGGAGATATGATCTATGGAAGGTAGTGCTTTTTTAGGCTCCCGAATTTAATCTCAAAGAGGTAATCGTGGGAAAATTTCAATAAATATCTCTCTGAGCATCGGATTGGAGTGTCGTAAAAAGTGGTCGCAATTACACGGATGGTAGTTTCTTTGCTATCAATTTCAGAGGCGAAGGCCGAAACAGTGACACGTGGCAAGCTGTACAATTTCGCTATACTGAACCAGTCCATAATTAGGTCATTGTGGGAGATTGGACATAACTTTGTCTTGGAGAATCCAAATCAAGTTAGACCTGTGGCATTCAAAAGAGAATTTAGAGGGCGACTTCAGTGCTGAATTTTAGATATTGAAGAGCTGCAATCACAGAGATAATCCAATTTCAATATCGAGCTCCTCAAAAGCAAGTAAAAGGTGTGTAATTTTTTTCCGAATTGCATAAGTCTTGTTTGAAGAATCAAATTGAATTGATTGCAAGGGCATATTGTAGAATAGATATCAGTATTGGATTATAAAATGGCCCCTAAAAAGAATTCAACACCCATTAAGCCTTTGGAAAGCTCTACTATGACTCATGAAGACGAAGAATGGCAACATGACATATCAAAATTACAAGAGTAAGTGCAACAAATTTCGCTCTCGCAAAGAGCAACAAAAAATGACATGGAAGTTTTGAAGAAAGGCGTGGAAACTAAGATGGATGGTTTGAAGAAAGGTGTGGAATATAAGATAGATGGCATGGAATCTAAGATAGATGGCATGGAGGCTGGCATGGAATCTAAGATGGATGACATGGAAGCTAAGATCGATGAGAAAATGGAGAAAATGAAGAATGTTCTAAAAGCAGACATGGAAGGTTTGACAAATTTGATACAAGAAACATTAACTAATGGTTAAAAGATAGTAGAAGAACCTCATGATGAGAACAAAATAAATTTTAATCGTGATTTCATAAACTCTAATGTTGGCGGGAAGAACCACCATATTCCAAAGATGGATATGAGGAAGTTTGATGGAAAGGATCCTGTAACATGGATACTACAGATGGAGCAATATTTTGATCTCCATAACGTGAAAAACACACAAAATGTACGCATTGCAACTTTACATTTAGAACAAAATACATTTGTATGGTATCGATGGCTTTGCTCCCGTAAAAAAATTGTCACTTGGTCAATTTTTACGGAGGAAATGATAGCACATTATGAGGATACAAAGAGAAACACCTTCTTTAGCCAATCGATAAATCTCAAACAAAAGGGTTTAGTGGGGCAGCACATTGAGGACTTCCAAAAATTGAATATAAGGGTAACTGATATTCCAGAGGAACACAGGATTGATCTCTTCATGGGCACTTTAAAGGATAACATCCAACATGAAGTTCGCATTTTGGAACTTGATTCATTGGAGAAGGCATTCAGGTTGGCAAGAAAAGTTGAATGTAAAATTATGGCGACAAGGAAGCCTACCACTCAATTCTATAAAGAAGGAAGTGTTGCTACGCCTAGATTTCCACAACCTACAAGGTTGACACCACAACAATTGGAAGAAAAAAAGAGCAAAAGGGCTTTGCTACAGTTGTGATAGAAAATACACTAAAGGTCATAAGTGTGCTGAAAAGAAATTATTTTACATAGATTGTGAAGAAGAAGAAGAAAATGAACAAGAAGAGGATATACACCAGGAACCAACCCTAGAAGAGGAAGAAATGAATCGGACCATATCATGTAATGCACTGGCAGGAATTACCACTCCTCAAACTCTCAAGATAGAAGGAAAGATCAAGAAGAAAAAGGTAATAGTGTTGATTGATTCAGGTAGCACCCATAATTTTATTCATTGTAAGGTAGCCAAGGAATTAAATTGTTTCCTATACCCAGCACCAGAATGTCAAGTGATGGTTGCAAATGGAGGAACTATAAATTGCTTTGGAAAATGCCATAATATCAAGCTAACCATGGGGAATATGTATTGACTAGTCCAATGCTTTCCATTCCTATGGGAGGTGCTGATGTTGTACTAGGAGTACAATGGTTACAATCTTTGTGGACGGTAGCTTTTAATTTTCAAGAACTTTTCTTGAAATTTTTTTCAGAAGGAAAGGAAGTCGAATTACGGGGTATTGAAGGGAAGCCAGGAAGGATAATAAGCTCTAATGTCATGACAAAGCTTCTAAATAAAGAACAACGAGGCGTAATTGCACAATTATGCTCACTAGAAGTTCTGACATAAAAATCATCTATTTCTGCAGATCTCCAACAAGTCTTGGACAATCATTCCAAGGTGTTTGAAACTCCCAAAGGACTCCCACCTATTCGTGGTCATGATCATGCTATTCATTTGATTCCAGGAAGTGTTCCTCCAAACATCAGGCCTTATAGATATCCTTACTTCCAAAAGAGCGAAATTGAACGTATGATTGCAGAAATGTTAGAGGCGGTATAATTCAACCTAGTCAAAGTTCTTTCTCTGCTCCTGTAGTATTGGTACACAAGAAGGATGGATCATGGCGAATGTGTCCGGATTATAGGGAGCTCAATAAGCTCACCATTAAAGATAAATTTCCCATTCCTGTGATTGATGAATTATTGGATGAATTACATGGAGCACTTTATTTTACCAAGTTGGATCTTCGTTCAGGATATCATCAAATTAGAATGAAGACTGAAGATATTCCAAAAACAACATTTCGAACTCATGAGGGTCATTATGAATTCTTGGTCATGCCTTTTGGCCTTACCAATGCACCTTCTACATTTCAAGGGTTGATGAATTCCATTTTCAAACCCTTCCTTAGAAAATTTGTGCTAGTATTTTTTGATGATATACTAATCTACAGCAGGTCTTGGAAGGATCATGTTGAACATGTTGACAGGGTGCTCAAACTATCGCAGGAGAAACAATTATATGCAAAAACATCCAAATGTTTCTTTGGAGTACAAGAGGTGGAATATCTGGGTCATATTATATCTCACGAGGGTGTTAAAGCAGACCCTAACAAAATTAAAGCCATTAAGGAATGGAAAGTCCCCAAGACAATAAAGCAGTTGCGAGGATTTCTCGGGTTAACAGGCTATTATCGCAAGTTTGTTAAGAATTATTGGAGAATAGCAGCACCTCTAACAACATTATTGAAGAAAGATGCATTTTCATGGACTCCTGAAGCAACTAAGGCCTTTGAACATCTTAAAGAGGCAATGTGCCTAGCACCGGTCTTAGCTACGCCA
Organism: Pinus albicaulis; assembly: GCA_034641835.2. Classification (NCBI taxonomy): domain Eukaryota; kingdom Viridiplantae; phylum Streptophyta; class Pinopsida; order Pinales; family Pinaceae; genus Pinus; species Pinus albicaulis. The sequence goes on from CM076581.1 coordinate 54,677,200, forward strand.
GACTTCACAAAAACCTTTATCGTGGAATGTGATGCCTCAGGAAATGGAATTGGTGCAGTTTTAATGCAGGAAGGAAGACCCATTGCTTTTGAAAGTCGTCCAATCAAAGGAAAGTATTTACAGAAACCTATTTATGAGAAGGAAATGTTAGCAATACTGCATGCACTAAAGAAATGACGAACTTACCTAATGGGAAGACACTTCAAGGTAAAAATCGATCATGATAGTCTTAAACACTTTTTGGAACAAAGACTATCGTCAGAAGAGCAGCAAAAATGGGTCACAAAGATGTTGGGTTATGACTTTGAAATAATCTACAAAAAAGGAAAGCTTAATGTTGTCGCAGATGCACTCTCAAGAAAGAATGAAGAGGTGGAAGCATTGCTTTGTGCCATTTCTATTATCCAACCAGATTGGATAACCGAAGCAAGAGATGAATGGAAGAAGGACAAAGATGTATGGACACTCATTCAAAAGGTGCAGCAAGATCCTAGTACATCTGATACATTTAGTTGGAAAAATGATTCCTTATGGTACAAAGATCGCTTATATCTTTGTAAGAATTCCCAACTAAAACAAAAGATTCTTCTGGAATTGCATACTTCTCCTTTAGGAGGACACTCAGGATTTTTAAAAACTTACCACAGGGTGAAGAAAGAATTTTTTTGGGATGGCCTTAAATCTGATATTCAAAAGTTTGTGATGGAATGTTTGGTTTGCCAGCAGAATAAAGTTGAGACAATTAAGACCCCGGGACTTCTACAACCTTTATCCATTCCAAGTCAACGTTGGGAGGAGATTTCAATGGATTTTATCACAGGTTTACCTAAGTCCAAAGGAAAAAGTGTCATCATGGTGGTAGTTGATAGACTTACCAAGTATGCACACTTTTGTGCATTATCTCATCCATTTAAAGCAAGTACAGTTGCTACTACATTTATGGACACAATTCAAAAGCAACATGGGAACCCAAGGGTTATTGTGAGCAACAGAGATCCCATTTTTACTGGAAATTTTTGGACTGAGTTATTTTCTTGTTTGGGTACTCAATTAGCTTATAGCTCATCTTATCATCCTCAATCTGATGGTCAAACTGAGATAGTAAATAAATGTTTGGAAGGATATCTTCGTTGTTTTGTATCTGATAAACAAACACAATGGGTCAAGTGGTTACTTCTCGCTAAATGGTGGTATAACACTTCCTTCCATACTGCAGCAAAAATGACCCCATTTATGGCACTTTATGGATATCATCCACCATCCATCACATCATCTTTAAGGGAAAATTCAAAGGTTCAAGCAATGGAAGATCACATCGAGCATCAGCAAGAAGTTCTCCAACTCTTAAAGGATAACCTGAATTTGGCACAAAATCGAATGAAACAACAAGTAGATCAACATCGCAGCGAGAGAAGTTTTGATGTAGGAGATTGGGTATTTTTATGGCTACAACCATACAAACAAATGTCCCTCAAGCAAGCTAAGAAGGATAATAAATTATCACAAAAGTACTATGGTCCTTACAAGGTGTTGCAAAAGATTGGTACTATGGCATACAAATTGGAGCTTCCTGCTTCTTCGCGAGTACATCCAGTTTTCCATGTTTCATGCTTAAAGAAGGTTATAGGTGAAAATCTTCCAGTTCAAACAGTATTGCCAGAACTTGATGGGGAAGGGAAAATCATATTTGAACCTGAAGCAGTCATGGAAAAAAGAACTCGACAACTACGGAATCGATCAATTTCAGAGTATCTCATCAAGTGGAAGAACTTACCCACTGAAGATTCTACATGGGAGTATGAGAATTTTATACAGAAGCACCCGGAGCTACTCAAGTGTTGAGGACAACACTTTTTTGAAGGAGAGGGGCATGTTAGGTCCCTATATCACTAGTATAGCCCCTTATTATTGTTAGTGTAAACCCCTTATTGTTATTATTGTACCTTTGTAACCCCCATTTTGTTATTATTGTGCCCTTAAATTATTATTGTTAGGTCGGCTAGGATTACATTGTGGCCCACTAGGATTACATTATGGCCCCATGGACTCCTATATATAGAAAGGAGGTTTTGCAATTTGTATCATCCAAGAATTGTTCATTCATGTAATGTATTGGAGGTTTCCCCCTCGAAGTGGCTTATTTCTAAGGCGTTGATATCTCTTTTCTTCTCTTTTTGGAGCCGGTTTCACAACACATCTCCCCATGAAATTTTAGTGATGGACATAGTGGTTGCAGACATTCCATCTAGATTTGGAATGCTTCTTTCCAGATATTGGTCCAAAAAGATGGGAGGCACTCTTCAAATGGATATGACATAAGCCACTATCCCAGTCTTTGGAGGAGAATTCAGAAGATTGTATAGGGAAAAAAAAATGGAATATATCATAAGTGATAAGCAAATTCCCTCAAATCATCCTATATATGCAGAGGAGAAGGAGCTAGGGTCATCTATTTTACACCTTTCTACTGATGACAACAATTTTCAGTCTGAAATCAATAAAAAACACCATTTGTAAGTCGCAAAAGAGTAGAATTTAGAAGTAGGGAAGATTTGGAAATTTTATGTTGATGGAGCCTCATCAAGAGAAAGATTAGGGGCTGGTGTAGTTATTATTTCTCCCACTCAGCAGGTAGTGACTTTATCATACAAATTACAATTTATCACTACTAATAAAATTGCTCAGTATGAAGCACTTATTTTGGGAATGAAGGCAATAAAAGATTTAGGAGATAAAGAGTTGATTGTTTTTGGTGATTTAGAGTTGGTAGTACAACATGTGAGAGATAATTATCAAGTGAAAATTTCAAAATTGAAGAACTACATAAATGAAGTGTGGGATTTAATTGAACTTTATTTTTTAGCATTCAATTTGAATTTTATTTCCAGAGAAGAAAGTGAAATGGCAGATTCACTGGCCATAAGTGCTAGTAATTTTAAGGTTCCTCTTGATGTTAAAGCAACATATGATGTTCAGATTAAAAACAGACCTTCCAATCCTGACAATATAAAACATTGGCAAGTATTTGAAGATGATAAAGAAATTAAGAAATTCTTGAAACGTTTAGAGGAATGTGCAGACATTCTAATTGATAATGAGAAAGACACAACTAAAATTCAAAACAACAAGCCATTCAAAAACACTATAGCTGGAAAAGACATTATTGATCTAAAAAAAAATTCATTCCTAAAGGCTTAGTTCCTTTAGAGAGGTTGTTTGACAATAATGATGTCTTTTTAAATCTTGATAGTAAGACAAATGGAGAGAGTACAGTTGACTGCAATATTGGTACAGAAAATTAGCCTAGATATGTTAAATTTTCTAAATTTCTTCCTCAAGAAACTAGAACTAAATATGTCAAGTTGTTGAAGCAGTATGCAGACATTTTTGCTTGGTCCTACAATGATTTGAAGACATATGGAAAAAGTATAATGGAACATAAAATTCCTCTTAAAATAGAAGCGAAGCCTATGGCTTATAAGATAAGGCATATTAATCCTATGTTTCTCCCTATTATTGAAAAGGGAATCAGAAAATGTGGGAAGCCAAAATAATTCTGCCTTTAAGATTTTCCAATTGTGTAGCTAATATAGTCTCGGTTCGAAAAGAAGAATGGAAAAATTATAATTTGCGTTGATTTTCGCAATTTGAAATGATGTTCGCTGAAGGATAACTATCCTTTACCCAAAATGGATCATATTTTGCAGAAGGTTGTAGGTTCAAAGAGGTTGTCAATGATATATGGTTTTTCAGGGTACAATGAAATCTCAGTTGACAAACAAGACAGGGTGAAAACAACTTTCACTACACCCTAGGGAAATTTTATGTACAATAATATGCCTTTCGGTTTAATGAATGCAGGTGCAGCATTTCAGTGGGCAATGGATATTGCCTTTGCAGGGAGAAAGGATAGATTTTTTGTCATTTACTTGGATGACATTACAGTCTTTTCAAAGTTTGATGAGGATCATTTAAAACATTTGCAACAAGCGTTTGATAGTCAATGATCAACAACAAATTTGTATTCAAACCCAAATAAATTTAGCTTCTATCCATTTTTTAACGAAATCTGATACAAACCAAGATATGTTTTTTATTTAATGATGTTGGATTTATTGGTCCTACAAAATCAATGGCCCATTTTTCAAAAGGCTCAATCATAACCCGAGGACATAGGGGAATTTAATTGGTTTGATTAGGTTGACCAACTCGTTGACAATTATCACATCACTTGACATATTGTTTGTCATCCTTGAACAAGGAGGGCCAAAAATAGCCAGCTCGTAAAACTTTGCATGCAGTTCTCTTATTAGCGAAGTGGCCTCCACAAGGTTCATCATGGGAATATTTTAAAATATCAAACACTTCTTCCTTTCTTACACATCTACGGATAATAAGGTATGGTCATGTGTAAAAGAGGTTGCCTTGAACCCATGAATATGCAGCACTCTTTTGTATGATACTCCGCTTCTCATGAGCAGATAAGTGAGGTAGTGTTTTCCCAGTGACTAAATAGTTAGCTATTTCAGAAAACCACAGGGATTCTGTTGACACAATACAGAGATGTTCATCAGGAAAATCATCATCAACAGGAATTGCTTCACCAGGATTATTTAATCTTGAAAGAAAATCTGCTACCACATTATATCTTCCTGGTCTATCAACAATAGTAACATTAAATTCCTGCAACAATAATAACCACCTAGTTACTCTACCACTAGTTAATGGTTTATTCAACAAATACTTTAATGATCAGTATGTACAAAGACTTCATATATTTTAATGTAGTGTCTGAATTTATTAATAGAAAATATTACAACTAAAAACTCTTTTTCAGTATCTATGTAATTCAATTCATCGGTGATAAGTTTTTACTGATGAAGTAAATGGCATAGGATTGTTTATCTTCTTCCTGTCCTAAAGTTGCGCCAATAGCAGTATATGAGGCATCAAAGGAAATATGAAATGGCAGGGACTAGTTTGGTCCTCTCAAAACTAGTGCCTGAACTAATTTTTCCTTTAATGTCTCAAAGGACTGTTGGCAAGCTGTAGACCAAGAAAACTCACTATCCTTAGCCAAAAGTCGAAAAATGGGGGTAGCTATCCTAGAGAAATTCTCAATGAATCTCCTATAGTAGCTTGCATGTCCTAAAAAACCTCTCACTTCCCTTTGAGTTTTGGGTATAGGAAGACTCAAAATAATTTCTATTTTTACAGGGTCAACCTCGATACCTTTGTCTGAAATAAGATGGCAAAGAACCACCCCTTCCTTGCACATCAATCTAAATTTTTTGTCACTTAAGGCAAGATGATATTCTTGGCAACGAAGAAGCACTTTTTATATATTTTTGATGGCTCCCTGAAATGAAGCACCAAACATAGAAAAGTCATCCATATAGATTTCCCCACACTCAAGGTCAGCAAAAATAGCCAAGTCTGCCCTTTAAAAGGTGTCCAGGGCATTACACAACCCAAAGGGAAGCACTCGGTAGGAAAATGTGCCCCATGGGCATGTAAAAGTGGTGTTGTCTTGATCCTCGGGTGCAATCTGTATCTGGTTATAACCACTAAAGCCATATAGAAAAGAAAATTACTTCTTACCAACAAGGGTATTGAGTACTTGATCGATAAAAGGAAGGGGGAAGTAATCCTTAAGAGTGGCTTTGTTCAATTCTCTATATTCAATGAAAATACGCCATCTCCCATATTTATTTGGGACTAATACCAATGGAGAGACCCACTGGCTGTCAGAAATAGGATAGATAAAATAAACATCCAAGAGCTTTTGCAATTCTTCTTTTACAACATCTCTTAGAGATGGGTTCTTATGCCTTTGGGGTTATCAGACAGGTCGGGCTCCATCTAAATATGGATATGGTAAGTACAAGTTTCAGGAGGTATGCCTTTCATATCTTCATAACCCCATGCAAAGGCATCAATATGGTTTCGCAAAAAATTCACAAGTTGCTCTTGCTGGGATGAGTCCAAGTCCGAACTAATATATAAATATTTTCCTGGACTATTCTCAAAAAGAGTAGTATCAAACTCAAGAGTACATAGAGTTATTACTAAAGATAGTGGTGAGGGAGGTAGAGAGTCGTGACTTTCTTGAAAATCTAAACTAAAAATTTGACTCAATGACTCTAAATTGGGCATGGTTTCTAGATTGTTCAGGAAGTGTTGAATCTCACCCTCTTGTGAGGACTCGACATACTGATATATCATGGAAACAGATTGAGCCTCCTCATCCCTACTATATTCTAACCACAAATTATCTCAAATCTCCTGAATGGATCTAGCAGGTGAATACTGACCTTCTTCCTAGAATTTTCATGGGAAATATACATGTCACCAGAATGACATCCAATATAAACATTAGCCATAGCAAGCCATGGTCATCCCAAGATCAAGGGATGTCCTCACACAGGATTCTTTGATTGTATCACAATGAAGTCTGCGGGGTATTCCCAAGAATATAATGAAATGACCACATCATCCAACACTCCTTCCGACTTGATTTTAGATTTGTCTACCAATTCAAGCATAGTAGGAGTAGGATGAATATGGACCAACCCAAGTTGATCCATGGTTTGCTTGGCCATTACATTAATGGCTGCCCCTAGGTCTATAAGTACATTAGAGACAAGGACATCACCTATCTGAACATAGACAACAGGGTTTCTAGGGTTAGTATATTTCTCCATGTGCATACACCCTGTCATTAACTTTGTTGCTCTCCCAACAAATTGAATGGTTTGACGTTCCAATCTTCTCCTTCCCGGATTCTTGAGACAGAGTTCCCTAATGATTTTTGTACAAATTGGGATCTCTTTGATAGCTTGGAGCATAGGAACCTTTATGAAGAGGTTCGTAATCTCAGAGGCCAGGCTAGACTTAGGAATGGGGTCATTCTTCTCCACAACTAGCCTCTCTAGATAGGGAGGTTGGTTGGAAGAAGATGGAAAAGGCTCTGAGGGTACGGGGATAGGATTAATGGTGACATTATTTTTAGAATGTTCAGGAGTTTCCTCCTCACCTTTTTCTTCGATAATAACCATAGGATGTTTATGTTTTTTTGTGGCTATTATCTTCCCCGATCTCAGTTGGAGATCATTGACTCCAGTTGGAATGGACTGATATCTGGATAAGGAAAGTGGGTTCATGGAATGGATCATTTGTACTACTTTTTTATTGGGGTTGGGTAAGGATTGGGCAGGCAGCTGAGGAGGTCGAAACAATGGGGTTAAAGGCAATGGTGGCATTGGTTGGCTTAGTTGAGGTAATGATGGTTGTGGCATTGGGTAAGGTGCATATTGTTAGTGACCTATAAATTAGGATTCATAATTTTGACTTGACTATTGGTAGTCTTGTAAATATGTACAAACTTTGCTTTCTGCAAGTTATTTTCCATATTTTGTAAAAATAAAAATAAAATAAAAAATAATCGAAAAGAGGGTAAAAATTCCTAAAAGAACAATCAAATGACTTAGAAAAAATAATAGACCCCAAAAGAAAAAGATGAATAAAACATGAAAGTGTGCAAGCCTAAATGCCACTACTTTTACCTTTTGCAATTAATTATGGCAGAGTGTCAATAAATGCCATAATCCATGATGAGTTAAACAATTTAATCTTGACTTGTCATGTTTCAATTTCACTTGTTGTAGATAGAGAATAAAGAATTGTCATACAATTTAATCATGACAATTCAGTAGTTAGATAGAGAATAAGTGAATCCAATAGTTTAAACCGGATTCCTGGATGAAATAAGTGTAGGATTAGCTATTTTTATTGCTTTCTAAAAGAATAAATGTTGTATAGGTTGCTAGCTCAAATGCACCTAATCAAAATGGAAGAAAAAATGTTAGCAGTTAAAATTGGGTAGGTAGAAGAAGGTGAGAAGCATCATTGTAAATATTATTCACCAGGGCTGCAAATAACTAACTTCCCTTCCCCATAGCCATTTATCATTCTAAACTATCAGTCAGAAAGGCTCAAGGCATTTCCTTGACCTCTGTTGCGACCGGACCCAAGGCTCTATGGCTGATTAGTTGAAAATGTCAAATGTCTGTATTAATCCCACAAATCACATCATTTTCCATTCATGCATTCATTTACCAAGAAAAATCATAAGTAAAAACCTCATTTTTTACTTAATGATGCTCCAATCCCCATTTTATTAAATTCCTACATCTTATGAAGTATAAAACCCTCAAAATGACATTTTATCCTAAGTAGAAGTGATGAAATTATCATAAATGCAAGGTTTGCTTTGATCTTCACTTTTATTGGTTATAATTGTATGTTTTGAGTATTCACTTTTCCCTTTTCATATTAACACCTAACATATTTTATTAACTCCCTATCAATTATCCTAGTCCTATTAATATATTTCCCTTTTATTTGATATCCCAAAAACCCATTTAATATATGCTTTTGTGTCAAAGATATTAAGCACATGTTGAAAAACATCCCGAAGTTACCACTTTGACACAAAACTACCCATAAAAATATTTCCCCTCTCCCCTATAGTTTTAGACCTTTGACAAATCTGAAACTATATAATAAAAATATGCAAAAAATCATTAAACATATCTCATATATGTTTAAAACAAAAACAAAAAATTCTCGAAGTTTAATTTAAACCAAACTTCGCAAAACCCATCCCCCTGTTTAATAGATCCCCTTCCCCGATTACCCTTAACCCTAAGGTTAAAACCTTAACCTTTTCTAATTTCCCGATAGATATTCCATTACCAAAGTTGTAACCTTGGTTTAAACCCTTTTTAAACCCCTCCCCATCCACTTTATTCCATGTATAAAGCCTTTGTATATATAACTCTTGATAAAAACCCCTTATCACCTTCGGATTTAATATTGACCATCCGATCTCCTCATCCCATTGATCCGACGGTTCTCATAGAACGTGATGAATAATCCCCAACCCCCTATATTTCCCCCATTGCATTGAGTATTAGCCGTCCGATCTTCAAGCATCCCTCTAATCTAACGGTCCACATCTAACCCGATAACATATACCCCCATCCCCACCACTCTTCATCGCGTTAAACTTCAACCGTAGATCTTCAGTCACAAGATCTATAGCTAATATTTAAAGCCCTAGCCCCACTGCATTTACCCCACAACTTTCAATCAAATCCCGACCGTTCGCTCCACTCCGCCACATCCGACGGCGCACATCCCATATTGCATTTTTAAAGTGATTGGCCAAAGTTCCCAAATTTTTTTGCGAAATGAGTTGTTTTGTGAAACCACTGCCCGCTACGTTTCTTAATTATATTGGATCACATTGCTAAAGTTAAAAACCAGTTACCATTCGAAAGCAATGTGAAAACCATTACCGGTTTTTGCTTTCAAACGAAAAACCGCTCCCGCCATGTCAATGTGACCTGCAATTAATACTCACATGATCCATAAAAACTAAGGTTTTAACCTTATTTCTTTATCATTTTTCATATCTGTGCACCCTATCCATCTGAGAATTAATCACAGACACCTTCGCTAAGCTAATTTCGAAATAATTTTCCATCCTAAAGTCATTCCCACTCTGAACAGTTACTTCCAACGACTCCCACTGATATCAAACCAATGCAACCAGTTTGAAGACTTGTACCACCTGCAATCCCGTTCAACCGCAACAATACCTGTTCAAAGGTATATATCAGTAATCCAAGCCTGCCAATTTCATATTTCTAAGAGAAAAATCAAATTAATTGGAAATTAAAAAGCCAAAAAGTACTCATCTAAGAGTACTGAAACCTTGAAGAAATAGGGGAAACCCTGTCAAAACTTTTCCAAAATTTGCCGCTTCCTAATTAAGAGTTTTAACCATCCACTGCTGAATCAATCAATGACATGCTCTAGCTAAACCATGATCCACAAGCAGTTTCATTGTCAATTAAAGACTTAACTCAGATGTATTTAGACCTAGATTTCCCCAAGAAGTTTGAAATCCTTCAAAACTTCATGCCCAATCATGTCAATCTTCCCAAGGTGAATCCTTCTTATGATACCTTTGATTTTCTTGAAGGCTCCATACAGGTCATTTCCATGCTGTCATTTATTTTAGGCTATGTTAATGATGAATTCACAGATGCTTCCATCTTGGGCTTCCTCTCCACTTTGTCTCCTAGACAACAACCAGAGTTGTTATTTGACTTTGCCAAATTTATTGCTGACAATATTCATTATCAGCTAATAAAGTTACCTGATGAAGGAGTGTTTAGATATACTTCATATCTGTTACATCTTTTCCTTTTCTCTCAAGCAGATAATTTTCCCTTTGCATTACAGAAAATGGATATGGAGGGAAAACCAATTTCAGTAATATTTTGGACCTCTCTTCTTAGAAAGAATAGCAATGAGTACAGTTACAGTGATTTCAATGACTTATTTATCAGACTGCTATCAGTTTGTTGGATAAAGCAGAACCACTAAGAATAAATGAAAAGATCAAAAGGATTTTACAGTTGTCTGAAAACTATAAAGTAAGCGATTGGTATTTGTACAAAAATCACACTGAGATTAGAATATATGGTGAAATCTTGGCCCCATATAAATTGCCAAAGTTTCTAACCACCAGGATCTTTTCTTTGGAATACATAAGGCAGATTTTTAATGCAGATGCAGTAGACTTTATAGCATCCAAAAATAAGGCACAATTCAAATTGAAAAGTCAAATTGGCTCTTTCATAGTTAACAACAGAGATGCCTTGAAGGAAGTAACCATCAAACTATCAGCATTCAAGTTTCAAGAAATATTTTACTGGAACTATGACCCTCAGGGTATTCTGAGCAATATCAGGGTCAAATGCAAATTTCCCCCATTCCTTCATGAATCTAAGCCACTAATTGAAAAATATGCCAATCAGTTGGAATGGGTTGCCAATACTTTAATTGATGATGATCAGGAGAATCAGACAGATAATTTGGACATTACACAGGTGGTTACAGTTAACCAACCAGCAGAGGTATCCAACAGAAGACCGAGGAAAGAAGAAGGATATTTGGCCGAAACAATCATTGAAAACAAATTCAAAACAATCTACAACAAAAAGGTCAAATTGACTACTTTAGAAAAATAAGGAGTCATAGATGTGGATGATACTAATGATCAATAGAAAGATGATGAAGCCACCATAATAGCCAATGAAACACTCAGAGAAATTCAAAATGAACAGGTACAAGCACAGGGTAAAGGAAAGGAGATGGTTGAAATGGAAATGGACACAGAAGCTCCCTCTTCTTCTAAAAAAACTGAAGAAATTGATTCTGATATTCAAAAGAGGTTCAAGAAAATCAGGGAGAAGAATGAAGAAATCAAGAATGAAGTTTATTCTAAACTTCTGATAGAAAAACTAGGAGATAAGGATAGGCTAGTAACAACATTTTATTACTCAACCAATAAAATGATCATGTCTTTTCTCCAACCAGTGATAGCAGATCCAAAATCAGCCTTAGACTACAGAAAGGCAGAATTTGCAGTAAATGCTGATACTATTCACGAACTAGATTAGATAGAATTCCACAGGAGTGCATCAGAAATGTTATATTCAAAGGTAGTAAGCAAGACTATGAGTGCTACCATGCTTCAGAAAACTGTATCTAATTTGCAGACCCAAACGAATTAGATAAAGCATCTCTTCATGCCAAGGATTTGAGGATAATCTTTAGAAGATTTAGTGATAGAGTCTAGAGCAGATCCTTCTAATACTGAAGCTACTAAGAAGTTGATAAGGTATAAGAATGATGATATTGCAGCCTTAAGAAAACAACTTAAATTTCCACAGAGTGAGCACCCTCAGGCAAAAGAAGTTCTTCAGGAAAAGACAGAGAAAGAGGAAACTATGCAACTTGTTTTGAAAATGATTGCCCAAATAAAAGAAATGGAAAATAAAATAGAATCTTTAATGCAATAAAATGAAAGCTTGAAGAAAGCTCAGCAAGTTTCCATTCCTACAGTTATTCCAACTGTAAGCACAGTTGTTCCCTCGACATTGGCAGAACATTTGGCACAGAAAGGAGTGTTGGCAACTGTAGTGTCAATTACTTCTAAAGACATCTCTTCCACATCTTCATCCACTTCATAGGTAAATCCAACAGGAGAAACAACTGCCATAGTCAAAGTTATGGAAGACATGTCCATAAAAGATAAAGAAATAATCAACTTAAAAGGCACCATCAAAAATCTTGAAACATCTAACAGAGATGCTTTAATCACTTCCAAAGGACATGAGCAAAGGGCCAACAGATTTCAGGAACAGGTTAAGATTCTTCAACAATAGGTTAATCTTACTGAGCATGTATCTTACATCAAGAATCATCTTTGGAAAAATATCATTCAAGGCATACATTCTCAGTGGCCTTCAATTCAAATTATTTATGAACAAAAAGAATTTCTCAAAGAAGCACAGATAGAAATACAGAAAACAAAAGAAGAACTGGCTGATAAGCCTGCTCAATCCCTGAGACTTATCACATTTCTGAATAGCAAACACAGAGAAGAACTCGAAGAGTTAAAAATTTAGGATAGAACTAAAAGTATATTTCAAATTAAGAAAGTCCCGAATAAAAGAAATATGATGAATAATTTGGACGACAAGTGCAAAGATATGAACTTGGCAATCACAATATTTTGGGCCAAATACACAGTATTATCAGAAGCAGGCTTACCAGATATTCATGCATTGAATGAAAAATTGATGCCACAGAAGGACTATGATAACAAAATCAGGGCTTATGCCAAAGAGCAGGTCAACAAACCTTTACCTCAAGGGTCTCCTACTGGTAAAGTCATTTTGGAATATTTTGAAAAATTGTTCTTTTTACAAAATTAGATCAAACATATTTTCATGGTTAAGCCCAATTTTGCAAAGTATACAGAGGCAGATGAAAGTTATAGGAAGCTAAAGAGCATGAGAATTCCCAGTACAGAGCAATGGCAGGAATTCACTTATTTACTATGAAATTTTGCAGTCAAAGTATATCAAGATGAAAAATAAATTGTTAAAGAGTATCAGTGGTCAAAGTGTATCAATAAAAACAAGATGTTACTGCTGGTTATTTTTAATTTACAGCAGTAAACAATGAAGAAACAAAGTAAAAGAGTATCAGAGTAGAACGTGAAAGAGGAGGAGTACACTACAAGTCATCTTCCACAATATATTGTCCCAAGTGCCAGCAATACTTCTAGCAAGACAAATGATCTATTTGATTAGATAAACTGTTCTATTTTTCTTGTAAAAGAGGACAGCTTGCCCATCTGTTTTGCAGCTGTCCCTCTTCTTATGTAATAATTCCTATTTTTTCTTGAGATATTCTCTCAAAATTTTGAGATATTTTGTAAGAAATTTATTTGTATAAATACTTCAAATTTCGAAGTATTTTGTGTGGAATAAAACTATCAAGACTACTATAGACTTTTTTTTTGAAAAGATTGGGATTTTATGTGAGTTAAGTTGAAGCAGTAGGCTAGAAACTGAAGCAAATAGACATCATAACTAATGATCCTCATGTTGATCAGATGAGTATTGTATCTTCTAGTTTTCATTGTTTATTTCTTTAAGTTTCATTCATACATCTTGTGTTATTTTCCATCTTAAATGAATAACTAGGAAAGGTATTACAGAATCAGTGTAAAAATCTCTCTATTTTTACTAGTTTTCATGTTTATGTTTTCTGCTGATTTCCAGACTTTAGAATTCTTAATTTCTCTTTAGTCTCATTTGACCTCAATTTCCCTCTTCCTTTTCTGTGATCTAAGGATTCTTAACTGCCCTTAGTCCAAATCATACCACTTCATCAAAATAGCCTTTTAAAACCCTCTGAAGATCATCTATCTTGCCCTTAGTATATTTGTTCTTTTGACCTTAGTTTTCTAGTCTTGTTTGCTATAAATTTGACTCTATTTACCAATGGTTAGGTAGATCTTTCTATGGTTTCCCTTGTAGTCCTTTATTCCTACCAACATTGAAAAAATCAAACCAAATCGTCCACTCATAGCTAGCCTAAAATCCATTACAAAACAAAGCTAAATCTTAAGGAGAGATCCCTCTCCGGAACTCAGGAAGGCTAGATCCTGAATTCTAAAAGAGGTTCTTGGTTACCCCTGGTTTTATTTAACTATAAACCAAAATCCCACGACCTAAGAATTACTAGGCTGATAACATACTGGCGACCATACTGGGGACTAACCACTCTCCAGTTTTAAGTTTAATCTTGAAGGAAGATTCTTTAAACATATCTTTTCTACTTTAAGATTAAGTTTAAAGGTTGTGAGTATTTACACAATAATCATTTTGGCTCCAAAGAAAGTATATTATACTAGATCCAACACTGATCCCAACCCTGCAGATATAGTAGACAATCCGTACTAGATAGGAAAAAAGAAAAAGAAAATTGTTAGTTCTGAAACTAAAGTACCCCTGAAAAGAGTTGATTCTTTACCCAAAGAATTAGTAAGCTTATCAGACATTGAATTTGATTTGAAGTTTGAAAAATCACTATTTAGAACCAATTTTGAAACTGATTTAAAGGAAACTATTTTAGATCCTGTTTTTACTTCTTTTGTGAATGAAAAATAGAAAGTTATTTTAGCACCTATTAAATCATACAAAACTGAAAGTCAAAGTCCAGTAAAAAAGGTAAGTGTCACACAAGTTAAAGACATTGATGAAGCTATAAAGTTATCCAATTTCTTGTCTCAATTTAAACCTCTAGTTTCTCAATTATACACCACCATATTTCCAACATCAGATTCTACTATGTATGCTGCCACCTCATTTACAGATTCCACTATCAGTTCACCCCCAGAGCCAGTTAGTCTTGAGTTGCCTTTGCAGCCTAGGATCATATATTCATCATATCCTCAATACACTGCTAGTTCTTCCATAGGACCATTCATCCCTGAGCTGCCTTTGCAGCCCAAAGTAGTATTTCCATCATTCACTAAATCCACTACTACCACACCCACTAGCTTCATAAGCACCTCATCTATATTTCCTAGCCATACCACTTCTTTTTCATCCCCTTTACCAAGATCTTTAAGTACATCCACTGTTGTAATCAGCACTATCCCTGCCACTACTACTGTACCTCCCAGTTTAGCAAGAATCCAAGCCATGGAAGCCAAATATGCTCCCTTGGTCTTACCTCAAAACCTCCATGACATGCCCCAAAATTACCAAAAGGACATCCCATTGTTTGATAATTTTTCACAAATCACTGCACAAAAACATATCACTAGAATGAATGATTTTTGGGAAATTTATGAGATAGATGAGTCTGATGTTAGAATGAGGTTATTTACACAAAGCTTAACTGGAGAAGTAAAAACATGGTTTAGAAGTTTAGGTGTTGGTACTATAGTAGACTTAACTGCATTTCATAGAGCCTTCCTAAATAAATGGGAAAAGAAGAAGAATCCCATGAAAATACTATCTGAGTTTGATGCTGTTAAGAGAGCCCCCAATGAGTCTGTCCAAGATTTTTGCACCAAATACAACAATGTTTACAATTCTATTCGTGCAGACCTTAAACCCACTCCATATTCCGTGCTGCTCAAATTCCCTGACTGTTTTGACGTAGACATGGCCTATCAACTTAGAGAAAGGGATGCAGATACCCTAGAACAAATGCAACTAAATGTTGTTGGAGTAGAAATCAATATCCCTGCCAGAAAAGCTAGAATGAGAAACAAAAGAAGGGTTACTATTAAAGAAGAGGCTTCAAACTTAGATGGTAAATTTGATTTTATCAACAAAACATTAGAAAAAGTAGTTGAGCGACTAGACCACATTGAAAGAAAACCACAATGGGAGAATCAATCCCAAATCAGGAATCCCAACTACAGTAAAAAAACAATCCTGGGAAAGGTAAAGAACCCTCCCCAGCTCAGAACATAAGACCCCCATTCCAAGAAAACTTTGAGAGAGTTCACAAAAAAATGTTGAGAATGAGGAAGACATCAATATAGTTATGGGGATAGATGAAAACAATACAATTTTCCTCACTCAGGAAGACCAGGAACTCTTTGAGCTACAATAGTTCAAAGTGGAATCTGGTGAATCCTTCGACTATAAGCAAGGTTATGACTTCACAATCAACGAAATTCATAGCCAATATAACCTTATGAGCAAGAAAACCAATGAGCCTACTACAAAGAACAATGCTCCAACCCAACAAATCCAAAACAAAAAGAAGATTGAGGCTCCTAAAATGAAATTTTTGCAGATTCTTCCTAGAGAAAATAAACAAAATTCAAACCCACCCAGTCCTAAAAAATAGCAAAGTCCAAATATTGTAGATATTACTGATGAGGTGGCTCAATCCTCCAAATATGCTCAAAAATCTGATACCACAAAGACCACCAATTCAGCAACAGTCAATGATCCAAAAAGGAATCCAACTGACTCAAAATCATCGAATCCTAAATCTTCTGCTGAGAATCCCAAATCTGATAAAGCATCTTCTAACACTCAAACTGTTCCTGAAAAGACAATCAAAAATAGAAAAATCCAGGAAACTCAAACAGAAGATAAAAGAAAACCTCAAGCCAAAGGTAAAATTGTTGAAACACAAGAAAAATCATCCCAAACCACAGTTCCAAAAGATGATCTAATTCAAGCCATCAAATCTTAGTCAAAATTTAACATTCAATCTGAAATATCCAAGTTAAATATAGCTATTCCCTTAATATAATTGGCTAAAAATGACTTGTATAGATCTATCATTTTTTTTTTCTAAGTCAGACTATTCTATTAAGTAAAAACATATGGTACAATCAAAGCTTTGCAAAAGCAAAGCACGGAAGCAAGGGGCCGAAAATGATGAAGTATCAACCTCGGTCCCAAAAGCAAGCTAGTACAAAGCAAAAGATATCAAGGAAAATAAAAGAGAGCAAGATTCAAGGAGATCTACCCAGAGTGGGTAGAAACTTCCAAACGACATTTTTTCACTTTCTTCTTACTGACTTTGATCCAGTCATTATGACTGGGAATAACAGGAACCAGTTGCAGAATGTTCTGTGCTGAAGGAGGCGACTCCTTATCTGAATCTGAGGAAGAGGTCTCGTGCGAGCGTTTCTGCGGGATCAGAGGAGCAGATGGATCCTCAGGGCTGGCCATGGGGGAGTCCTTCGCGTTCTCTGTGGTTGCTTCTTCTGCTTCTATTTCTTCCTCATCCGAGCTGGAGGAGTCAGGATCATCCATGGGGGGACGATCACAAGGCTTCCAGCTCTTCAATTTGGATTTACCTTTGTTGTTCTTATTTTTTCCAAGGAACGTGGCACATAAGTTCTGAAGGTGCCCCGTCTGATGGCAGTGACGACATCAGAAAGCAGTATTTTCATAGTCCAGGGGTTGGGTCCAGTGGAAGTCCCCAACTTTGAGATTTATCTGATCAGGAAGCCCTTTGCTGATGTCTATTTCCGCGCATATTCTGCCAAAGGTGTATAATCCTTTCTCCCCCCAGGAGGTGTCTGTTGCCAAAAAACTGCCTAAGGTATCCCCAATCCCTTGGAAAACAGAGAAGTGCCAGAGATGCACTGGGAGATTTGGTAATATGACCCAAATGGGAAGCTTGGTAATGACAGCTGTAGAGGGATCGAAGTCTGGAAACCATGGCGTGAGAAAAAGCCCCGCCGATCCCCAAAACCAGGGTCCTTCCTGTAAGGCTTTCTGATAGTCTTTGTTGTATGCAAATGCCACAATGAAAAAGCCTTTTGAGCAGAAGAAGACTTTGCAGTTGTTAGTCCAGTTGGAATGGATCCACTGGTATAGATCCGCTGTTCGAGGCCATAGGCCATTAAACCTGCAAATGAGAGTTGTTTCTGCGAATGCCTGGGATTGGTCATCCAGCGATGGATGGGAGATTTCGATGGTAGGTATTTCCTCCATTTTTTCCACCAGAAAAGGCTTGGGAGCCTCAGGTGGTTGAGCTTCCTTCTTTGTTGCATGTGCGTGAACTGCATCCTTATAGGAGAAGGGAGGGGCTGAGGAGGTTTTCCCAGAAGCTCCACCTCTCAGGCGTAAGGAAAGCACAACTAAAGCATCTTTCTCAATATTGTAGTGAAACAGGGGCAAATGGTCTTCAAGTTGTTTACCTTCGTAAAGCAGTCTCAAAAGTCTTGAAGGGATCCCCAATTTGAGGTCAAGTTCCCGCATAAGGTCCTACACTAGATCCATGGCATGCACCCATAACAGCTTCGTTCCACCAAAAGGAAGAGAGATCTGGATCTGGTATTGTGATCCCAGATTTGGAGGGCTGTTGGCCAAGAAAGCATCTGGCCGAATATAAAAACCCTCCTGGTGCAACCTCCTATCCAGAATACCCTGCTTCTTTGAGAGGTGGAGACTAAGGCATTGCAACGGCTCTTCTTTGGTTGCGGCGGCGAAGTTGTTGAAGCCTGCAACTATATTTTGTCCATCTCTTCCGTCCCCTTGTCTATCTGGATCTCGATGAAAGGAGGCAGCAGGGATTGGAAATTGCATGCAGAGATGACCAACATGACTTGCGAGAGCTTTCCAAAGAGAACTGCCGCTAGGGCATAGAATACCACCCGAAGCATCCACAGTGAATAGCGCAGAGAATGTTGGGAAGTCAGCCACTGCGTGAGTTTTGCAAGCGCTCCTGGACAGTCTGCAGCTCGGGCAATGGTGACCGCATGGAGCAGCGGCAGGGGAAAGAGCAAGGCACACGGTAAAGTCGGCTGCAGAGGCCGATCCGAGAAGGTCAGTAGGAAGGGAAAGAACTTTGACGGCGACAGCCTGGCCGGAAACCCTAGAAGAATCCATCCAAAAAAATCCAACCCCCACTGTTAATTTGTATAGATCTATCATTACTGAAACATTGAATGTAAATTAAAATGAGGATACAATTAATATGAATGAGGATAGACCTGAATTAATCTTTGGTCCAAATTTAGATGGTAAGCATTCAGATGGGTCAGTACCTCCATTTTATTTAAGTCTTACTGTACATGATCAGATATTACACAATGCTATGCTAGATACTGGAGCTTCCCACAACCTAATGACCAGAGCAATAATGGAAACCCTAAATCTAGACATAACCCAACCATATAAAGATCTGTTTTCATTTGATTCATCCAAAGTCCAATGCATAGGATTGATGAAAGATCTGCGTGTAAAATTAGTCCAATATCCTGGTAAAAGCATGATCATGGAAGTTGTGGTAGCTGATATCCCGCCAAAGTATGGCATGCTTCTTTCTCGCTCATGGGGAAAAAAGTTGCAGGGATCTCTACAACTTGACATGAGTTATGCTACTATCTCGGTACTTGGACAACCCAAAAATATTTACAGAGAAACCTTAATGAAGTTTATGATCAGTAGTGCTGACAGACCTAACAATTACCCAATCTATTCAACTCCTACTGATCTTGATTCCTTTATTCTCTGTAACTCTGAGCATAACAACAGCCAAACTAAACTCACTGATAATAAACTTAAAATAATGGATGATTACATTGGTCATGAGGCTTTATGGCATTTATATTTTGATATATCTATGAATAAATCAGGAGTTGGAGTTGGTGTATGGATAAACAACATTGAAACAAGCCATTATGAAGGACATGCCTTTAGATTGAATTTCAAATGCACCAATAATATGGCTGAATATGAGGCTTTAATCTTAGGTTTGCAAATTATTAGAAAATTGGGAGGGCAAAGAATATTGGTCATGGGAGATTATGAGTTAGTTATCAAACAAATAAATGCAGAATACTCTGTTCACAATCCCAGAATAGCCAGGTACAGGGATACAACACATGATTTGGTTGAGGATTTGTTAGAAAGCAAGTTTGCTATCATCCATAGAAAACAGAACATACAAGCCCATTGTTTAGCAACCTTTGCCAGCACTTGAAAATTCCCATTTTCACCATTACAAAAATACATTGCTAAAATAAAAAACAGACCTATTGTCCCAGATAATGTAAAATACTAGCAAATTTTCTCAGAAGATGAACAAATTTATCACTTTTTTAACAATGAGCGAGAGTTTCAAAATTTCCAAATTGATAATGACTGTAATATAGATTCACCTTGTAACATAGATTCAAATTTTTTTCAAATAGATGATTTAGATAATTTAGATGTGCATAATTTTGATAGACCTACTATATTTACTCAGAGTGACATAGATGAATTGGAAAAAGTAGATATAGAGGAAATGATGGAAGATGAACTAGATTTGATTGATTTAAAACATAACATTTTACCCAAAGGTTTAACTCCCCTAGAAGACTTGTTTGATTCCAATGATGTGCCCAAAAGGCCAAAAATGGAACCAGTCAGGTCTGATATAGCAGAGTATAACTTAGGTACAAATGAAAAACCAAAAATGATCAAACTATCAAAATCCTTATCATCAGAAGAAAAGGTTAAATACATAGAAATTTTGAAAGAATATCAGGATGTCTTTGCATGGAGTTACAAAGATTTGAAAACTTACAACAAAGACATAATTCAACATAAGATTCCTTTGAAAGAAAATCAAAAATCTTTTCAACAAAAACTAAGAAGGATTAATCCAATTTTGCTACCTTTAATCGAAAAATAAGTTAAAAGAATGTTTGATGCACAAATAATTGCACCAGTCAGGTATTCTGACTGGGTATCTAATTTAGTGCCCACCAGAAAGAAAACAGGAGAAATTCGACTGTGTATAGACTTTAGAAATCTCAATAAATATTCCTTGAAAGACAATTACCCCTTGCCTAAAATGGATCATATTTTGCAGAGGGTGGCAGGTTCTTCAAGAATTTATTTACTAGATGGTTTCTCTAGTTAAAATCAAATTCTAGTTCATAAAGATGATCAAACTAAAACTTCATTTACCACTCCTTAGGGCACTTTCATGTACGTGAAAATGCCTTTTGGATTGAAAAATGCAGGAGCTACTTTTTAGAGGGTAGTGGATATTGCCTTTGCTAAGGAGATCCATGAATTTTTAGTTATCTATCTTGATGATATTACTGTCTTTTCAAAAACAAATGATGAACACTTAGATCACCTGAGACAAGTCTTTATCAAGTGTAGAAAATATGGTATATCCCTTAATCCTAAAAAGACTCTTTTCGGACTAGAAGAAGGAAAAATGTTAGGTCACATAATCTCCAAAGAGGGCATTAGAATAGACCCTGCAAGAATTGAAGCTATTTTGAACATTCAACCACCAAGAAACATAAAATAGCTTCAAGCATTCTTGGGTAAAATCAAAATTTTAAGAATATTTATCTCTAATCTGGCTAAAATCATAAAAGATATCAACAATATGCTTAAAAAGGACTCTGCAATAAAATGGAAAATAAAAGCCAAACAATCTTTCGAATCCATAAAACAGGCCTTGACAAAAGAACCAGTCCTCATCAGCCCAGATTATACAAAAGATTTCATAATCTTTTCCTTTGCATCTGAACACACCATAGCTGTAGTTCTTCTACAGAAAAACAATCAAGGTTTTGAACAGCCAATTCCATTCTTTAGTAAAGCTCTCAGAGATGCACCTCTGAAGTACAATATAATGGAAAAATAGGCTTTAGCCTTGGTTAAAGCCATCAAAGATTCCAGATTTTACATGAAATAGACTTTAGCCCTGGTTAAAGCCATCAAAGATTCCAGAGTTTACATACTTCATTCACACATCATTGCATATGTCCCTAATGCAATAATTAAAGATACTCTAACACAATATGGACCTGATAGTAGGAGAGGAAAGTGGATAGCCACTATCCTTGAGTACGATTTGGAAATAAAACCAACAAAGCTCATTAAAGGACAGGGTTTCGCCAGATTGATGGTTGAATCAAATTGCAATGCTTTAGACATTAATTTCATTGCACAAATAGATGACCAGGAGGAGATGGTGACTCCATTGATAAATGAGGCCTATCTAGACTCACCATGGTACTATGATATTATCTTTGTACTAACACATTTACAAGCTCCTCCTGGGCTAACTAAAACCAAAGCAAGATTCATCAAACAGAAATAAATGAGGTTTTGTACCTTAAACAATGCACTTTACTGGAAAGAAAATACTGGGATTTTACTAAATTGTTTATTAAAATTTGAGGCTGACAAAATTCTTGAGGAATTTCATGCAGGTGACTGTGGAGGCCACCTATACTGGAAGAGTACAACAGACAAAATACTGAGAGCTGGTTTTTACTGGCCAACTTTATTTTCTGATCTTAAAAAATTTGTCACTTCTTGCCACAAATGACAAATTTTTGAAGGGAAAAAGAAACTGTTGCCTTTACCTCTTAAGCCTATATCCACTGAAAAACCATTTCAACTATGGGGGTTAGACTTCATTGGTGAAATCCATCCTCCATCTTCAGGCCAACATAAATGGATTTTAACTGCTACAGATTACTTTACCAAGTGGATAGAAGTCATTCCTACTAGGCAAGCCATTGATTCAGTTATAATCTCATTTATAGAAAGTAATATTTTATCAAGATTTAGATGCCCACATAAGATTATTACGGACAATGTAGCAACATTCAAATCCAAGAAAATGATTTCTTTCTGTCATAAATACCATATTACCTTAGGTCATTCCACAGCATATTATCCCCAAGGTAATGGTTTAGTTGAATCATCAAACAAAATATTAATCAATATCATCAAAAAATTACTCCAAGCAACATAAATACATGGAAGAAAAAGCTGGTTTATGCCCTATGGGCTGATAGACTTACCACAAAAAGTCTATTGGAACTTCACCTTATCAAATTGTTTATGGAACAGATGCAGTTTTCCCTTCTTCCTTGGGTGTTCCAGTCATGAAGATTATCCAGGAATCACAGGTGGAAACAAATTATATTCAACGAATAATCAATGAAACCATACATCTCCAACAAACTAGGGAAGAAGTTTATGAAAAATCACAAGTTTTACATGATAAAATCAAAAATATTTTTGATAAAAGGGTTAAAGAAGATGATTTTTTCATAAGAGATCAAGTTTTGAGATGGGATTCACGAAGAGAGGATAAAGGCAAACATGGAAAATTTGATTTTCTATGGCAAGGACCCTATGTGATATATGGTTACAGAGGTAATAATTCCTTTTTCATCAGGAATTTGGATGGAACTGAACTTCAAGAAGGACTAGTGAATGGTAGGATGTTGAAACACTACTATTCTTCAGAGTCACTCAACAGTTAGATTGATTTAATTTATCATTGTAAATATTCATTGCAAGTGTGTAGATTGGATTGGAGATTTTATCTACAAAGTTGAAGCCCGAAGAGAAGGCCCTACGATTTGCAGTATAAAATGTCATAAATATGAATTGTTGCATAAAAACATAAGACAATTATAGGATCACCAAAGTCAAAGATGAAGGCTACTGATCTCAGAGTTCTTGACATCTCACAAGGAGATGCCATCCCCAAGTGAAGCTGATGTTAGTGACCTATAAATATAGGATTCGTAATTTTGACTTGACTATTGGTAGTCTTGCAAATGTGTATAAACTTTGCTTTCTGCAAGTTATTTTCCATATTTTGTAAAAATAAAAAATAAAAAAATCGAAAAGAGGGTTAAAAGTCCTAAAAGAACAATCAAAGGACTTAGAAAAAATAATAGACCCCAAAAGAAAAAGATGAATAAAACATGAAAGTGTGCAAGCCTAAATGCCACTACTTTTACCTTTTGCAGTTGATTATGGCAGAGTGTCAATAAATGCCATAATCCATGATGAATTAAACAATTTAATCTTGACTTGTCATGTTTCAATTAAACTTGTTGTAGATAGAGAATAAAGAATTGTCATACAATTTAATCATGACAATTCAGTAGTTAGATAGAGAATAAGTGAATCCAACAGTTTAATTTGGATTCCTGGATGAAATAAGTGTAGGATTAGATAGTTTTATTGCTTTCTAAAAGAATAAATGCTGTAAAGGTTGCTAGCTCAAATGCACCTAATCAAAATGGAAGAAAAAATTTTAGCAGTTAAAATTGGGTAGGTAGAAGAAGGTGAGAAGCATCATTGTAAATATTATTCACCAGGGCTGCAAATAACTAACTTCCCTTCCCCATAGCCATTTATCATTCTAAACTATCAGTCAGAAAGGCTCAAGGCATTTCCTTGACTTCTGTTAGGACCGGACCCAAGGCTCTGTGGTTGATTAGTTGAAAATGTCAAATGTCTGTATTAATCCCACAAATCACATCATTTTCCATTCATGCATTCATTTACCAAGAAAAATCATAAGTAAAAACATCATTTTTTACTTAATGATGCTCTAGCCCCATTTGATTAACTTCCTACATCTTATGAAGTATAAAACCCTCAAAATGACATTTTATCTTAAGTAGAAGTGATGAAATTATCATAAATGCAAGTTTTTCTTTGATCTTCACTTTTATTGGTTATAATTATATGTTTTGAGTATTCAATTTTCCCTTTTCATATTAACACCTAACATATTTTATTAACTCCCTATCAATTATCCTAGTCCTATTAATATATTTCCCTTTTATTTGATATCCCAAAAACCCATTTAATATATTCTTTTGTGTCAAATATATTAAGCACATGTTGAAAAACATCCCGAAGTTACCCCTTTGACACAAAACTACCCATAAAAATATTTCTCCTCTCCCCTATAGCTTTAGACCTTTGACAAATCTGAAACTATATAATAAAAATACGCAAAAAAGCATTAAACATATCTCATATATGTTTAAAACAAAAACAAAAAATTCTTGAAGTTTAATTTAAACCAAACTTCGCAAAACCCATCCCCTTGTTTAATACATCCTCTTCCTCGATTACCCTTAACCCTAAGGTTAAAACCTGAACCTTTTCTACTTTCTTGATAAATATTCCTTTACCACAGTTGTAACCTTGGTTTAAACCCTTTTCAAACCCCTCCCTGTCCACTTTATTCCATGTATAAAGCCTTTGTATATATAACTCTTGCTAAAACCCCTCATCCCCTTCGGATTTAATATTGACCATCCAATCTCCTCATCCCATTGATCCGACGGTTCTCATCGAACACGATGAATAATCCCCAACCCCCTATCTTTCCCCCACCGCATTGAGTATTAGCCATCCGATCTTCAAGCATCCCTCTAATCTAACGGTCCACATCTAACCCGATAACATATACCCCCGTCCCCACCACTCCTCATCGGGTTAAAATTCAACCATAGATCTTCACTCACCAGATCTATAGCTAATATTTAAAGCCCTGGCCCCACTGCATTTACCCCACAGCTTTTAATCAAATCCCGACCGTTCGCTCCACTCCGCCACATCTGACGGCGCACATCCCATATCACATTTTTAAAGTGATCGGCCAAAGTTCCCAAAATTTTTTGTGAAATGAGTTGTTTTGTGAAACCACTGCCCGCTACGTGTCTTCATTATATTGGATCACATCGCTAAATTTAAAAACCAGTTACCATTCGAAAGCAATGCGAAAACCATTACCGGCTTTTGCTTTCAAACGAAAAACCGCTCTCGCCATGTCAACGTGACCTGTAATTAATACTCACATGATCCATAAAAACTAAGGTTTTAACCTTAGTTCTTTATCATTTTTCATATCTGTGCACCCTATCCCTCTGAGAATTAATCATAGACACCTTTGCTGAGCTAATTTTGAAACAATTTTCCATCTTAAAGTCATTCCCACTCTGAACAGTTACTTCCAACGACTCCCAGTACCTGATATCAAACCAATGCAACTAGTTTGAAGACTTGTACCACTTTCAATCCTGTTCGACCACAATAATACCTGTTCAAAGGTATTTATCAGTAATCCAAGCCTGCAAATTTCATATTTCTAAGAGAAAAATCAAATTAATTGGAAATTAAAAAGCCAAAAAGTACTCATCTAGAGTACTTAAACCTTGAAGAAATAGGGGAAAACCTGTCAAAATTTTTCCAAAATTTTCCGCTTACTAATTAAGAGTTTTAACCATCCAAAATATATTCATGCAGTTAAAACACATTAGAATGTCTGAAGAAACCTTTGAAAACCCCTTTCTCACCTTCTGCACTATACAAATCTGCTTTTTCCTCATAAACCCTCGCCCAAATTTTGAGTTTTTCCCAAATCAGATTAATTGACCTCCTGCTTCCATAAAAAGCTGAACAAACAGTTTAATCTTGTTCAGTTTCTTCAAAAAATGACTAAAAAGCAGGTAATCCCTAAAACTGGAGGTCCTAAACCTTAGAAGCCTGCCTCCAGTAAGCTTCCAAATCCCAAACCTCCCAGAATAGATAAACCTACTCCTGTTTTAACTATTGACTCTACTAAAGTTGTCAGACCTTTACAGCCTCCTGTCACTACTGAAGAAAGAAATCCTTTGATTGACTTAGATTACAGAATTGCTGATGATACTCTTGAATTTGATCTTCTGGAAGTGCATAGCTGGTGTCAGGAGAAATTTGAGAAGAAAGTAGCCAATGACATACCTGTATGCGATTCCAATTTTCCCAAATATGTGGTTCCCATCACCCATCCTACTCAGGATTTCATTAGGTTGTGTCAGATGCATTATATTCCCGATCAAAGGTGCATGGTTAACAAAGATAGTGAGGTCTTATTTTACATAACTGCTGAATCAATCAATGACATGCTCCAGCTAAACCGTGATCCACGAGCAGTGTCATTGTCAATTGAAGACTTAACTCAGATGTATTTAGACCTAGATTTCCCCAGGAAGTTTGAAATCCTTCAAAACTTCATGCCCAATCATGTCAATCTTCCCAAGGTGAATCCTCCTTATGATACCTTTGATTTTCCTGAAGGCTCCATACAAGTCATTTCCATGCTGTCATTTATTTTAGGCTATGTTAATGATGAATTCACAGATGCTTCCATCTTGGGCTTCCTCTCCACTTTGTCTCCTGGACAACAGCCAGATTTGGTCTTTGACTTTGCCAAATTTATTGCTGACAATATTCATTATCAGCTAATAAAGTTACCTGATGAAGGAGTGTTTAGATATACTTCATATCTGTTACATATTTTCCTTTTCTCTCAAGAAGATAATTTTCCCTTTGCATTACAAAAGATGGATATGGAAGGAAAACCACTTTCAGTAATATTTTGGACCTCTCTTCTTAGAAAGAATAATAGTGAGTACAATTACAGTGATTTCAATTACTTATTTATCAGACCTGCTATCATTTTGTTGGATAAAGCAGAACCACCAAGAATAAATGAAGAGATCAAAAGGATTTTACAGTTGTCTGAAAACTGTAAAGTGGGTGATTGGTATTTGTACAAAAATCACACTAAGATTAGAATATATGGTGCAATATTGGCCCCATATAAATTGCCAAATTTTCTAACCACCAGGATCTTTGCTCTGGAATACATAAGGCAGATTTTGAATGCAGATGCAGTAAAATTTATAGCATCCAAAAATAAGGCACAATTCAAATTGAAAAGTCAAATTGGCTCTTTCATAGTTGACAGCAGAGATGCCTTGAAGGAAGTAACCAACAAACTATCAGCATTCAAGTTTCAGGAAATATTTTACTGGAACTATGACCCTTAAGGTATTCTGAGAAATATCAGGGTCAAATGCAAATTGCCCCCATTCCTTCATGAATCTAAGCCACTAATTGAAAAATATGCCTATCAGATGGAATGGGTTACCAATACTTTAATTGATGATGATCAGGAGAAGCAGACAGATAATTTGGACAGTACACAGGTGGTTACAGTTAACCAACCAGTAGAGGTATCCAACAGAAGATCGAGGAAAGAAGAAGGATATTTGGCCGAAACAATCATTGAAAACAAATTCAAAACAATCTACAACAAAAAGGAAAAAATGACTACTTTAGAAAAAGAAGGAGTCATAAATGTGGATGATACTAATGATCAGCAGATAGATAATGAAGCCACCATAATAGTCAATGAAACACTCAGAGAAATTCAAAATGAACATGTACAAGCACAGGGTAAAGGCAAAGAGATGGTTGAAATGGAAATGGACACAGAAGCTCCCTCTTCTTCTAAAACAACTGAAGAAACTGATTCTGATATTCAGAAGAGGTTCAAGCAAATCAGGGAGAAGAATGAAGAAATCAAGAATGAAGTTTATTCTAAACTTCTGAAAGAAAAACCAGGAGATAAGGATAGGCTAGTAACAACATTTGATTACTCAACCAATAAAATGATCATGTCTTTTCTCCAACCAGTGATAGCAAATCCAAAATCAGCCTCAGACTACAGAAAGACATAATTTGCAGTAAATGCTGATACTATTCATGAACTAGATCAGACAGAATTCCACAGGAGTGCATCAGAAATGTTATATTCAAAGGTAGTAAGCAAGACTATGAGTGCTACCATGCTTTAGAAAACTGTATCTAATTTGCAGACCAAAATGAAATTAGATAAAGCATCTCTTCATGCCAAGGATTTGAGGATAAAATCCTTAGAAGATTTAGTGATAGAGTCTGGAGAAGATCCTTCTAATACTGAAGCTGCTAAGAAGTTGATAAGGCAGAAGAATGATGATATTGCAGCCTTAAGAAAACAACTTAAATTGCCACAGAGTGAGCACCCTCAGGCAAAAGAAGTTCTTCAAGAAAAGACAGAGAAAGAGGAAACTATGCAAATTGTTTTGAAAATGACTTCCCAAATAAAAGAATTGGAAAATCAAATAGAATCTTTAATGCAAGAAAATGAAAGTTTGAAGAAAGCTAAGCAAGTTTCCATTCCTACAGTTATTCCAAATGTAGGCACAGCTGTTCCCTCGACATTGGAAGAACATTTGGCACCAAAAGGAGTGTTGGCAACTGCAGTGTCAATTACTTCTAAAGACATATCTGCCACATCTTCATCCACTTCATAGGTAAATCCAATAAGAGAAACAACTGCCATAGTCAAAGCTATGGAAGACATGTCCATAAAAGATAAAGAAATAATCAACTTAAAAGGCACCATCAAAAATCTTGAAACATCTAATAGAGATGCTTTAATAACTTCCAAAGGACATTAGAAAAGGGCCAACAGATTGTAGGAACATGTTAAGATTCTTCAATAACAGGTTAATCTTACTGAGCAGGTATCTTACATCAGGAATCATCTTTGGAACAATATCATTCAAGGCATACATTCTCAGTGGCCTTCAATTCAAATTATTTATGAACAAAAAGAATTTCTCAAATAAGCACAGATAGAAATTTAGAAAACAAAAGAAGAACTAGCTGATAAGCCTGCTCAAGCCCTAAGACTTATCACATTTCTGAATAGCAAAAACAGAGAAGAACTTGAAGAGTTAAAAATTTAGGATAGAACTGAAAGTATATTACAAATTAAGAAAGTCCCGAATAAAAGAAATATGATGAATAATTTGGAGGACAAGTGCAAAGATATGAACTTGGCAATCACAAGATTTTGGGCCAAATACACAGTATTATCAGAAGCAGGCTTACCAGATATTCATGCATTGAATGAAAAATTGATGCCACAGAAGGACTATGATAACATAATCAGGGCTTATGCCAAAGAGCAGGTCAAAAAACCTTTACCTCAAGGGTCTCCTACTGGTAAAGTCATTTTGGAATATTTTGAAAACTTGTTCTTTTTGCAAAATGAGATCAAACATATTTTCTGGTTAAGCCCAATTTTGAAAAGTATACAGAGGCAGATGAAAGTTACAGGAAGCTAAAGAGCATGAGAATTCCCAGTACAGAGCAATGGCAGGAATTCATTGATTTACTATGAAATTTTGCAGTCAAAGTATATCAAGATGAAAAATCAATGGTTAAAGAGTATCAGTGGTCAAAGTGTATCAGTAAAAACAATATGTTACTGTTGGTTATTTTTAATTTACAACTGTAAACAGTGAAGAAACAGAGTAAAAGAGTATCAGAGCAGAACGTGAAAGAGGAGGAGTACACTACAAGTCATATTCCAAAATATATTGTCCCAAGTGCCAGCAATACTTCCAGCAAGACAAATAATCTGTTTGATTAGATAAAATATTCTATTTTTCTTGTAAAAGAGGACAACTTGCCCATCTATTTTGCAATTGTCCCTCTTCTTATGTAATAATTCCTATTTTTTCTTGAGATATTCTCTCAAACTTTTGAGATATTTTGTAAGCAATTTATTTGTATAAATACTTCATCTTTCGAAATGTTTTGTGTGGAATAAAATTATCAAGACTACTATAGACTTTTTTGTTGAAAACATTGGGATTTTATGTGAGTTAAGTTGAAGCAGCGAGCTATAAACTGAAGCAAATAGACATCATAACTAATGATCCTCGTGCTGGTCAGATGAGTATTGTATCTTCCAGTTTTCATTGTTTATTTCTTTAAGTTTCATTCATAAATCTTGTGTTATTTTCCATCTTGAATGAATAACTAGGAAAGGTATTACAGAATCAGTGTAAAAAGCTCTCTGTTTTTACTAATTTTCATGTTTATGTTTTCTGTTGATTTCCAGACTTTAGAACTCTTAATTGCTCTTTAGTCTCGTTTGACCTCAATTTCCCTCTTCCTTTTCTGTGATCTAAGGATTCTTAACTGCCCTTAGTCTAGATCATACCACTTCATCAAAATAGCCTTTTAAAACCCTCTGAAGATCATCTATCTTGCCCTTAGTATATTTTTTCTTTTGACCTTAGTTTTCTAGTCTTGTTTGCTATAAATTTGAATCCATTGCCCAATTTTTAGGTAGATCTTTCTATCGTTTCCCTTGTAGTCATTTATTCCTATCAACTTTCAAAAAATAAAACCAAATTTTCCACTCATAGCTAGCCTAAAATCCATTACAAAACAAAGTTAAATCTTAAGGAGAGATCCCTCTCCGGAACTCAAGAAGGCTAGATCTTGAATTATAAAAGAGGTTCTTGGTTACCCCTATTTTTATTTAACTATAAACCAAAATCCCACGACCTAAGAATTACTAGGGTGATAACACATATGTAGGTGGGTATGACTGCATAGGTGCAAGATAGGAATGGTGTGAATGGTTTGGCCCTTTCGATCCTTGTTTCCAAGATTGGGAGGGATGTCCATAATGATACTTTTTCCCATGTTGCCAATGTTGAGAATGACTAGTGTTAGGATAGGAATATGGATGTGCATTATAACCAAATAAAAGTGGGGGAAATTCAGGAGCAATACCTTTACTTACCTGAGGCCAGTTTCTTCGTGCTCCCATAGAATGAAATGACTCAGCTTTAGGTTTTCCTCCTTCAAATACAACTTTCAACCCAGGTATGGAGGGACATTTTTTTGTGGCATGGTTCTCTGCACAAATTTCACATTTATTATTTCCTTTTATATCAAGAGGAAATTCCCTTAAAAGATGCTTTTTCCTACACTTTGGAAAAAAAATAAACAATGACTCTTATTCTTCTACAAGTTTTTGCTGAAATTTCAAGGAGTCTATTTGTTTTCTAACAGTATTCATTATTTCAATTTTCAAATTGTCCATTTTATTCTCCAATCCAATTATCATAGCATTAGTAGATTTAGTTTTCTTATTTCTATTCCAAATTCCTTTACCGAATCTATATTGGTTCTTGGAGAATTTCCTGCACAAGTCACAGATTTTATCAAAATATTTCTGAGCAATATCCCCTTGCCCTAACAAATTTATATTATTTCTAGCATCATTAGTAAGCCCACGTAAGAAAAATGTTCTAATGGTACTTAGATCAAATTTTTGGTTTGAACTTTGAAAGATGTACATGAATCTCTCTAAGTAGTCCTCTAGGGTCTCATCATCATTTTTCACAATAGTAAAGATTTCATCTTGAATATCTCTAGTTTTAAAATATTCCTGATATTTAGACATTAAAACTCTCTTCATCTATTCCAAAGAAGCTATATTGTTCCCCACTAGTCCCATGAACCAAAGTAAAGCTGCATCCTTGAGAGTTGTGGGAAACAACTTTAATTTCTTAGCATCAGATGAATAATAATAACTTCTACATAGAATATCAAAATCAAGAAGAAAGAGTTTGCGTCTTCATGTACCTTAACATATAAATGAGGAAGAGTTGATGGTGGTATATTTTTCATTTGCGCAGTTACATCCGGATCCACAATTGGAAATCCAAAAGTGGATTGTTCCTCATTTACCTGATTTTTTCCAGATCCCTCAGCATGGTCCTCATGATATTCCATTGCTATTCCTCCAACATAACTACTCACAATAGGTTGGGAAGGCTGAATATGGGTTTTGATAGTCTCCTTCTTCCCCTTTAGGGGTTGTGTCACACCTAGACTACTGCTGCTAAAGCCCAAGTGGAAAATTACTGTGTGATGAGTCTGGGTTTGTTTGGAATTTACACCTACAAAAGAACGCCTAATATGAGATTTGATTTCATATTTATCAATATTTCCTCGGCCATTAGTGGGCTTTGGACCCCTACCTTTTAAAGGCATTCATTTCAAAAAATGGCAAAACAAAATTCCAACAAAATGCAACAAATTCAAAATTAACTTAGCACCTATAGATTCCTTTAAATAAATAGAAGCACACTGCAGAAAAAATAATAGCAGACTTACCTCTATTGAAAAAAACGAAAAATTCTTACCAATTCAAATCGCCTCCCCGGCAATGGTGCCAAAATGTTGGGTGCAGGAATTGCACTTAAGCAAGCTCCTTCAACACTTAATTGTGAACTCGAGGGCTTCATAAACTTTGAGGCGAAGCACAGGTAATTCCAGAAGTGGTATGAAATTTTCCTATTCCTATTTTTTCTTAATTTAAATATTGCAGAATCAAACATAAAACAATTTCAAAGGCAATTGACACCAAAGCAATTATAGTGTTGGAATGTAAAAGAACGAATTTGTGAAGAAGTCAAGTAAAGGAACTTTCACACAGCTGGAAACAATCTTAAATACTGAAATAAAACTCTATGTTTATCTTCAGCATAGATGGTGGCAGTTTAACAAGTGGTCCCTTGAAAATATCTTCCTTCTAAATGATTTTACTTTTACACTAAGCAACCGTTCATGTACTCTTGCAATCTTCTTGCACTAGTGTAGGTACAGAACTTATGTGAAAAGTATATTTTACCTTCTTATACTGAAGACTTATGTCTTTGTGTAGGTGCTCTAAGCCTTAAGGCTTAGAGCACTCTGTTCCTATGACAAGATACCAGCTCTTTCACAGGGACAAAGCTTCCTTCACCAAAGTTTCCAATTTATCAAAGGACATGTTGAAAAGAATTAAAATTGCAAGTTAAATTATGAGATAAATCACACACAGAAAAGAATGCTTTTAATTAACTGAACTTGTAACAAGAATAAACTTATAAAGCAGAACAACCTTCAATAATGAAAAAACAAATTTCAGTCAAATTAATTTGCTGCAATCGAATTTAACTCTCCATAGGTTCACTTATAAAGTTTCAAATTACCTTTAATCTCTTTTTTTAAATTGTGAAGTACATAAATTAATATGTTGCAATAGCGTTCCTTCTTATTTCACGAAGTCATTCTTAACCTTCAAGAATTTAGCTTTTAACATTAGGAATGATTTCTTCTGATGATAACACTTCCTTGCAGAAGTAAATTAAATTAAATGCGAGAAAATGGAAAGATCACTTGCTGTAAATAAATGAGAGAACCAGAGTGTAGAATCCTACATGCACTGGTGCAAGAAGAGCCTTCCTACATGATCCAAGCAGAAGCAAACTAGGAAAGAAATTGCAGGAAATAAATGAATTTAATTTAAACTTCCACACAACGAATCTGTTCACACCTTGACTATTAAACGAAATTAAATCAAGACTCTGAAGCAAGAATGAAATAAATATTTAAGTCACACAACTGCAAAGAAATAAATCAACACACAAACCTTTGAAATAACGAAAGCACAAGGGTAAACGAGCTGGTTTGGCTGGGTCCTAGCCAACCAGCTCATTTCCCATTTTTAGGAAACAAAAATCTTCAGCACTTTAATAAAAACATTAATAAAATATCAGATGCAATGTGAAAAATCATGGCGCAAGTCCTTGTATTATCTTCAGTCAAAAAACATACGTTGTAGCTCAAGTCCAGCCCTAGAGCGAGGGTGATAACGAAATTACAAAACAAGATTATAGTCACGCTAATGTCGATCCTGCTTCGCTAACCTAGTTCTACCTAAGATCTATATTTTATACGGTCCTTAGGCCTATGGCTTTGATTGCTAATTAATTCGTTCCCAAATCAAGACTTTCAGCTGAACGGACTAATAACCAAAATTACAGAATTGGGCCAGCAACTATGATAAGTCACGAGCTAATTGCTGGCCGTAGACCCTATCTTTGGCATCATCCCTGACTAAACTTTGCCTGTGTTTGAATTCAGTTAATCCACAACCAAACTAGAAGATGTGGACCATAACACCCACATGGAGTGATTGAAATGTTGCAGAGATCACGAAACGTTGATTATTGGCGGTGCAAGAATCTACATGCACTTAGATCACGCTAACATAATGATTAATAATTACCTTATAAAATACCTTTAGGAAAGTAAATATAAGTTACAAGGAATATTTAAAGGAATGAAATCTCTTTAAAATGATTGATAAATCACCTAATAAACCTTAATCATGAAATATGAAGTTTATGTAGGAATAGACAGTTTCTTGGACTAGTGCAGGAATGACAAGTTTTATAGAGATGAAACATAGGTTAATGGTTATTGTAAGAGGGTAAAAATAAGGAATTTTGGCACACCAACGGAGTGGAAAAACAAGGAGAAATAGTCTTGTCTTATTTTCCCTCAATTTCGACCCATGTTATACGTCATATGCTCATTGGCCACCAAACATCAAAATGTAATTGGTTTCGAACCTAGGTAGCCAGGTGTGATGTGGCCTTCCCCCCATTGTCACAAAAACCCTGGGAAAGATAAGGAAACTAATCATCTCAGAAAGGCATGAAACCAGCCAAGAATACCATATGCTCTATGCAGTAGAAAGGACTACATGGTCAATCAATTTTAGGAACTCAAGAAACTCATCGAAAACCTTCGCATGGTCACAACCATATTGCATATCCAACTCTCTAATCAAGATAAGATCATGCGCTTCTATTGCAGGATATGCTCACAATTTCACTACAATATGAATTTTGAATACCTCCCAAGGTTATGAGCGGAAAGAGAAGCAATGAGTCAAACTCCCCAAAGGAGCCACACCACCCAAGACAAAAGACTCGTGGGTGGCGAAAGCGCAAGAATGCACCAATACCCAACCATCTCCAGGCATCCACACCTGGCATGGAGAGTAGTGTTGGTTCTCACACCAGCTACTCGGTAGGTACCTTTACTCCATGCACCATTTTTACGAGCCATAACCATGAAACAAAGATGTGCCCCATGTTGAAAACATTTTGGCACCTCTGCATTCAACGCAACTTCCAAGTAAAGGAAGGTGCATGTATCCTTAGTACACCACAAAAATAGCACGAATTTTCTCTCAAACAAAAAACCATAACAAAAATTCTTCCACCATATAATGCTGACAACACATATACGATTCATCTCATCATGTATGGGAACCATGACTCCTATTGTCTTCTCATATTTCCTTGCTGTCGAGACCGCTGCAATTACCACAACGGTAGTAGTACCTTCGATGGTGCAAACCCAACCCATTTGCACCCTATCAACCTCATCTGGTTCCACCACATCAACCGCAGAATCATATTCATGTATGTCAACTAGAACTGTTAGGCCCAAACCAATTCCTTACGGACTCCCATAAACCAATTCCCCCTTAGATATCTTATTTCACTCTGATGAAGATATTCTATTGGTCATGAAAGAACTAGATTGTCTATGGGACTCAATGCTTCACTGCTCGTTTTTTCTTCTAGAAAAAACATTCGTGCCTAGCAACCCAAAAACCTAGGATATATACACCATTGAATCCAAATACTTCCTTCCATATGGGAAGGT
Source organism: Pinus albicaulis (assembly GCA_034641835.2). Classification (NCBI taxonomy): domain Eukaryota; kingdom Viridiplantae; phylum Streptophyta; class Pinopsida; order Pinales; family Pinaceae; genus Pinus; species Pinus albicaulis. The sequence continues at coordinate 54,713,157 of CM076581.1, forward strand.
AGATTGGTTCAAAAACCCTATCCCATAACCCAATGCATTTGAAGAAGGGAATATGTCGAATATTTCGCCAACCATTAGGGTGAATATCTCAAGAAAAATAGGTAAAACCAAAGAAATCTCACTAGGGGCAGCATGCTCCCCAAACGAGGTAGTCGCTTATATAACCTTATTACAAGTATACAGGGATATCTTCGCATGGGATTATTCAGAAATTCCAGGACTAAGCCCTATTTTTGTAGAACACCACATTGACACCTAGCCTAACATATCACCAGTCTGCTAAAAGCAACATCAATTACACCCATCCAAAGTAGAAGCAATAAAACAATATATTGACAAGCTTCATAAAGATGAATTCATCTACCCAATCGCCTAAACATTGTGGATTTCCAACCCTGTACCCTTCATGAAAAAATAGGGCACCGTCTAATTTTGCACTAATTTTAGATATTTAAAAAAATATTGTCCCAAGGACAACTAGCCTACCCCTTTTATCGACCAAGTCATTGATGCTTGCGCCGGTCACGAGGCCTTGTCCTTCATGGATGGATTCTCAGGGTACAATCAAATTCAAATCCAACACATGGATTGGTACAAGACGACGTTCACTACCCCCTGGGGCACATTCACATATCAAGTTATGCCTTTCAGTCTTAAAAATGTTGGAGCCACCTTCCAGTGGGCCATGAATTATATCTTACACAATTTAGCTCACCTCATCTTAGCTTACTTGAATGACCTTACAATATGATCCAAGATACAAAGTGACCATCTAGAGGACTTACAATTGGTATTCTAACGATGCCGAAACTACAACCTACACTTGAACCCCTTCAATTGTGACTTCTGCGTTAATTCAAACAAACTATTAGGATTCATCGTATCCCAACAAGGGATCAGATTTTATCCCCTCAAGGTCTAGGAAATAAAATAAGTACCACCACCTAAAACTCTCAAGCAACTTCAAATACTGCGGGGGAAAGCCAACTTCTTACGACGCTTTGTCCCCAACTATGCCACTTGCGCGCAAGGTTTCCTATGCCTACTCCATCAAGACATTCTGTTCAAATGGGATGATCAGGCTCAAAATTCGTTTGAGGTACTAAAATACACCTTGTTTTCAGCCCCGTTGATCAGCCAACCCAATTACGACAAAGACTACACCTTATATCTATCTGCATCAAACACTGCCATAGCTGGGGTGTTAGTCCAAGATGGACCGCATAAGAAAGAGCACATAATATATTACGTCAACAAGAACCTATCTATTCTTGATTTAAATTAAAACCAGAAGAAAAAATTTCCCAAGCCATAGTACACTCAGTATAAAATTTTTGGCATTACATCATCCTAAGGACTACAACAGTCATAAAAAATATCGACCCCATGTGATACCTGCTAACATGCCATATGATGAATCATAAGTATGGTCGATGGGTAGTTATACTACAGGAATTCGACCTGCAGTTCAGGTCCCCCAAGAGAAAAAAACATTAATCCTCGCTGAGTTCAGCACTGACCTTCCAAGTATGACTCAAGGATCCCTAGTTAACGACTCACTCCCAGATGAACATATGTTCTTAGTGACGACCGAGGACCCTTGGTATGACGACATCCTTCTATTCTTACGAACCCAAAAATTCAAAGCACAACTCACCCGTGATGACTTAAGGTGCATACACCATCATCCCCCCAGTACCTTCTCATGGGGGATGTCCTTTATCGAAGAGGCATTGAAAATAATTTACGTCGATGCCTCACACACGACCAATATGAGAAAGCCCTAAATGATTGCCATAGTGGGGCTTACGGTGGCAACCTCTTAAGTATAGACACTACCTAGAAATTCTTGCGTGCTAGTGATTTTTAGCCCAGCTTATTCCACGATTGCATTCAAGCAGTCAAAAGGTGCGAGCGATGCCAACGCTTCACCCACAAGGCAAGGCACCTCTTTCTCCTCTACACTCAGTCATTGTAGCAGACCTCTTTTGTAAATGGGGAATCGACTTTATGACTTGCAACCCTACCTTGTCAGGTAACCACAAATATATTATTGTAGCCGTCAACTATTTCACAAAGTGGGCATAATCCATGCCTACTTACGATAGCACGACAACTACCACAGCTCGGTTTATCTTCAACCATGTCATCACACAATTCGATGTACCTAAAGAGTTAGTCTCTGACCATCGAAATAATTTTAAGAATGAAATATTCCAGGCACTATCCCATCATCTAGGATTTACGCACGAGTTTGCATCACCATACTACCCCTAGTCCAATGGTCAGGTAGAAGTTGTTAACAAAGTAATCAAAATGATCTTACATCGTATGGTCAACAAGCATAAAACTAACTGGAACCATATGGTATTTTTAGCCTTATGGGCATATCGCACATCGGTTAAATCTTCAACATGATTCACACCTTTCCAATTGGTATATGGAGTGGAGGTCTGCTTCCCATTGAACGTGAAAACCCCAACTTACTCGCATCTATCAAACTCCTCGATGATACCCAAACTTTAGAACAATGGATGGTACAGTTAGAGCTCGTCGAAGAAAGTCGATGAGTCTCTCCAACATAATGAGGCACACAAGAAAAGGGTAAAATCATCATTCAACCGCAACATCACCCCTCGCTCATTTTCAGAGGGGGAGCTAGTCCTCTGCTACGACATTGCAAAAGAAGCCTTAGGACCTAGGAAGCTCGAAACATTATGGAAGGGTCCTTACATCATAAAAAACTGCCTCCTCAAAGGAGCATACATTATATCTGAGCCTAACTGTACATTCCATCTAATCCCGTAAATGGGCTCTACCTCAAACAATTCCACCCATAGGGCAGGAAGTCTCAAACCTTAGATATAAATTGAATGTAACATAAATTTTTGAGATGATCACAATCATCGTTGACATGTTATAGAAAATTCTCTTTTTTCACAGATGGATCTTTCCCCCATCTGCTATTTTGGATTTTTTGATGGAGCCTGTTAACACTCCACTAGATCTCTGAAGGCTAAGCAGGAGACTAGCAGAGGTAACCACAAACCACTTTGACCTAGTAGCTATCCATACTAGGCTGAGAGGGCTCTCTCAATGAGATCACAGCCAAATTGAATGGATCAAGGAGATTTCAGGCTAGGTATGCATATCAAGGTTTGATTGATTTTGAAGGTTTGTGCTAGATGGTGAATTAGGTTTAGGAAAAACTAGGTCAGGGCTCTGAAAATAAGATTTGCAGAGATGTAATGGGGAAAGGTAGGCACACACTTTAACACTTTAAAGGTCTATGGGGAATATGGTATATTGATAGGGCTTCAAAATGAGCATGAATATCATGAATTTATTTATATCATAAGAAAATAAACATAAACGTGAAAGCTTCTCCAAAACAGAGCATTGAATCAATGAATTCTGCTTATCAAACTTAGAAATCAATAGCATAAGACATGGAAATGAAGATTGGAAGGTACAATAAATTAAAACATATGATAACTGAAGAAGAAACACTGCTAAAACACATAACACATGAATCCCACCACAATAGATGCAAACTATGTCTATTATTTCCTGCCAAAAATCCCAAAATACACTAGTGTTCCAAGCTCAACTGCACAACATCCAACCTTTGGAAATGATTAAAACTATATCATATAGGAAAATACAACATAGGAAATACCATCAGGCTGAAAATCCTATTCAAGGCTCATCATAAATGCCTTTGATGAGTCCTCACCTAAATACTAGGATAGTTGAAACAATTTCCATGATTTTAGACAAAGTTTAGGAGAGCTTATCTCCTCATTAATTACAAATTTCCTCATAAATTGAGGCAAAAAATAATTAAGAAGCTTAAAATAAACTAAATGTATTACAAGATATTAAATATTTTATCATTCAATGCTCAAATATTTTTTTTAGACCAGATGGGTCGCACTAGGAGCAAAAGGGTAGCACCAACATGCACCAAAATAAGAATTTAGCAGAAAGGTCGCAGAAGAGTCGTGCTAGTTGAGAGTTGATTTTGGCTGAATTTTAGGAGTCCAAACTGAATTATGAAAGTTGGGTCAAGTAGCCCCACATGTCTAATTTCCAATGATCCATCAAGCTCCAAAAAATACCCAATGGAAGGCCTCCAAAACATGATTTTTCCAACCTCACTGAAAATTGTCGCGCCAGTCCATATTTAGTGGCAGAAGCATGAAAAAGGTGAGGTTTTCTGAGTTTTTCATCAAATTAGGATGTTGTCATGAAAAAAATAGTTTATATTTGGCATTTAATCATCAATATATATCCATCCATGTGGAAAATATCTCATTTGGATGCCCATGGAAAAAGGGTCGCGTCTCTATGCAGCACTTCTATGTGTCATTTTCTACAAAATTTCAAAAAAATTCAAACTTATCCAAAATTTTCAAAAATTTTTTTAAGACTGCTATGGCTAATAGGCTAAACATTTCACTCCTTGACCCATTTTTCTTGACTCCCTTTGCTTTTCTTGGACCTCTTGCAATTTTATTTTTAATTGCTTAATTTTGACTTGTGCAATTTGATGTATGCTTTGATAGCGAGAAACCATATGTTGTGAATATTATTATCCCTGTTTGCATTTTCCAAGAGCTTTTCTAGGTGAATTTTTACCTTCTCAAGCCAAAACTCCTTGTCTTCATTGATCCATTTAGCCATCCTCTCCTCAAAAGTGAGCTGCTCATCCGTAGGGTGTTGTTCTTTCTCTTTCTATGGTGCTTTCTTGAGACTCAAATTTCTTGGCCTCTTCATCGTCAGTTGGTGTTCATGTTCATCATGTTCAGCCCCTATTTTTCCCCTTTCATTTTTGTTTACCGTAAAAAACCTCTTCTCCAAAATCAATTGATTTATCTTCAATTGATTGTTTTCCTACTCAAGAAATGAGATGATAAATTGAGCCCTTGCTAATTTATCTTGGAGCTCTTTGATTTGAGCATCCTTGTATTTATTTTCTCTCTGCAATTTTTCATGGTCATCATGGTATTCCAAGTCAACCAAGTCAAAATCATGTTCCTCCTCATTATGCACGGAAGTCTTATGCAATGATGATGGTGATACCTGTAATGAATTATGCTTTTCCCCTTCCTCTTTCCAAGGAGAAAAAAAAGCCTCCTACCTCTCTAATAGGTGAAAGTAACCTCATGCCTAGGCCTCTTTGAAAACTCAATCTTTTTTCTTGATGAGCCAAGCTCCATTGGCTGTGTAGACATTGACCCTGATGGTGTTGTTTTGCTACAAGAAACCGTGGGAATAATATCAGGAGAAGTTTTTAGTTTATCCAAGAAGGTTTTATAGGTGATTTTTTTGGCTGAAAGTTGATGCATAACCAAAAACTTGATTAGGATATGGTCAAATATATTGGTGACATGAGGCTATCCCCTAGTCTTAGTTTTTTTGGTCATCTTCACCACACTTATAAACAAAAAGTTTGACAAATTGAGTGCTCTTGTAGAGGTGAAGTGCATGAGAAACCTAACATGATACCTATATAATCTAGAAAATCTCCCTTCAGACATAAAATATTTCATATTGAGCTTCATTAAAGGGGTATACTTGTCATGGAGAAATCTGAAAGGAAACACATGCTCATGATTATATCTAATGTTAGGTTTTAGGAACATTTTATAGTCATCAAGTTGTAATTCCATGCCCTTAAACCAATTTTCACCCTGATTTGGAAGACCTGTGGCTGAAGAAATGATGTCTCTTGAAACAATGAACTCTACACCTGCTATGACATCTTTGTTTATGTGAAAACTATGGGAAAAGAGGCTAGTCAAAGGAACATCAAAGCCAACCTCTGTAATCATCTCCAAAACTTCATACAACCATAATTTATAAAACATCTTTTAACAAATGGAGAAGTATTGATTTCACTCAGACTGATTGGCTCAAATTTTGAATGATATCCTCCCTTGTGCATTTTCTTTTCACTCTCTCTCTTACTCTCCATGAAATTTGTTGAAGGATAGTAGCCTAGCCAAGTTTAGGGTTGGGATAATAGGTCACAGTGGTTTTGAAAACACAAAATATTTAGTGATGGTATGGAATTTTCCTGAAGGGTTTTGAGGAGACAAAGGGAAGTATGACGTTAATTTTGAAAAAAAAATTCATGAGATGAAACAGTGTGGTGAGGAGTTTGTGAACTGTGTAGTAGAAGCTTAGTACAAGGCTAGGGTTTAATGAGGTCAATGTTAAATAGGTAGTGAGTGATAGGAAGTGATTAGGCTAGGGATTTCATGAAGTATAGGTGATAGTGTAAGTGAGGGAAAGATAGGATTCCTTCACTAAAACAATGTAGAATAAAAAACTAATATAACATTGTGTTGGAGAAAACCTTGAGAAGAAACCACTTTATCCTTGATGAAATTACTTGAAAATATGGTGTAGATGATCACTTACTGGTTGTAGAAGCTTTATGGATCTTTGAACAATATTTGGAAGCTAACAAAACTCTGAATTTTTCCCTGAAACCATTAAGAAACTCTACATTTCAAAACCTTGGAAATTCCACAGAAAGGTTGCGAAAAGGTCGCAGAAGGGTCACAAAAAGGTTGGGCCTGAAAGATGGGTCACAGAAGGGTCATGAATATCTGAAAACGCAGAAAAAACCCTCCCTTTCTCACAAATTTCGCCTTCTCTTAATTTTCACAGTGATGTCAAGGAAATCTAAAGACACGTAGAGTAAAAATGAATTTAATTTAGCTCCTTCATAGGCCTTTATGATTTGCTTTTGATGTCTTAATAATTAATGAGGTAGGATGGCCCACCTCACCAATTCATATTTTATTTTAGCCTTTTGAACTTTAGGACCTTTTTGAAACTTTGGAACTTTAGAAACATTATTACATATAAAGACACAAACTACATTTGAAATCAAAATTTAGTGAAAATACTTGCCTGTTACCACTCCTCCAATTGCTGGATTTTATGCATGAAATGGTAGTTTGGTGATCTTGAAACCCTAATGACCTTATGGAGACTCTTAACTGAATGGAATCATGATGGAGATGACTGAAATGATGATCACATCCTTTGAATGATGATACACTCAGCTTATTTTATGACATGAACAAGTAATTTAAAATTTGGGAAAGAGTGGAAACATTCCTAGACCTAATGCCAAGTGACCAAATTTTTGCTTGAAGGCTTAGTGAAATGGCAAAAAAATTACTTAGGGACCATACTAAGACATGATAAGATTCCATTTGATCACTGTTGATAGGATGCAAAGACTGACACAAAACATTCGCTCCATTTGGGGATGGCATCTCCTTGGAGGTGTCAAGAACATCATAGACCAAGTAGCCTAACCATTGGACATGGAGTCAAAAGCTAAAAACCAGACCGAATAATGAAAAATTTGACATAATAAACTGAAGTAAAACTGAACGGACTTGACTTTCACTAAAATTTGAAAATAATAGCAAACCAATGGAACTTTATGGCCTTCACCTCAGGCTCCAAGCTCTGGCGATTCTTCACTTCACACTTTGCAAAAAAATTAAACTGATATGTATAATGGAATTGGGAATTTTTTAGAAATATGCATCAGAAAAGGTAATGCTTAAGGAGCCTACCATTGACTGTTCCTCCTAAGCAATCTTTTCCATTCATTTATTCCAATAGGAAATCATGTTTTCTGCAAGACGCTAAAATATTGTATGGTCCTTTCCACAGGTTCTCAAATTTACCATGCTTCCCTTTTTCCTCATTTCTAGCATCCCAATGGAGGACCACATCTCCAATATTGAAATCATTTGCCTTTGCCTTGTAGTCATATACCTTCTTTATCTTTTCATGAAGATTTGAGGTATTCTGAAAGACCTTATCTGTTGTTTGATGAATATGGATCATCTAATTAATCTGGCACCGCACATCATTCTCTTCATTACCTGCTTCTTGTAACAACTTCATAACCAAGACAACAAGTGATGCAGGGAAAAAAATATCTACTCCATATACCAATTGAAAAGGAGACATTCCTATTGATTTTTTACTACTCACCCTGTCTGCCCATAAAGCATTAACACGATTTTTATGCGAGTTCTTATTGTTTGCCTCCAACATCTTCTTTATGATATTAGTCAAATATTTATTAGAAGATTCTGCCAATCCATTACCTTGTAGATAATATGCGGTTGAGTGCCCCAATTTGATGTTGTACTTGTCACAAAACTCAACCATTTTCTCCAAATTGAATGCAACCACATTATCTATAATGATCTTATGAGGACAGCCAAAACAAGACAAAATGTTTGTCTCCAAAAACTGAATAATGACTAAATCTGTAGCTTGCCTTGTTGGGATCACTTTGATCCATTTGGTGAAGTAGTCGGTAGCTGTTAAGATCCATTTATGTTGTGTAGATGATTCATGGTGAATTTCTCCGATAAAGTCAAGGCCCCACTGCTGAAATGGTGCTTGCATGGATATAGGCTGCAAATGTAATGGGAGAAGCTCAATTTTACCTTGAAATATCTGACACTCGTGGCAGCTTATCACTGTTTTATATAAATATGAAAAATGAGTAGGCCAATAATATCCAGCCCTCAACACCTTATTTTCCGTGGTTTTCCAAAACATGTGACCTCCACAATCTTCGTTATGGAAATCATTCATTACCTCCTTTTCTTCATCTTCTACCAACTAGTTCGGCAAGATACCTCCCAGTCTTTCCAATATAAAGCGTTGTCCAAAATGTAGTATTTGGAAGCCTTCAACTTTAATGACCTACCCTTACCTTTAGACATTCCCGGAGGAGGATTAAGATGCTGAAGAACATATATAATGTCGAAATACCAAGGAGATGAGAGAAAAATATCAGATACCTGTATGAGTGTGCCATCATCTTCTTCATCGGATAAAACTGAAATGAGCTTGATATCAAGAGCATGTAAATTTGATTCAGCCATGAGCTTGTCTAATCCCTGACCTTTGATCAGCTTTTTGGGCTTGATCTCGAGATCATACTTTAACATAGCTGCTCTCCACTTCCCTCTTCTTCCTTCTATATTAGTTTGCATTAGAACATCCTTCATTGCTACATTGGTGACATAAGCCAGAATATGGGAATGAAGGATAGACACTCAGAAATCATGCAATGCATTTACCAAGGCCAAGGCTTGCTTCTCAATAATTTTATATCTAAGGCCAAAATCCCTGATGGTATGGCTAAATAATGCAATGAGATGCTCGGTCTTATCCTTTTTTTGCATCAAAACCACAACCAAGGTATGTTCAGAGGAAAATGAAAATATGAGGAAATCAATGGAGTAATTAGGGCTGATAAGAATAGGAGCTTTAGTTAAGGAAAAATTCATTGAATTAAAATATTTTTTGTTATCCTCGAACCACTTTACCTCATTTTCCTTCTTTATCATGTTGGTCATTTCTCGAAGATGCTCAACAAGATTTGGAATAAATATTCTTAAGAAGTTCATCTTACCATTGAAAGCTTGAATATCTTTCTTGTTGTGTGGAAAATCAATTTGCTGAATAACCTCAATCTGAGAAGGATCAATCTGGATACCATCTTTGGAGATGATATGACTGAGAATATTTCCCTTCTCCATGGAAAAATGACTCTTTTTTGGATTAAGTGAAATCCTAAATTTCCTGCATTTTTGAAATACAATTCTCAAATTATACAAATGCTCGTCATTATAATGAGATAAAACTGTCAAATAATCAAGATACATAACTAAGAAAACATCATTTTCATCTGCAAAGGCTATGTCCATCACCTGCTGAAAGGTGGCCCCTGCATTCTTGAGCCCAAATGGCATTTTAGCATACTTGAATGTGCCCCAAGGTGTTGTGAAAGCAGTCTTGCATTGATCATCCTTGTATACAAAAATATGATGGTATCCAAAATATCAATCAAGAAGCGACATTCGGGAAGCCTCAACCACCCTCTGTAGGATATGATCCATCTTGGGAAGGGGATAATTATCCTTTAGAGACACCTTATTTAAGTTTCTAAAGTCATTGCAAAGTCGGATTTCTCCAGTTTTCTTCCTTACCAGAACCAAATTTTACATCCAATCATAGAATCTGATGGGAACAATGGTACTAGCTTTGAAAAAAAAATTCACCTCTTTCTCTATCGACGGCAGCAACCTTGGGTTGATTCTTCTCAACTTTTGTCTGAAGGGCTTTTGGGCAGGTTTGAATAGAATTGTATGCTGAATGATATTCTTATAATAAAATTTCAAATTTTCATAGTCCCAAGAAAATACATCATAAAATTTAGACAAAAAACTAATGTATTTTCCTTTTACCTCTGGAGATAAGGACTTGGACAGCTTTACCATCTTGGTCTTTTCTGCTGTTCTAATGTTCACATCCTCGACACCTTTCTCAATAGGAACCATGGTCGACTTCATAGGAACATCATCTTGATTAAACAATTCTTCCAAAGGTACAATACCCCTTGGAATGTTGTTATCCTTCAACTATAATACATCACCCTGAGTGGCCTCGATGACTTGATCCTCTTTATCATAAAATTCATCAATAAAGGAATTCTCAAATTAACCTTCATTTTGCATAAAATTGCTGACCAGTTTGTCATCCCAAAAAACTTGCCAATACCGCAAGTTATCAAGGACATTTAGTCGATGTTTGACATGAATTTCAAATTTCTTATTAGAATATATGGGAATCTTGAAATTACTTGTTGTTGTAGCAACCGAATCTGCCATAATAGTCCGACTTCTTGGTACTACTGACAATGTATTTAGGAAACATTTTTAGGATATCAAGCACAACATTTCTATATGCTCTCATTCATGGATGCTTGCCCTGGTATTCCCCTTTTACCTATTTAATCACAATCTCGGATTTACCATAAACATAAATTATTTTTGCACCCAACTTTCTCAGAGTTTTGAGGCCGACGATCAATGCCTCGTACTCAGCCTCATTATTAGAACAATCAAAAGCCAACATACATGAACATAATCTTACACTTTTTGAAACTTTACCTCGCTGATGAAGAGGACTAGGGATCCAGATTCTGATGCCTTCCCCATCTTTCCCTAAGGCACCGTCGAAATCCATGGTCCAAAGACCATTCTCATCATCTAGATGTTGGAATTATGTATTATGTTTTGTCTCATATTTTTGGGCTATTTCTTCAATCTGTTCTGAAACTTTTTCTGAATTATCTGATGACTGCTCAGAAGAACTAGGATGATTGCCTTTTTTCTCATCTAAAACTTCTCTAACACTATTGGAAATTTTTGGAATTTCTTCTACTTCTATTATCTGACTACCTACATCATTCAAATCACTATCATTAAAAAAAATGATTCAAGATATGTATGTACAACATTAATATGATGATTGTTGGGTTTCTCTTTGCCGGTAATCATGTATTTCATCTTTGTTACACGGTACAACTTCCTCAATTGTCAAAAAATCAGCATGGTGGCATAAGAGAAATCCAATTGCAAGGTACCTCTTAACTTTGCTCCCAAATACCTTGACAGCAACATACCAAACCGTGGTGGTATATAAGCTACTACCACATCCATCAAGACATTTTTTGCTAGGATTTTCTCAAGGGAAACTACCAAATCCTTTATGAGAACAAGACAACATACTCTACCAGAATCAAAGGAATACAGATCATGGTAAGGAAGGGTTTTATCTAAGCCCAATTTTTCCATAATTTCCTTTGGCATTAGGTTATGGGAAGTTGCAGAGTCAAGCATGGCCATGTGAAGGATACAATGATGAATTCTCAGACTCAGATAGAAAGGGGGAAATTCACTATCTTCTAACTAACCATCTATGGCTGGACCAAAAATGAGTTCAAGTTAGTCATCTTCAACATTTACCATATCAGAAAAAGGATCTACTTTCATCATTTTGGCTACGTGAGATTTATATTGATTTTTTTTACAAGCTTAGTTAAAGGGATAGAGAATTTTAACTTAGAGATTTCATTTTCTAAGCTAAAAATATTGGATTGCTTATCTACCTCTTTAATGGTGATATCTCTTTTGTTGGGCTGGTCCTTTTTTGTAGTTTCCTTCTTCTGGCTTTCATTTTCTTTGATTGGTGTGCTTGTAGATGGGTGATTGATCTTGATATGATTTGCAGCTGTAGGCTCCTTTCCTTTGTTTTGATTACCTTGAGGATTTTTCTTGGGCTGAGTATCTTTTTGCTAGGATGCCCTCTTCTGAATATGAGTGACAGGTACATCTCTACTTCTTAATGAATATTTCCTATGCTGTGAGCTAAGTGCATTTAGATAACCCTGTTGATAATCATTGGATTGAACCTCCAAATCATGATCATTTGCAATTATGTAATCTTCATATTTAGGAAAATTTGTTTTCTCAATATATTCTTCATCCTCAGTCAAGAATATAGGTTGGCCATCTGCTGTAAAGAAGTCATTTTCCTCCACAATCTCATCTTCTTCTTCAACCCCTTGAGCATAATTTTGCTGCAAAGGTGTCTGAATCTACTGTTGTGATGGTTGCTTTGGTGCCCTTTGTTCTCTTTGTTTGATCCTAAACTGAGTCTACTGTTGTTGTCCTCGGAAATTAGGATTTATAACATGTGCTTTCAGCTATCTTTCCATGATGGACATTTTGTCAACCATTCTTTCCACTATCCTAATCAAAGTATCCAATTTTACCTCAGAGGATGTGGATTTTTCTTCTTTGATTGTTACCTTTCTATTACCCTTTTTCTTTGACTTTTTAATTGAAAATTTTTCTTCCACATTGACTGCATTTTTTTGCATATATTCTAGTGTTGCAGGACTTCTTTCTCAGAGCTGGTGTGCCATGTCCAGATCAAAGGCATACGGGTAGTGCAAGAGAGCCAAACCTAGAGGAGGTTTGATCTCATTTGGAATTGAGTTATACACTCGGTTAAAATGAGCAGTGAAATCCTAAACTAATTCATTTGGATTCCTCTTTAGGTTGTCATACTCAGAAAGAATCTACAGTGGATTATTCTTTACTTCCCATTGGGCTATGAATGCATTATTTGGTTGTTCTGGTTTTCCTATAGAATGGGCAGTCATATATCAGAACCAATTTTTAACATCTCTAGAGAAGCTTTGGGCAATGATTCTTATCTTGGCATCATCAACATATATCTCTTCTAGGTCAATGAAATCAGTGACTTCGAATAAGTGTTGTTTGGCACTAATTTCATAATTATCATCAAAGAGAGGGAGTCTCTGGCCATAACCTTGTGGAAAGGGGTCAAGTTGACCAGGTAGCACTAGGGCTGCAAATCTTGCCATGATTCCTGCTAAATGTGGTGCAGGAGTAACAATGGGAGGGGTAGACTTAGAAGGTAATGAAGTAGAAGGGATGTATGAGGAGACAACAACTGATTGAGATTGTGTCAGAATGAATAATGACTCTTGCTGGTATTGGATGATGGATTTTTCAAATGTGTACTGAAGTTCATTAGCTAATTTTTCAAAACTATCAAATTGACTCCATAATTTTCTATCAAAATATAATTCAGATTTTGACTCTTCGGAAAGTAAACTATCTTCAAGTTTCAGGGAATCGAAAACTACCTCAAACAATGATTTTACTTCAGATAGTATTAATGGGTCAAATACTATCTTAGACAGTGAAGTTTCTGACTTTGATCGAAATAGAGGCAACTCAAACTTTAAATCGAAAGGAATGTCTTCAAAAGATAAAAAAATTTGCAGGTAATGAGGAAGAGCTTACCAATGAAGAAGGATTCGACTGAAACTCTGAGTGCTAGGATCTCTGCCTCCGAACAATTTTCTCTAGATCTTTAACCAGAGAAGTTGGATGAGGATCTAGATTTGATCTAGTGTATCTTCTCAAATCTAGAATGTTATATTTTTTCACAACTCGGTTCTTTGCAACTTTCAGATCAACCTTCACGAAGACTAGGACTTATCACCCATAAGCCTAGAATCTAATAAAATTATGGTACACCCAGGGAACATCTGTCACTTTGTTCCTTGACAACAGCGCCAAGATGTTAACATTCCATCGAATCTCGAAAGGCTGAGAAGGAGACCAACAAAGGTAACCACAAACCACTTTGACCTAGTAGCTAGCCCTAATAGGCTGAGAGGGATCTCTCAATGAGATCACAACCAAATTGACTGGATCAAGGATATTTTAGGTTAGATATGCAGATTAGGGTTTGATTTATTTTGAAGGTTTGTGTTGGATGGTGAATTAGGTCTAGGAAAAACTAGGTCAGGGCTCTCAAAATCAGATTTGCAGAGATGTAATGGGGCAAGGTAGGCATACAATTTAACACTTTAAAGGTATATAAGGAATATGGTAGGTTTATAGGGCTTAAAAATGAGCATGAATATCATGAATTCATTTATATCAGAAGAAAATAAACATAAATGTGAAATCTTCTCCAAAACAAAGCATTGAATCAATGAATTATGCTTATCAAACTTAGAAATAAATCACATAAGACATGGAAATGAATATTGAAAGGTACAATACATTAAAACATATGATAACAGAAGAAGAAACATTTCTAAAAAACAAACCACTTGAATCTCACCACAATATCTACAAACTCCATCTATTAGTTCCTGCAAAAAATCACAAAATACACTAGTGTTCCAAGCTTAATTGCACAACATCCAACCTTTGTAAATGATTACAAACTATCTCATATTGGAAAATAAAACATAGGACAACTCATCAGGTCGAAAATCATATTCAAATCTCATCATAAATGCATTTTATGATTCCTCACCTAAATACTAGGATAGTTGAAACAATTTCCATGATTTTAGAGAAAGTTTAGGAGAGCTTATCACCTCATTAATTAAAAATTTCCTCATAAAGTGAGGCAAAAAAAATTAAGAAGCTTAAAATAAACTAAATAAATTACAAGATATCAAATATTCTATCATTCAATGCTCAATTTTTTTTTTAGACCAGATGGGTCGCACCAGCATGCACCAAAACAAGAATTTAGCAGAAAGGTCGCAGAAGGGTCGTGTCAGTTGAGAGCTGATTTTGACTGACTTTTAGGAGTCCAAACTGCATTCTAAAATCTGGGTCAAGTGTCCCCACCTGTCTACTTTCCAATGAGCCATAAAGCTTCAAAAAATACCTACAATAAGGCCTACAAAACCTAAATTTTCCAACCTCACTCAGAAGTGTCATGCCAATCCATATTTAGTGGTAGAAGCATGAAAAAGGTGATTTTTTCTATGTTTTTCATCAAATTAGGAAGTTGTCATGAAAAAAATATTTTATATTAGGAATTTAATCATCAATATCTATCCATACATGTAGAATAGAGCTCATTTGGATGCCCAGGGAAAAAGGGCAGCGCCTCTACGCGACACTTCTATGTGTCATTTTCTGCAAAATTTAAAAAAATTTCAAACTTATCCAAAATTTTCAAAATTTGTTCCTTAAATGCTATGGGTGATAGGATAAACATCCAAGGATTTTTTAGCCACCAATTTCACTCCTTGACCCCTTTTCATGACTCCCTTTTCTTGTCTTGGACCTCTTGTAGTTTTCTTTTCAATTGCTTAATTTTGACTTGTGCAATATGATTTCTGGTTTGATAGTGGGAAACCATGTGTTTTTGAATCTTATTATCCTTATTTTAATTCTATAAGATCTTTTCCAGGTGAATTTTGACCTTTTCAAGCTAAAACTCCTTGTCTTCATTGATCTCTTTAGCCATCCTCTCCTTAAAAGGGAGCTGCTCATCTGTAGGGTTTTGTTATTTCTCTTTCTGCAGTGCTTTCTTGAGACCCAAATTTCTTGGCCTCTTCCTCTTCAGTTGGTTTTCATGTTCATCATGTTCAACCACTATTTTTCCCCTTTCATTTTTTTTTACCTTAAACAACCTCTCCTCCAAAATCAATTGATTTGTCTTCAATTGAATGTTTTCCTACTCAAGAAATGAGATGACAAATTTAGCCCTTGCTAAGTTATCTTAGAGCTCTTTGATTTGAGAAAATTTTTTTTTATTTTCCCTCTGCAAGTTTTCATGGTCATCATGGTATTCCAAGTCAACCAAGTCAAAATCATGTTCCTCCTCATCATGCATGGAAGTCTCATGCAATGCTTATGGTGATCCCTGTAATGAAATAGGCTTGGCCCCTTCCTCCCTTTCCAAGGAGAAAAAACAAGCCTCCTACCTCTCTGATAGGCGAGATTAACCTCAAGCCTAGGCCTCTTTGAAAACTCAGTCTATTTTCTTGATGAGCCAAGCTCCATTGGCTATGTAGAAATTGACCCTGATGGTGTTGTTTTTCTAGGAGAAATTGTGGGACTAATATCAGGAGCAATTTTTAGTTTATCCAAGAAGGTTTTACGGGCGATTTTCTTGGATAAAAGCTTATGCATAACCAAAATATTGATTGGTCTATGGTGAAATATATTGGTGATATGAGGTTGTCCCTTGGTCTTATTTTTCTCATTCATCTTCATCACACTTCTAAACAGAAAGTTTGACAAATTAAGGGATCTTGTAGAGGTGAAGTGCATGAGAAACCTAACATGATACTAATATAATCTAGAAAATCTCCCTTCACACGTAAAATATTTCATAATGAGCTTCATTAAAGGGGCATACTTGTCACCGAGAAATATGAAATGAAAAACTTGCTTAGGATCATCTCTGATGTTAGGTTTTAGGAACATTTTATAGTCATCAAGTTGTAATTCCATGCCCTTAAACAAGTTTTCACCCTGATTTGGAAGACATGTGGCTAAAGAAATGATGTCTACTGAAACACTAAACTTTATAATTTCTATGATAGCTCTATCTATGTGAAAATTTTGGAAAAAGAGGTTGGTCAAAGAAAAATCAGATCCAACCTCTGTAATCATCTCACAAAACTAAATACAACCAACATTTATAAAACACCTTTTAACAAATGGAGAAGTATTATTTCACTCAGACTGATTGGCTCAAATATTGAATGATATCCTCCCTTTTGCACTTTCTTTTCACTATCCATGAAATTTTTTTAAGGATAGTACCCTAGCCAAGTTTAGGGTTTGGATAATAGGTCACAGTGGTTTTGAAAACAGAGAAAAGGTAGTGATGGTATGGAATTTTCCTCAAGGGTTTTGAGGAGACAAAGGGATGTATGACATTAGTTTTTCAAATTTATTTCATGAGATGAAATGGTGTGGTGGAGAGTTTGTGAACTATTCAGTGGAATCTTAGCAGAACGATACAGTTTAATGAGGTCAATGGTAAATAGGTAATGAGTGATAGGAAGTGAGTAGGCTAGGGCTTTCGTGAGATATAGTTGATAGTGTAAGTGAGTGAAAGCTAGGATTCCTTCACTAAAACAATGGATAATAAAAAACTAATATAACATTGTGCTGGAGAAAACCTTGAGAAGAAACCACTTTATCGTTGATGAAATTCCTTGAAAAGATGGTGTAGATGATCACTTACTATTTGTAGAAGATTTAAGGATCTTTGAACAATCTTTGGATGCTAGAAAAACTCTAAATTTCGCCCTGAAACCATGAAGAAACTCCGCATTTAAAAACCCTGGCAATTCCACAGAAAGGTCATGAAAGGGTTGTAGAAGGGTTTTGAAAGGGTCATGCTTGACAAAAAGGTTGTGAAAAGGTTGCGCCTAACAGATGGGTCGTAGAAGGGTCGTGACTCTATGAAAATGTAGAAAAAACCCTCCCTTTCTCACAAATTTTTCCTTCTCTTGATTTTCATAGTGATGTCAAGGGAATCTAAAGACATGTATGGTAAAAAGGAATTTACTTTAGCTCTTCCATATGCCTTTATGATTTGTGTTCTTAGTAATTAATGAGATAGGATGGCCCACCTCACCAATTCATCTTTTCTTTTAGACTTTTTAACTTTAGGACATTTTTGTAACTTTTGAACTATAGAAACATTATGACATATAAATACATAAATTACATTTGAAATCAAAGTTTATTGAAAATACTTGCCTGTTACCACTCCAATTGCTGGATTTTATTCATGAAATAGAAGTTTGGCGACCTTGAAACCATAATGACCTAATGAAGACTCTTAACTGAATGGAATCATGATGGAGATGACTAAAACGATGATGAAAAACTTTGAATGATGATACACTCATCTTATTTGATGACATTAACCAGCAATTGAAAATTTTGGAAAGACTGGAAACAATCCTAGACCTAATTCCAAGTGACCAAATTTTTGCTTGAAGACTTAGTGAAACGAAAAAAAAATGACATAGGGACCCTACTAAGACATGATAAGAGTCCATTTGATCACTAGTGATAGGATGAAAATAATGACACTAACAGAGCCTCTCGATGGTCAAAAAATCTAGCAGAAACCACCTGGGCCATATAATCTCCTGATCGGTCACTGCTCCTCACCAACGGAGTATGTATCAGATAAGCTACCAATAATCAAGTAGAATATGATGCATTCATCAGGCTATTGAGTGGGGCCTCCAACCAGAGAATTCACCATCTACATGTATTTCTTGATTCTGATTTAGTGGTATTGCAATTAAACCAAGATTTTCAAGTACATGATTCACACCTATTTAGGAAAAATTTCATGAACGACGATTGAGTTGTCACTTTGATCACATTACATTTACACATATACCAAGAAATCAAAATCAAACAGTCGATCACATAGCTAACCATATCCTTGGTTGGAATCATCTCGTATAAACCATCATCCATAAAAATCAAAGGCATAAAGCATAAATATCCATAATAGGTACATAACATCCATCATAAACACATGCAAACATAAACCAAATAATAAACATAGAAACATCATAGGAGCCACGGAAGATATAGATCTCGCATATATACATAAAAATATATATGAGTCCCACTATACAAAGCAGGTCACTGATCATGATGTCAATAAAAAATATGCATGTCATCAATATAGGGAAGTGTATTCATAATGGGTGATTTCCCTAACCATACAAAAATATTTAAGGCTGAGCCCTGCCTGGTGGGTCCTCAGGACCCACAAAAGCACCCGGTGTTAGTATAGGAGTAGCAGCCGTAACCACAATTTACACCCTGCGTAAAGTCAGGCGATGCGCCCTATCTCGAGCCATCACCATCTCCAACCATATTTCGTTCAAGTCATAGAAACCCATGGTCGAGATGCCTCGGGTTGACATCTCCAACCGAATCCACAAATCAACTAGACCTACAGCACGAGCATCAACAACCTCAGCCCAAGCCTCTGATACAAGCACTCTAATGTTGGTAGTAGCCAATAGCTCCTTGACTGCCACCACTCATGCCTCGACTGGCTCAGCAAAGGCAAGGAGAGAAAAATCTCCACCGGCAGTTGCAGGGTTGCTACCCTTTCTTGAGGGACCCCCTGCACCACCCTGTCTTCCAATCTGGGCCTGACCAGCCCCAAATAGGTCCCTCCTCTTAGGTTATTGACCCACCAAACGAGTGATAGGACACCCTTCCGAAACCATATCTGCAAGGGAAAAAAAATAATATCAGTGTCACCATCAAATACATATATATCTATACAAAATAAAAATTCTCAAAATGCATAAAACATCAAAATTCATACCTACCAGACCCCATGCATAGCCTGTAGGAAGACCCATATCCGGATCCCCCCATAAATCCATCCCCGAATATGGGAAGTAAGGAAACATCTACGGGTTCGACTCGAACCACGCCTCAACCTTCACGTCCCAATAATGTCCCACCTCTCCTCCACCACCATGGGGCATCACAGGTGCCCACTGACACATCTAAGGATCCCTCAAAGAACCCAGGGGCACTGCCACAAAAGGCCGAAGTATCACAACCCTCTTGTACATGATGCTACAGAGGATGCTCACATTAGATAAGGTCTTAATATCCCCCCTCTGGGCCTTGGCCAGCTAAGAGGCCATGACCTGATAAACATAGAGAGCCTAATAAAAAAAGTGATGGGCCTAAAACCGCCACAAAATCGCAAGCTATGGACCCGACGCTCGATGGGTCGTCGTCGACCCAGATAGGTGAACTATCATTGACAAGGTAGCTCTCTCAACCGGGTCTGTTACATAGCTCACATGAATACATCCCCGGGTGATCGCATCAGGACCACAATTCTCCTCATCGCTGCCCCAATGATGGATGTTCACTCCCCCAGGATGGAGTGGATATGGAAGGGCCTCCCCCTGAAGCAATAGACCAGTCACAAAATAGAGGTTGGTCTCCAACTGGATCACAACATCTCTGCACCTCAAGACCATAACGCGTCGTCTTTTGTTCCAGCATTGGACCAGGTAGTGCAGTAACCCATCCCGAGACCTTAGTATGTTGTTCTCTAAGAATTTCAGTAAACCATACTGAGCCAGGACCCCCCGAGCATGGGGGTCTTTGGCTACTACTGTACGGAGATCATGCCAGTCCCTCTCTTGCCACAACATCTTGCCATCAGAGAAAACACCAAAAATAATTTCTTACCAAAAAATATTAATTTAAAAAAAAAATGACCTTCCCCACACCGGTAAAAAAATTAGGCATGATGATCGTGTGTCTGTAGCAGATTCATGCACGTATTCCAATGTGCATAAGTTTTCCCAACCGTGAGGGTCTCACGTAAAAGGTAACCACGTAGGTAATCCTTGATTGCCCATGCGGTCTTACCCAAAAAAGGGCATAAAATGTATAAAAATCCATATTTGTATGGACCCCCCATTCCAGAAAATGACAAAAATGAAAAGCAGGACATTTAACGTCCTACCTGACACTGACAGCACGAATCTTGGGTACTAAAGCTGGCCACAACGGCAAGAGAAGCTCAGGAACAGGAGCTCGACTATCAGCTCAGACCCTCAAAAGAAAAAAGGGAGTTGAAATGAACCATATTGGCCTATATATCGCCCTTTTCTCATTTTTCAACAGACCATAACTGGAGCTCAGAGTACCCAATCGTAAAACTGCAAGAAACACAGTGATTAGGTTCAAACCAGGCCCCATAAATCCATGCCTCATAAAAAGTTATTTTTAGGCACAACGTCCACCATACTATAGTTTAGGTATGCCCTCTCTTATTGCTTTACATTCAATTTATTTCAAATATGTTTGTATGAAAAATATGCTTTTCACTTGGGGTATTGGTTGCAGGTATTACAAACATGCCAAATCACCATATGTCCCAGCCAACAAATGTAAAAGAGTAGGTATCATTCTACCCCCAACATGATAGGCTCCCCAAAAAGCTTTGCATATCCTGACATAATTTCTTCAAAAAAATAGACCATAGGTTTCATTCATCCGACCTTGTTTATCGTCATCCCACCTTGCACATGATAAACACCCTTGCAAGTCAGTAGAACCTCACCCTCCATGGCATCCATCACTCATGTAGACCATACACCATAGGTTTGGAGCCATGGCCATAAAACCCCAAGACTGAGAAGCACTTCATGTTCATTCATCCATCATATACCAAGTCAAGTTTTACCCATGTCATGTTAAAACCCCTTTCTCGGGCTACCGTTCTCACAAGTAGATTAGAAAAAATGCACCACTATGTTTCACATTTTTCCTATCACACCCCCATCAACATAGCCCATCTACGAATTTTTTTCATCCACCTCGTCACCCCCACATCGAGACCAACCAATGGGGCCCCCACCCTCAGCAAAACACACTCCTCACACCATGGTGAAGGATTATTCACATTTTTAGGGCCACCTGTATCCGTGCTTGTACATCCAAACCCATTTTTTATTCTTTTGGAAAGTTTACAAATATTTTTTTAGGAGAGCTCTCCCACCCAGCCATTTAAATTTCTCACCTCATAGCTATCCCTAATCACCCTTGGTTGGAGCTACACATTATTTTATCACACCCAACCATGACACTCATAGAAACCATACACCCACCCTGGATGTCCTACTGACTCCAGGGATTTCCTCACCAAAAATAGTTATGACTGCCACCACTCAAATTTACATCTCTGACCTCGGGCCACTTAACTACCATCATCAATTATGGCCATTTCTCATCATCATACCTAGTTAACCCATCACATCATGCCCTGCAACATCAAAAATCCTGGCCCCTTGCATCAATACTCATTTCGATCGGTTGATGCTTCCTTATTGTCGACTTCAACAACCATTCTCCAAGAAGGGGGTAGTACCTTGGATGACTCCTCACCTCAATAGGGGCATCCCTAGATGGCACTATGGCAATCATCATTACCCATTGATGTCATTGATACAATTGACATTCGAATTGAAAATAAGCTTTCATGTCAAGATGGTATTGTACTTCATAACCATTGCACTCTATCAAAATTTTTCGAAGACCCGTGACTTGATAAGAATCTCTTTCAACAATGCTTACACGGTGATCCAAAAGGACCTTCACACATGAAATAGTTTTGTTCCATGTTGATTTGAAGTTGGTGGCAAAGTGCTTAAGTGGGTGAAATTATTATCATGCATTTAATTATGCATTTTATGAGCCTTTATTAAAACCCATGCATTATTATTCTCTTTTGATATAAATGATTAATATTTGTGAGAGGAAATTTGTCTCACATATTATTCATTTAAGATAATTAGGAAAATTGGTTTTCTTGTGAGAAACCACCTCACACCAATTCTCTATTTTTCTCAATTGTAGGTTGAGAGAATCAAGGGCATGGTTGAAGAGTCTTTAGGTGGTATTGAGACTTTTCCCAATTATGATATTGAGATAGTTGGAGATCCTACTTTCATGGATATTTTTTTTCCTTCCTTGTAATTAGGCCCTACAATTGTGGGTCTTGTAATTATTTCTCTTTGTTGGAGAGTGTGTGAGGGAAAACTGTATATATTCCCTATGTGAGCCATGAGAAAGGGGATAAGAAAGGAGAGAATTCTTAACTATTGAGAGCCATAGTGCTTAGCTAATGCTCGAACATAGAGCTTGAATGTAATAAATCTTGGAGAGCTTACTTTAAAGAAGGAATATAGAAGATCTGCATTCCAATTGAAGTAGATCCGAAGATGTAGCCCGAGAGAGATGGAGGGGTGAACTCCGTTACCAATTGGTTGTCTCTCTCTTACTTATGTGCATGTGATTCTTGATATGTTAAGTTAATTTACTTATGTTTATGTGTTTATTCACTATAATCAATGGAATAACATGCTCATTTAAACCTGTATAAGCCATATTCAATTTAAAAGATCATCACACTGTAAACGTTGGTTAGAGTAGTACTCGACCTGTGATCGGATCAAGTTTGGTATCAGAGCAGGTGACTACTTTGCAAGATGGGTAGAGGAATGAAGCACGCTCAAAGAATGAAAGAGTTGCAAGAGATAAATGATATCATTCAAGATAAAAATGCAGAATTGTAGAGACTATTTCAGGTAGCTAAAGAGGATAAGCAGGAGCTTCAAGAGATGCTACGAGCTAAAGAGGAGTTTTTGGCTAAGTTGTAGAAGGTTGAAACGATGGATGTTGCATATCAAACTGAGGTATCTGATTTTACTTCATGTTTTGTTCTCTCTCAATATGAAACTAATGTTGGCATGAAGATCCTCACAAATATGGGGTATAGAGGAGGTGGACTTGGCATAAATAGCCTAGGAGTCATCCAACCATTGGAGGTTGTACCAAGAAAACCATTTGCAGGCTTGGGTTATGGATAGGAAGAGAAAGGATAATTCTCGAAGGTAGTTGAAGCAAAATCCACCTCTTCATCACTCGATTCCAAGAAGGGAATCAAGCCACCCAGTCATCATCAGTTCAAGGACAAGTCAGGAAGGTATAACAGTCATTCAAATTCTTCTTTTGCATATAAGAGAAATGATTTCTTCCATAGATCTTCTAACTGTGATGAAGTTAAGAATCACAAAAATAAAGTGTGGGTTAAGAATACATATGTGTCCACAAGAAGTGAGACCAAGAAGAATGAGAACCTTCAGAATACACCTATCATGAAGACACAGTTGAATGGGAAACAACATAATTTCTACAGTTTCTGTAAAATCAGTGGCCATTGGGAGAAGAAGTGTTGGAAGTTGCACCCCGAAATTAACCACAAGTCAAGCATACATATGGTGAAAGAGCTCATGAAGAAGGAGGATCCATCCACCATTCGAAAATCATGATTACGAGAAGAAAGTGCTTGGTGTTGGTTTGATAAGCAGTTCATAAGGTTTCTGCAATGTCTATTTTTACTCATTCGCAAAATTTTCAGTGTTGAATACACTTTTTTTACCGAAGGATCGAACCTCGCACACCACACATCTCATACCTTCACTTTCGGTACAAGGTAAGTCACGGGGAAGCCAACCCCTGCTTCCCCCTGCTTTGGAAACTGTACTTGAGGGGAATTTATCATGAATTTGAATTTCATATCTACTCATGTTATCCAGATTTAGCTACAGTTTCCAATTCCTCGCCTTTAATTTTGCAAAAATCTTGATTTTAAATTGAGAGATCCTTTGTGAAAATTGCAGTCTTTTAGTTCCTTTGAATGCCCAGTCATGGATCAGGTAAAATGGTGTAGTTTTGTACTATATATGTTATTAACCATCGCCATTGCAGAATTACAATGAAGCCCTTGTAGATTAAGCATGGAGATGTTACTCATGTGGAGAAATCCACTATAATGACCGCCAAAGAAGGATATCCGTGTGTGGATATTCTGTTCAAGCTTTTGGATTTGCATTAAACTATATTTTTAAGAATGGGTTCATTCAAAGTCTGGACGGATTCTCTACCGGTGTTTTTTGGGCCTTTCATTTCATGAATTTGAATGTTGATGCCAACAAATTCTCGACTCTCTGATAATTAATACGCAGTGGGATTGTGACGTGCGCAGGAATTTGATTTGGGGTTACATAGTTTTAACAGTTATTTGTAGCAATAGTTTTGCTACAATTTTATGAAAAAAAAATGAAACATTCATGGGTGGTACTGGTGCTTGTGCTGACCAGTGTCATGTGATGTGAAAATGCGTTTAATATTATGAAGATCCTAGCCAAACATCCCAAGTACAACAAATTCAATCACTACCTCACGCCGACGAGGCTAGTCGATGATATTAACAACAAGAATATGATCATGGTGCTCGCGGTCAGAAACAGTGGTTTGCATGACTTAAAAGGGTCAAATCAGGGGATCAATACCCTTCTCATAACAAATAAAACGTTAAACCTTTTGAATCCCTTCAGAGTGAATCCAAATCTACATGAGAATGCTGACCTATCAGGCTTTTTTTTGTTTTTCATATATTTGGGCTTTGCCAGCTTCTAGCAGGAAGGCTTCACTTCAGGGTAATTTTGGGCTGGATGACAGTCGCTTCCCTGTTCCTCTATTTTGTGTTCAATATGTTGGAAGGGATAAATGGTAATTTGGATCTGTACAAATGTCTGAGCTTGGTGGGCTACTGTATGCTGCCAATGGTGATTTTCTCGACATCTGAGTTTTTTATCCCGCCTCAAGGACTCGTCATGTTTTTCATGGCGACATTGACTGTGCTTTGGTGCACATGAGCTTGCAACATTTTATTGATTATCTTGGCATCTCATGGGGATGAACACCGAGGCTTGGTGGCATATGCTTGCAGCTTGATTTACATGTTGTTCTCTCTCCTGGTGATTTTCCGAAAGGTATTTGTTTCAGTGGCACAAATATTTTGTAGTAATTTTTTGGAGTGGGAACAGGTGGAGAAACTTTCAAATGCATTTGTGGGCTTTGCAAACAAATCCTCCTGTTTTAGCAAGAGATGCACGACCTAAACTGAGCACACCCAGATTTGGTGCCACAAAATCAACATTCTGGTGATGAAATTGTGGAACGGTGCCACCAAATCTTCCCGATCAATCATATTTTTCATTGAAGTTTTATATCAAAATCTCCGTAATGTTCTTGATGTTGGAGCAGAGGAAAGTATCCATTACTGTAGTTTTCCAGAAGTTGGAAGAAAGAGGGAGCAGTGCATTGAACAAAGTGTTATGAGGACTGTGTGATGTGGCATCTAAATTTTTCTTTCCACTTTGTTTTCTCAGAATAATTTCTTCTGAATCCTTGATCTATTGCATTCAAGACAATGTTTGAATTAAATGTTTGCACTGTACATTGATTTTGGCTCTCCTTTTGGAGACTTTTTGTGGACGCCTAACATGGAGATTCAGATCTATTTAAATCTCTTGCGGCCCTGGATCATATTTGATGAAGGGGATCTAAATTTTGAGCAAAATACTTCAACGTTCATTCTATCAGTGAGTAAGGATAAATATCCTAGTAGTATTCTAGCTTGGTCTATGAATAGACTATCTAGTGGGGTGTAAGAGGGGAACACAGTTTCTTCAATAAGGTGAATACCCCCATAATTGTAATCTTGTTTCTGTCATAGATTCCTTCAATATTTCATTCTGAATTTTTCCATTCCCGACTCCATGTGGTTGAGTGGAAGTGTAATATCCAAAAATAGGGAAAATCTACAATGTTAGGAATATGTTATAGTATTCCTAAATTGGAGATCCAGCAATATGTAAACACAAACTGGAAATAGAAGTGAACAACATCATACCAAAATGTATGAAAACCATAAAGCCATTTTATTGTATATATCAGTAGCAAATAAGTACAATACACATCATATGATCAAGGCAAACAAGCTTCCCATGAATACACATGTGAATAGTGAAATGTTGTTGCATAACAGAATGTTTATGGATCAAAAATGCGCAGTCCAATATGAAGTACTGCTACAGGAAATACATAACAACATAGATCTGCATATATATGGCTGATACAGTGATGGGAGAGAAGATCTAAGCTCTCGAATATTATTTCAAGTCAATCCTGGAAGGATTGGCTGAAATATGCAAAATTGCAGAAATGTCGGAGTTGCAGGGTAGTAGCTGCGACTCAAGAACTAGAACTGGATGGAGATGACTGAAGATGCTGCATCAAATGAATAAAACTCCTCCAATGGATCTCTCAAGTGAAAAGATGATCCTATCATTGAATATCTCACCCTCCAAACAATCTGCAAAACCCCTACTGCAAATGATCACTGGAAATAACGCAGTCTCTGATGGATGCTATGTTGTAGGAGCAAGGGAATGAGTTGGCCCAATGCCAAGATCTGAAATAAGCTCTGAAACCTTCATCACTAACCTTCCAAATGAATGGAAGCTCCCTCCTCTAAAAAACAGCTCCGAAAATTGTGTTGTGGGACCTCCACTGCAACACCCTGCAACACAATGTTATACTTGAGCAGAAATAACGTTGTAGCTGAAGGAGGTGGCTTGGTCTTGAGACTGAATGTGGAGAATGAAGTACAAGATCCTTCAAGAGACCTATCTTGGAAGGAGAAGGATTCCTAAATAGGAGATCCTTGTGCTAAACAACACTGCAACTCTGCTAAATAGCAGGAGACTGCACAAGAGTCTAAACATACCATAAAATCAATAATTCACAACATGAGTAACAATGGATACCTTTCCCTCCTTTTAAATAGGTGAGAACTCTATGCCCATGGGTTCCACTCCTTAGGGTTTCCTCCACCAAGGAAAATTCCTCCCATTCACACTGCACTGTCTCTCCAAGTGGTCTCCACCTCTTATCCCAGCGTTGTTGACTTGGTCAAAATTGACCTTGTCCTCATGCAAATGTCCTCTTTCGTACTTGAGGGCATGAAATCCAGCTCTTCTGAATATCCCTTTTCATATTATGAGGGATTTTATTCATTCTTCTGCAATGTATGGGCCTCCTTACCCATTTATTTACCTCCTATGTGTAAATAGCAAAATTTAATATTCCATTTAACTGTGGGCTAAAGTGGGAATATTACAGTCCTCCCCTCCCAAATGTTGCTTGTCCTCAAGCAACTGCAAAGATAAAACCGAGGGGCCTTCTTGAGGCATGAGGTCTGATATGAGTTGGGATCTACCATCCCCATATGAAGCTCCCATCCCCAAGAAATCATCCATACAAAGTGAGTTACCTCTCAACATGACAACTCCTGAAAATGCTCCTCCACCTTGAGCTCCGGCAATGTAGGTGGGCTGAAAACCTGATCTTGGTAGAAAAAATAGTCTACCCCACGCTGTCCTCCTCTCCACTTAAGATAATTATAAAGTGTCTGCTAATCCTGGGCTGCAATAATGTTGCCCTCAAGTGGCAAGAACGAAATGGTATCCTCAAAGATCTCCTCTCCAACGTTATGAATCATGCTGGCCCAAATATCCCCATATATGATGAGTTGGAAATCATCATCATATGGCTTCACATTCATCGTATGGCTCACCTCATAAGGAAGCAAATGTGTTACTATGGTGGCCATACCATCTCCCATGCTCCCCTTAGAACATGTAGTGCAAAAAGTGTGGGGAATTTCTCCCTCAAAGGACACATCCACCCAATGTGTCTCTCCCCCAATTATGCTCCCAAGAAAAGCAATAAAAATAGCAATAAAGGGAACCATAATGAGAATCATGCTTGCTGCCATATGAAGTAATGGAGAAGGACAATGGTCCCTCAAATGAAACCAGCGCAGCTTGACCCTCAACTGCAATAGAGAATGACAAAGAGTGTGGTTTCTCAACCACCTTCTTGCTGCCCCATTCTCCTCATGTGTTTGGAGAAAGTGAATGATGTATTGTGCAAGGTGAGTATGTTCTCCACAAGAAATTGCCTCCCCACATCCTCTTAGGGAGTGATCATCTATAATGGCCTCAAGTAGACCACACAATCTAGAAGGAAGAATATTCTTCCTTTGAGCAAATTGCTGCACATATATGGTTAAGATATGCATACATATATACAAATTACTATGAAAATCAACAATATCCTTACCATATGTTTGGCTCATACAAATGGAGTGGCTCATAGATGAGTCTCCTCTCATCCTCAAAGAGAAAAGAGTTGGCTGTGCTAACTCCTCCATGTCCATATGATCCATGCATCTCCTCATATGCTGATATATCTCCTCCTCAAAACCCTTCCAAAAATACCCCTCCATGATGGTGTGGTATGCTCTCATAGAACAAGTGGGGCTGAAAAGGAAATCCTCATGAGCTGCTTGTAGAAACTTCTCCTTGAGCTTGGAAGATCTGGATAAGAAGATCCTACCATGATAGTAGATGACCCCATCTCTGACTAAATATCCCTCCTCATGCAATTGGTCATCCAATATCATACAAGTGAAAAGATCCTTGGAATACTCCGCCAACAGCTGGGAGTTCCAATATGGATCTATCCTCCATAGTGATAGCGCTGATGGTCTCTCATGAAGAACATTTGTCATATGGTCATCCTCCTCTTTGACATCTCCCATGCCAAAGATGCAAGTTGGAAGGCTGCTATCCTTCCCCTGCTGCTTCTTCCACAGCGCAGAATATGAAATGGGAGTGGGTAATGATGATGTTGAGAGAATTATCCCTCTCTCCTTGAGTCTACCCAAGACTCCCAGCGCTGTACCAAGCTCCCTGAATGTTTGCACTCTTCTGGAATCAATGAGTGGTGCCTCAAAATGTGAAGCATACATCCTCCTCTACTGATCTAGTGGTATCCCTAGTGCAATGCCTCCATGTAATGAGACATCATCATCAAGAGTAGACTGCATATATGAATGGGCAGATTTGTCCTTGCCCTCACTGTGCAATCTAGTCTCCCTCTTAGGTGTATCAACCTCCTGAAATGTATAGGGGTCTATACTCCTCATCACATGATGCTGGTCATCCTCCCTATCTTCTTCTTGTATCTCGATAGTTCCACACCTCATCATCAATGTCACATGTAAAACATGAGTTGTGCCTTGATCTCCACACATGAGATCTTGGGGAATTCCTTGTAAAGATACAATAATCCCTCTAGTTGGAGCAAGAGCTCCTCCTTCCTCTGCATGAGGTGCTAGATCAACTCTAGATATGATAGAGCTATTGCCCTTAGCCTCCTCAACATGAATGGGAAACCCTACAATGATTGGATCCTCTTTTGGAAAAGGGATCTCTTTGCCTTCTTGTAAAAAAATACAATATGAAGGTCTTGCCCCCGTGTTGGCCGGATAAATCAATATTGTGGATAAGATGATACTCTAGCAACAAATAGACAATTAAATCTATCTTTCTCTAGATATATCATGATTTATAAGTAAATGATACAAAGTTGTTACGATCCTACCTTGATCCAACGCTTGTTTGTAGTAGTCGTCCTTCAGTCGCCCGAAAGAGTTATCTTTGAAGATCTGCAATCACAAAAAAAAAAACATCAAATAGCACCTGCATAGCATATATTCATAAATCATATCTATTATGGTGATCAAGGAATCCATAAAATAAACAATCAATCGGAAACTTATTGAGAAAAACAAACTTATTTGTATTAACTTTGAAATAGTAGAAGAACCTTACAACCTTTTCAACCTTGATGTTGAACAGGTCTTCCTGGGGTCCGAAGCAGGAATTTCCTTTACTCTGACAAGCCTTGCACTCTTCCAACCAAGATACATAAAGGTATGTAATCTTTCCTCATAAAATCTCAGCTAAAGGAGTCTAAGTTCCAACAGCACTTTACCTCAAATAATACTAAAGCTTGAACTCATCAATTGTTTTGTAACTCCATTGTAACCCTTTGAGGCTGCCCTATGCCTCTTTTTATAGTGAAAAATAGGAGGTTACAGTTCCACCTATGAAGGGATAAAATCCTCCTTCAAAGGGATAAGCTCCTCACATCAAGGGGTTAGCTCCTTAAGGCATGGGATACATGAACCTGAAAAGAGCGGACTTGCCACTGCAAGATTCCTTCCAGAAGCTTCTAGAAATGACTGAAAGTGATTTTTTTGAGTTTACTTGTGCCTTTTTAATATTTTACAGGGGTTCGCACCCTTAACATAGAGAAAGTGCAGTCAGGTACGTAGAAGACATGACCATTAGGTGCAGGACCGCAGGTAAGACAAAGAGAAAGTGCGATACCAGACTTTTAGAGTCTTTTGAGTGTTTTTCTCTTATTTTCAAGCTTGATATGAGGAAATGATGTCTTAAGACTTGCAGAGGAGGAATGTATGAGTGATAATGAGCTCATACAAATAACAAAACATCAAGGTGACAATTTTCAGTGCAACAGATTGCCCCCTAAAGTGCGAAGTATGTAATAAATGAAGATAGAGTCTGTCATGTATGAAGAGTGAAGTACTTTATCATTTCAAGGATCAACCTGTGGACACCCTAGTCAGAACCTGTAAAAACATTCAATGCAAAATATATATATGTAGACATATCATCGCTGAGGTAGGTATTCCCATACTCAGATAAAAAACTAACTAAACTTGTTCTGATACAGAAATGATTTTAATATTACATCAATATTGTAGACACACATGGACGCAACCATCTGTTTATGAATAGTCTACTGCATAATGAATAATAAAACTCCTCAAAGCCTGGATGGTGGAAACTAGATCCAAGGTCTTGATTTATGCTTCCCGAACTAGTACGATTCTATCCATGTGAATGAATGTGTCAAAGTCGAACATGGTAGAAACCACTTGATTACGAGTCAATAACGTGAACTGTTAACTGTTGGGCCATGAATACGACCACTTCTTAACTGATTCAGGAGCATTAGACAAAGAGAAATACTTTGTATTTATTAAAACTTAGGGGTTTTTAAGTTTTTAAAAGAGCTAGATTTTTTATGAATGATTTGAGTGGGTTTTATGTATTTTTAATTAAATATTGTAAATAATTCTCAAATGTTTGAGAATATGAGAGTTGAGGATGTAAAGGGATGAGAGATTTTTCTAAATATTAATTTAGAAATTAGTTTCATTAATTTTGGGTGAGAGAGGATCCTTAGGGATTCAAGAGTGATTTTAGGATTTTGTTGAGATATTTGAGGGTTTGTTGAGTCATTAAAGGGATATGAACCAAAATTGGTTCAATTAAATTTGTATAAATTGATATGCCTCAAAGGAAAAAGAGGTAAGAAAAATAGAGTGATTGAGGGCTGAGGTTTGGACAGCAAGTTTGCAAGCCTACGGGCTTTTGTAAAATGGCCATTTATTTGAATATCTGGCCATGAACAAAAATTTCTTTGTAAACATTTGTTTTATATACATATGGGAATTTTTAATTTTGAGCCTTATGAGTATTGTTGAATTTGATTTGTAAATATGTTTGATTTAATAAGCTTATAAGAAGAGAATTGATTTTTTTTAATTAACATCATGCTTTGGAGTGAATTAAATCTGCATTGTGAAGAAAACACAGATTGATCATCTTGGAGGAGGACTGGATTGAATATCAGTCAAGTTGGGATTGATATGTCGGCTTTGGTAGTCAAATTCAAGGTTGGCGCAGCTCAATTGAAATGCAGAGGAACTTATTTAAAGATCGACGCAGAGGAAGAGAGTTGAGGTGTAGCATACATGAGGAGCTACAACGTTAAAGGCAGAATGTTAATGGAATCGATTTATTATAGTTGCAGTTGAGGTGGTTTGATTTCTGTCTATTTGAATCGATGGAACAGTAATCGATCAATGTCGGAGATACATAGTGAAGTTTTAAAAGTCGACCTGTGTGTTAATAGAAATGTTGGATGTGCGTAAGGAAGATTTAAGTGGAATTGGTATTGGCACATTGGCTTAGACAACGATGTGAGTTCGATTTATTAAGAGAACATACCATGGAAGAGCATTTGAAGGATCGAAGAGGGGTTGAATGTGTTTGAAAGACTTCAACAACGTTGAAGATTGGGCAGTATACAATCGACTGGACTTCGATTGGGCAGGTTTGAAATTGTATAGTCTATTTAATAAAATCTATTTGTAAATGCCAGATCGAATTGTGGACCGAATCCCATGTTTTTTTAATGAAATTGATGAGGGATCGATCTCTGCTGTCTTAGCACTGGAAAATTTGTATGAATGAATTAAAGATCGAATGCTGGGCATTAAGACTGTGTATAGAAATTGCAATTCCACAGCAATTGCAGAGGTGCGAATTGAGGGCGCTGAGAATCATCTGATCAGGAATTACCTTTGCAGAAGTAAAATTCGATGCAGCGTTCGGGTTTTAAGGGTGGAATCCTGAAGTGAACAAATGTTGAGGTCCTGCGTTATTGGTTGGATGAGAGGTAAGATAATTTGCCTGGGCCAGATTGTTGTTATTTGAATTCTGGTTGAATATAAATTGGGAGCGCTGGCATTAAAACAAGCAAGTTCAAATCTTATTGATATTAGAATGCATGAAATTGATGTGCAGTGGTATGAATTTGCCAGGTTGAGTTTTTAAAGCATGGGCACATTCTTTTTATTGAATTTTGATTTTAAAATCCAGCCATATGTGAATGTTGGGATTTAAATGGAATTTGAGGAATGAGGGGTATTGGGTTTGGTCATGGGTTGAGTGGTGTTTGATAAACTTCTGCATGAAGTTTTAAATTGGATATTGTATTGAAGTTTGAGAAGGCATGAAAGTTGTTGAATTGAATAATGTTCATATGTCTTGAGTTTTGATTAATCCGAATTTTGTGTTGAGATGGCTTAAGCCTTGGTGCTAGTTAAAAGTTGAGGGTTTAAATAAAACCATTAGTGTTTTAAAAGTCTTTTCCTAGGGCTTTTGGGAAAGGTTTTCAATTGAGAATTCACTGGGTTGTGCATGGTTTCATAACCATGTATTAAAATTAAAGTGTGAAATTTTTAAGCTTCCGCAAATGATAGTGTATGTAATTGCCCGGACTTGAAGTTTTATTTGGCAGTTGTTGAGATGCATTCTTAGATGCATATAGAAGTCAAAGAGATTCTGGGTTGGCAGTTTTTCCTGCATCATTTTGGTATCAAAGCTGGAATAGCTCTATGTGTGAGGATTCAAGTTTTTAAGTTGAGTTAATTGCATGTGGTGAATAAATGTCAGATTTTGAACTAATGAAGATTGCAGCACAGAGATGCAAGTGCAGTTGAAGAAGTGAAGCAAGATCAACAGGATATTGAAGGTGAGTTGTCAGATGATATTTGACTCTGGTTTGAAAGTTGTTTTCAGAGTTCAGGTTGCAAGCAGGTTGAAGAAAGTCTCAACGGGAAGAAGCAGATCACAGCTGGAGTGCAGTGATGAAAGAGTCCGACATGGATTCTAAGGGAGTGTGGCAGAACCTGAAAATTAAACAGAGGTTGAATAAAGTTGCAGATGAGTAAAGTATGAAGGAGCAGTGGAGAATGCTCAAAAGGTTCCAGTGGAGGACCGGTGATTACCAAAAGACCAGATCCGGAGGAAGGGATTGGTGAGGTAAGTAGCAGCAGGAGAGTTTGCTGTTGCAGAGGCTTGATGCAACTCATGGGTGAGAAACTCATGGAAAGGAAGATGAATACAGAAATTCATAAAGGAGAGAGCAGAGGTTCAGAGAGAGGCCACAGTAGAAAGAAGGAGAAAGAAGATGCCAAGGAAAATGGCATATGGAAGCAGTTAGCTGATGAAAAGTATGAGAGAGAGAAAGTTGAGATCGCAATTCATCTTGAGTTATTGATGGAATTGTTACAGGAAAATATGAAATACCAAAGACATGGCTGGACCATGAGGAAGAGAGTGAAGTGGCAGAGGCTACAATAGAGAAGAGATCAACAGATAAACATGCAGTTAATAGAAGAGCTGAGGGAGATCAAGCAGATGATGGATGTACAGTTGGGGTGTACACAACTCAGAGCAACTGAGTTGAAAGTGGAGGTTTCCATTGATGAAACAGAAGAGGAGATCATTGATGATTTCCTAAACTATTGGGCAAATCCAGATCAGATGGATGATGTAAAATCTTGTGTTTTTGTAGCTGACAATTGTGATGTGATTACAGGTTTTACTGAGGAGGATGCACAATCTTGTGAAGCTGTCACAAGTGTGGAAAAGAATCTTTCAGGAGATAAATAATCTGAAGAAGAAAGAAGTGATGCTTTTGTTGTTACAGTACAAGAGGAAGTTCATGTGAATGAAGAAGAGGATCAGCTGGAAGAGATGGTATATGAACCAGTATTTGAGACTGTTAAACTTTGTGATTTTCAAACTGAAAGTTTACGTATGAATGCAGGGACTGTAAGTGATGATGATATGCTTCAGCAATGCCACAGAGAAATTGCATTGTTGGAATATCTGTTGGAGAATTCAGAGTATGATGGGGATATTGCAGCAGAAGGCAAAGTTCAATATAGCGAACGAGAGCAAAAAGATATCATGGAGGTAGATGATGTACGAGAAAGACTGGTTGATAGTCTTGAGAGTTCTTCAGAGAATTATTTGGGCAGAGAGAATCAACATACTGATGTGCTGATGGAAAATTTAGAACAACATACTGAGGTGCTGGCAGAGGGAAGTAAGGCACTGATGCCTTATGATTTTTGTTTTAACAAGTGTTTTGTGAATGCATGTGTTGTTGCAGGTGTTGAAGAACATTTGACTCAGTTGAGCAGTCAAATAAAGGAGGAAGACGAGAATTCTGTGGAAATTTCTAATCCAGGAATGAAGAAGTTATGTTGCTGGAAAGGATGCTGAATAGTCAAAATTCAGTGCACGAAGAATCTCAATTTCAGAATTGGTAATTGCAGATGTAGAGAGATGAAGATAGCAGAAAAGAGTACACAATGTACCAGTACAGTAAGTTGCTGATAAGAGGAGGCAGAGGAGAAGTTTTCCATTGTAGAAGACAAGAGGGCATGGATGATTGGGCGGTAGTAAGAACAGAAGGAAACATAGCAGTAAAAAATGAGTGAGTAAGAACGGAAACAAGCATATAAGTAAGAACTGAACGAGTAAGAGCTCAACAGGTAGCAAGAAATCAACAATTTGAAGAATTATTGGACAAGGAAATTGAATTAATCAGAAGAATCATTATGAAAGTATCCCAGAGGAAGACATCAACAAGGAATAGAAGCAGCAACAACAGCAAAATGAAGACAGAGACAGATTGTGAAAGTACAGAGAGCAGAGCAAAACAACATAAGATATGGAGACCTGGAGAAAAGTAGCATACAACAACAGAAATTGATGATAACTTGCAGAACAAAGTGTGGGATCCAGGCGGACAAAGACTTAAACTTATGATTAGGAGATCATGATCATTTTCAACCTTGGGATTCTGATGCAAGAGCATTAGACAAAGAGAAATACTTTGTATTTATTAAAACTTAGGGGTTTTTAAGTTTTTAAAAGAGCTAGATTTTTTATGAATGATTTGAGTGGGTTTTATGTATTTTTAATTAAATATTGTAAATAATTCTCAAATGTTTGAGAATATGAGAGTTGAGGATGTAAAGGGATGAGAGATTTTTCTAAATATTAATTTAGAAATTAGTTTCATTAATTTTGGGTGAGAGAGGATCCTTAGGGATTCAAGAGTGATTTTAGGATTTTGTTGAGATATTTGAGGGTTTGTTGAGTCATTAAAGGGATATGAACCAAAATTGGTTCAATTAAATTTGTATAAATTGATATGCCTCAAAGGAAAAAGAGGTAAGAAAAATAGAGTGATTGAAGGCTGAGGTTTGGACAGCAAGTTTGCAAGCCTACGGGCTTTTGTAAAAGGGCCATTGATTTGAATATCTAGCCATGAACAGAAAGTTCTTTGTAAACGTTTGTTTTATATACATATGGGGATTTTGACTTTTGAGTCTTATGAGTGTTGTTGAATTTGATTTGTGAATATGTTTGATTTAATAAGCATATAAGAAGAGAATTGATTTTTTTTAATTAACATCATGCTTTGGAGTGAATTAAATCTGCATTGTGAAGAAAACACAGATCGATCATCCTGGAGGAGGAATGGATCGAATATCAGTCAAGTTGGGATTGATATGTCGGCTTTTGTAGTCGAATTCAAAGTTGGCGCAGCTCAATTGAAATGCAAAGGAACTTATTTAAAGATCGACGCAGAGGAAGAGCGTTGAGGTGTAGCATACATGAGGAGCTACAACGTTAAAGGCAGAATGTGAATGGAATCGATTTATTATAGTTGCAGTTGAGGTGGTTTGAGTTCTGTCTATTTGAATCGATGGAACAGTAATCGATCAATGCCGAAGATACATAGTGAAGTTTTAAAAGTCGACATGTGTGTTGATAGAAATGTCGAAGGTGCGTAAGGAAGATTTAAGTGGAATTGGTATTGGCACATTGTCTTAGACAACAATGTGAGTTCGATTTATTAAGAGAACATACCGTGGAAGAGCATTTGAAGGATAGAAGAGGGGTTGAATGTGTTTGAAAGACTTCAACAGCGTTGAATATTGGGCAATATACAATCGAATGGACTTCGATTGGGCAGGTTTGAAATTGTATAGTTTGTTTAATAAAATCTGTTTGTAAATGCCAGATCGAATTGTGGACCGAATCCCATGTTTTTTTAATGAAATTGATGAGGGATCGATCTCTGCTGTCTTAGCACTGGAAAATTTGTATGAATGAATTAAATATCGAACGCTGGGCATTAAGACTGTGTATAGAAATTGCAATTCCACAGCAATTGCAGAGGTGCGAATTGAGGGCGCTGAGAATCATCTGATCAGGGATTACCTTTGAAGAAGTAAAATTCGATGCAGCGTTCGGGTTTTAAGGGTGGAATCCTGAAGTGAACAAACGTTGAGGTCCTGCGTTATTGGTTGGATGAGAGGTAAGATAATTTGCCTGGGCCAGATTGTTGTTATTTGAATTCTGGTTGAATATAAATTGGGAGCGCTAGCATTAAAACAAGCAAGTTCGAATCTTATTGATATTAGAATGCATGAAATTGATGTGCAGTGGTATGAATTTTCCAGGTTGAGTTTTTAAAGCATGGGCGCATTCTTTTTATTGAATTTTGATTTTAAAATCCAGCCATGTGTGAATGTTGGGATTTAAATGGAATTGGAGGAATGCGGGGTATTGGGTTTGGTCATGGGTTGAGTGGTGTTTGATAAACTTCTGCATGAAGTTTTAAATTGGAGATTGTATTGAAGTTTGAGAAGGCATGAAAGTTGTTGAATTGAATAATGTTCATATGTCTTGAGTTTTGATTAATCCGAATTTTGTGTTGAGATGGATTAAGCCTTGGTGCTAGTTAAAAGTCGAGGGTTTAAATAAAACCATTAGGGTTTTAAAAGTCTTTTCCTAGGGCTTTTGGGCAAGGTTTTTAATTGAGAATTCACTGGGTTGTGCATGGTTCCATAACCATGTATTAAAATTGAAGTGTGAAATTTTTAAGCTTCCGCAAATGATAGTGTATGTAATTGCCCGGACTTGAAATTTTATTTGGCAGTTGTTGAGATGCATTCTTAGATGCATAGAGAAGTCAAAGAGATTCTGGGTTGGCAGGTTTTCCTGCATCATTAACACTTATTTCATCCATTTTCACTCTTCTTTATCATGTCATTTATTATAATTCATAATATAAATCCATTTTATAATGATTTATGCTCTTATGGATGAATATTATTTCCTATCCTTTATTTTTAATAAATTGATGATTATTATGCATAATTTTATCAATGATGGTTTATTAATATCACTCACCATTTTAGCCTCCAAGATATTTTCCAGACTGCAGATTTGATTTCCAAATCATTATGAAATATTCCAACTCAGAAATTCGTTGGAATAAGAAGTGACAATTTTGCGTTGAGATTCTAAGCAAATGAAGAAGAATCTGGAAAATGCGGAACATGGGTTTTGTCCAGAACGGACCCAATTAACTTTAGAAAATATTTTTTTTCCTAAATTAGGCTTGTATTGAGAGAAACACAGGGTTCTTTGAGCACGATTTCCTCAAATTTGTTGTTGCGGCCGTCCTCCAAATCTCAGCTGCAAAGCCAAATTCGCCTTGCTCTTGTTGAAATATTTTTGGAAATGTATTTTCTGGTTGATCAAGTTGTTGGGAACAATCCAATATTGTTATGGGAGATCATACTTGCTATTTAGTTTCTCCTCCTTCTGATTATAAAAGGAGAAGCATGTATTGCTATTGGGGAGACTTTTCTTGTTGTAATTTGCAGAATTGTGCATCGACTCTTGTTAAGAGAGTACGAGATATTTATAAAAATTATTCATGCCTGATTAATAAAAGAGTTTGTTCTTGTTCCATTTCTCAAATGCTGGAGTAAAGCGCAGCAGCGTTTCACCGGTGGTTGAGGGCCCGACCCTGGTGGAATCGTTTTGCTGTTTGTATTTCTATCCTTTTATTTCTGTTGTGTGAAGTGTGTTTAATGTTTGTTTCAATTACAGAATTGGTTTACTATTGATCAGATCAAATACATAGTCATTGCTATTTCATTCTTTACAAGAAGCACGTTCGTTGTTCGATTATCTTGTTGTTATTATAAAGCTTTGCTGATCTGTATCTGATTTGAGTTGTTGTTCCATTAGTTTATAATATGTTATAATTGATTGTTGCGTGGTGAGAAGCTGTCGACATAATTGAAGCATAGAAATCTAGTGCTTGAGTATGTTAGAATTGTAATTTTTGTTCATTTCATGTTGTTGTTCTATTTTTGTTCATTGTTTATTCATAGTCTTTGATTAGCAAACAAATGAGTTATAGTTACATGCTGCTGTTCTTTTTCAGATTGCGTTTCTTTTAAGTTGCTTTCATTGAATCTGCTTTTGTTTCAATTGCTTTAAGTTCTCCAAATGTAGAGGATAGAGGCTTTTGCTTCCAAGTCCCCAGATTGGTCATCTTGCATCGATTTCTAAGGGAAAGAGTTACTGCTACTGCATCCCTGATCGATGTTCTGCAAGATTGATGTAGTTTAATATTTCCATTCATGTCCCTGTAATTAGGTTTCTTTCCAAAGCATTTGTCATTTTCGCATTTGATATTTTGTACTACATCTTCACAGCATTGCTCTTGGATGAATTACAGCCTCAGATAGAGTACACTCTTGAAATAAAAAGTCGCTCCCGGATTGATAATTAATGTAGGCTAATTAGGTGTTCAAACAATACCTTTTTATACCTCGACATTAACAAGTGTGAGAGTAACCACCAGTAATGTCAATGGCCCTCAAAGTACTCAATACAATCCATGAAATTTGAATGAATGAGCTGTAGTTGAACATGTCACAGAATCATTCGATCGAAGGTCAATGATGCAACCTATCATCGAAGGC
The DNA here is from genome assembly GCA_034641835.2 of Pinus albicaulis. Lineage (NCBI taxonomy): Eukaryota > Viridiplantae > Streptophyta > Pinopsida > Pinales > Pinaceae > Pinus > Pinus albicaulis. The sequence goes on from CM076581.1 coordinate 54,753,246, forward strand.
GAGAAACCTGCCATTGAGGCATGCAGATTTCAAGGTACTAACGATTTCTAGATCGACTTCCTAGATAATGAGCTGTCGTCGATAGAAAGTGATCCGTCGTAGGCAAGGCCACAACACGAAATCATAGATCAAGTTTTGAAGAAATATATTGGCAAGGAATGACTCAGGGATGGTCAAAATGGAAGACAAATATTTTGCAAATGAATGGTTTGTTTGAACTGTCTTCTTGAACACATAATGACACCACAAATGGCTTGGTGACAATTGACCCAAAGCTAATACCCAGAAACAGGCTGAAGACTTTCAATATGATTTGATTAATTGTTAGGCAAAGGATTTTCCCAACCCAGGTGAACAAAAGTGTCGTGTTCAAGAGTGGTTAACGGTTTTCCGAAAATCAAAATGTAACAAACAGGTTCGTTTTTCTCTCTTTTCCCCCACCATTTCTGGCAAGTTCCTCTTTATTTTTGACAAGCTTTAGGAGGATAAAATTTTATTGTTTATAAGCTCATCCTTCGGATGAGTCCAACTTAGTTTAAAATTCGAACCCTAAGAAGGAGTGGTTTGTTTCTGCTTAAAATTGAACAAGTCCTTTACTGTTAAATTTTAACGAGTCCAGTATAGGAGAAACTCGGTGTTTTTCAATTTTAGGGAGTCAGAAGAAAAAACTTAAGAAAACTCCATGGGTGTACTTTTTCGTAAATTTGGTCTCTCAAGCCCGAAAAAGGATAAAATAATGTGGGAGAGAACTCTATTGACCGTAATTAGTCAACGTATACCTTTTTCGTAATTAGTCCATTTCAGTTTGTAAAAGGGGTAAACTTATACTGAAGGGACGATCATTCATTTAATTTAATGAGTTCGAATAGTCAAGTACTCGGCAATCTTTTCATGTTTAGAGAGTCTGAAAAAGGGCTTAAAAGAGAACTCCATAATTTCATTTTTTCATAATTTTCAAGAGTCCAAAAAAGTGATAAAACTATACTCAGTAGTTTTTCTTTTTCTGTAAATTTTAACGAGTTCGAAAAAGTGATAAAAATGTACTCATATGGCTGACTTTCAATTTAATTTACGAGCATGAAAATATGGAAAGAACTCGGCATTTTCATGTGTTTTACGAGAATGAAAGATAGCAAAATAATCTCTGGATTTTCATCAGTTTAACGAGTCTTGAAAATAATAACCGAAATGGACTCAAGATAGGCTTCATTTTTATTCAAGCTTGAAACATAGGAAAAATTATGCTTGAAAAAGGGTTTTTTTCATTTTTACACAAGCTTGAAACAAAGGAAAAATCATGCTTGAGATAAGTTTTAATACCCCCCAAGCGTAACTGCTAGAGCACATGCCCCCCCAACTTCATTTCATTCAACTAAATAGACTACTGGTAATTAATATCTGGATGGAATGAAGGTTCATTTACAAGATCATATGAAAGACCCGACCTAAAAATGTTAGAAAATTATGCAAAAACTGAAATAAATAACCTAAATATATGACTTAACATTTACGAGATCTAGTCAAAGACTCGACTCAATTAGGGGAGGATTTGTTTCATTTTTTAACGAGCTTGACACAAGGAAAGAACTATGCTCATGGAAACGTGTTTCATTTTTCAACAAGGTTGACACAGTAAAAGGAAATTTCCTCTTTATCCACTGATTCATTTTAACGAGGTTGACACAGTAAAGGTAACTTTTCTCATACCTGATTCATTTTTTACGAGGTTGACTCAGTAACAGGAACCATCCTCTTGGAATCTTGTTTCATTTTTTTAACGAGCTTGACACAAGAAAAGGAACTATGCTCTCGACTAACTGATTCATTTTTTAATGAGGTTGACACAGTAAAAGGAACTATCCTCACACTCACTAATTCATTTTTTAACGAGGTTGACACAGTAAAAGGAACCATCCTCGGGGTGACCTTGTCATGGTTTCCAACTGGAAGAAAGACATGTCAAGGGACACTCCTCGATCATGGATTCAAAAATGTCTTCAACAGTTGGAAGAACAATTCTTTGGAAGGAACACATGTCAAGGGACTCAAAAGGGATAAGAACATCGTGTTCAAGTAATCCCATATAGTTTTCCATGTCAATTATCGGATCTATGTCAAAGGAAGACAAGCAAACAGTGAGAAGCTCGATTACATCGGTAACTGAAAACATGGGACTAGTTGCCACATAATTAACTCATGGCGTGGTAGATACCACTTTGGTATGAGGAACATTCAGGGATGTCGGATTATTGGTAGTCGAATCAAGACTAGGGAATGAAAGTTGGTCTACAGTCACAATATTTCCATTGTGAGGGAAAGACATCACACGAAATAATGTTGATACTACAGCTTTCATTGCATAGACATAGTCTCGCCCAAGGAGTAAATTGAAATCCAAGGGGCCTCGAACTACGATAAGATCAATACAGACAGTTTTACCTTCCAAAGTAATAGAAAACTTAGGAAGGATACCTAAAGGTTCACTAATGGTTCTGTTAAAAGCTTTCAAATTCTGCATAACAGGCACAAGCTGAGGGGAACCCAAAGATTTCCAAGTAGTTGAGGATAAAATACTAACAGAAGCACCTTCATCTACATGTGTGTGGCATATGCTCCTACCACTAGCCTTCACAATTATTTGGAAAGGGATGGAGGAAGGAAGACGAGGTTCTGTCAGTCTATTCCAATCAAAGGAAAAGACCTCAGTACTTGGAGGGGGTTCTGTAGAAATAGGTGAAATTCCCCCTGGTGTAGAAGAATCTGATGTAACAAGAAGAACCTGAGCGGTATGAATTTCACTCTCTTCGGGGAGAGTGGGATCGACCGAATGGGAAATTGAGTTGACCACTTGATCAACTAATGGATCATAAATATGAGTGATATGAGTTTCAATCTCCAATGGAAGAGTGGGATTGACTGTACTTGGAATTGGATCAATCACTTCGTCAGTTGACGGTAGGTTGGGAGAAAGTTGACGGTAACCAGTTGGAAGTTCTTGCTGTGGAACAGTAAGTTTTTCCAACAATTTTGAGGCTTCATCCATGCGAGCAAAAATGTGAGTTTGATGACTCCCTTTGCATAACTTACAAGGAAACCTAACTTTACCCTTTTTCCCAGGAACCCGACTATCACTAGTTGATGGATCAACGGAAAGTTGATAGGATTTTTCTGACCATACTTCCAAGACCTTTGGAATAGTGGAACAATTGATAAGGAAGTGGTCACCCTTACAAAGTGTTGGGGCCCTTGTTTTTGTTTAGTTTTGAAATCTTGGCTAAGACATTTTGAATTTTGACCTTTTCTGAGTTGCGGTATGAATACACATGGCAACCGCAACCGCATCGCAACTACCCGGAGTCGCGGAGCTATCAAGGTGGCGCGGAAGCATGCGATAGATGGAGATAGAATAGGGACAAGTGCAGATGAAGGAAACACACAGCAGAAGACAGAAAGTGGAACACGCAGATAACAGGAGAGAAGCCGAGAGAAACTGAAGTAAAGACACAGAGGAACTGATAGTCGCAAGAGCGGGTGAATAAATAACAGTCACCCGGCTGAAAAGGAGAGGAATGTTGAAGAGGTTGTGAGGCTCGAGATAGGGAAAGATGCACAGAGCGATTGTAGAAGAATCATGCATGTCCTTCCTATGGTTCCTCATCTTCTCCATTCTACCTTTTTGTTCCGAAATCCATCTGTATCAGATTTGTAAGCTATCGTTGAGAATGCCATGTAATCATGTGTTTGGCCAAGAGATTAATACAATGGAAGGTTGTTGTCTCGATAAGATGTTTATGTACTTGTAATGTGTTTATGCTGGTTTAAAATTTTATTTTCAAATGTCTAAATGCTTATTAAGTGATCTTGCATATATAACTCTGTATATGTAATCGATGCACTGTCCTTCATGAGTTGCGGGTTTGTTCCTTGCCATTGATCTCATCCCCTTCTGCATGTGGTTGCGGCACGCCTCGGGTGATATGTACTGCTCTCCAGAGCAGGGTGAAAATGCTGGCGTGTTCCTAGACTACACCGGACCCCTTTGTTGGCCACAACTCTTGAACCTGGGTCTTGTCCGCGAGACCTGACTTCTCGCCAACAAATGGTTCCGTTGCCGGGACCTGCATGTTCTGAGGGGATCTAGATCATGGTATCGAGGATTTTTGAAGGAGCGATACGGCGATGGTGGGATGATCATCTTGACCAGTTCATTGCTCAGCAAGCAGAGCTGACCAAGAAAAAGGAGGCGGCGATCAAGGAGATTTTTCTTTTCTCTGACTCAGCCAGTGATACGTACGAAATTTTCTGGGGAAGGTTCCCTACGGACCTTTACAATTGGTTGCGGAGGTTACGCGCGACGGTGCCCCAAGAAGGATTGCGGAAGATAAACCGCAAGTGGGTGCATGAAGATCTGGTGGCACTGCATCGGGTAGACACTGAACTAACCTGCGCGGTGGATTTCTGGGTAAGGACCACGTTGGAAGGATACACTGTGGAGTTTTCTGCTGAGTGCTATCAATCCTTCTCAAAAGCCGAGGCTGTTTTCCACTCAGGGCTAAGAGGGAAGTTGTTGAAGGAGATTCTGCTGTGGGTCAAAGCTCTGATGGTGGATGAAGGGGTGATTGAATTCCACAAAACGAGTATGGAAGCGTAAACCTCCCGTGTTGGGGGAAGGGTTGAGGGAACCGATGCTGTGTAGAATGTGAAAGTGGGGAGTGGGGAATGGATGTTGAGGGCGCATGCAAGTTGCGGGAGCGACGTGCACATCGACGGGCACAGATCGCCAATAGGTGGCGAAGAAGGGTAATGAGAGATTTGAAGAGAAGAGAGATCGAGAGGAAAAATCAGAAGGAGGCGCCTCAGAGGACAGAAACTATGGGTTTGGATACCCAGGAAGAAGACGGGACAGCGGTGGAAGTGCAGTGGGTGCATGGGAGCCCAGCGACGCGAGAAAGAGAGATTGTGACTAGCGAAGATAACGGAAATATGCAGCCCGAAGAGAGTTCCGATGATGAATGGCACGGCGTGATGCAGCGGATGTTTCAAGATCAGACGGCACCCACCCCTCCAGGCAGCCCTACTTCTCACCTTCTGCATGGCCAGGATCCCGACCTTCCCCTGGTACTGTATCAACCTTTAAGTAATATTTTTATTCAGTTACAAGCATTGAGTCGGTCATACAATAGTTCATCAGCGTCAGTAACGTTCAGTAACTGCAGCGCTACTAGTAGTGGTATTTTTCCTAGTGGGACCGTTACGCAACCAGGACCTAGAGGCTTTATCCTGGTCAATTCTCCGCAAGTACACATGGCTGGATCTTTCACCCGGTATCCAGAGTTCTCTGGCCGGGGCAATGATGATGTAGAGAAACACTGGTACCTGTGCAAAGCCATCTGGAGGTCTCGCCAGACGCCAGATGCAGGGAAGTTAATAGAATTCCAAACCACGCTCAGAGAGAGGGCTCTGTGATGGTTTATCAAGTGGTCCGAGGCTCATCCTAACCCCGTAATCGCAGACGTGAAGCGGGATTTTGTCCGTGAATTCAAGCTTCCCCAGACAGACCAACAGGGCCTGTCAGAGCTATGGGAAATCTTAAGGACCTCAGGCATCTCTATTTTGACGAAAGGGAAGGCGAGCGGAGCATCAGTGAAGAGCCGACGACTGAAGGAGTCCATTTACAGCCCCTAAAGATAAAGAAGCTGAACATTGGAACAGACAAGAGACCTAAGCTCACAACGGTGGGATATTACTGGGACGAGGAAACAACAAAAGAAATTTTCAGCCTCCTCCGGGAATACGAATATTTGTTCCCGTCTTCGGTTGCGGACCTGAAGGGGATCAAGGGGGACCTAGGCGAAATTCACATTGCGCTGAAACCGGGGGCCAGGCCGGTGAAGCACCGACCCTACCGGTTGAACCCGCGTATCAAAGAAAAGGTCAAGATGGAGATCGACAAGATGCTGGCTGCAGGTCTCATCTTTCCAGTAGAAGAAGCAGAGTGGGTGAGTCCCATTGTCATCCAGAACAAGAAGGAAAAAGCGGAGATCCGTGTCTGTGTAGATTACTGGAGCCTGAACAATGCCTGCATCCACGACCCGTTTCCCACTCCTTTCAGCGATGAAGTCCTAGACCATGTTGCGGGAAACGAAGCTTATTCATTCACTGATGGGTTTTCGGGTTACCATCAGGTGCACATTGCCGAGGAAGACAAAGCAAAGACGACATTCACCACTGAGTGGGGATCATTCGCATACCACGTTATGCCGTTTGGTCTGAAGAACGCACCGGCTATGTTTTCCCGGATTGTCATTGCTGCTTTCTGGGAGTACATTCACAAGTTCCTGGAGGTCTACATGGATGATTGGACCGTCTACAGCCTGTTGAAGAAACACGCCTCCCTATTGTGTATTATGTTTGACCGGTGTCGTCAGCTGCAGATTTCCTTGAACTTGAAGAAATGTATTTTTGCAGTTCCATTCGGCACACTCTTGGGCCACATGGTGTGCAAGCAAGGGGTCTGCGTTGATCCCGCCAAGGTCGCGGTCATCGTCCACATGGAGGCCCCCGAGACCATGAAGCAGTTGCGGGCACTGCTTGGGCACACAAGATACTACAGACGGTTTATTCGCAACTATGCAAAAATTATGGCCCCTTTGGAGAAACTGTTGTGGAAGTCAGAAGTGTTTCAGTGGATGGCAGAGTGCAGGAAGGCACTTGACACATTGAAGGAGAAGTTGGTGACGACACCCATACTTGTGCATCCTGACTGGGAAAAGCAGTTCCATGTGCATATTGATGCGTCCGGTATTGCACTCGGGGCAGTATTGGTGCAACCCGGGGAGACGACAGTTGACCACCTCGTATACTTCGCCAGCCGTCGGTTATCGAATGCGGAGAAGAATTACACCACGACCGAGCGGGAGGCGTTGGCGATGGTGTACTCCCTCCAGAAGTTCTGCCACTATCTTCTGGGAAGAAAATTCACATTCTTCACAGACCATTCTGCATTGAAGTATCTGGTGAATAAGCCTGTGTTGGAAGGAAGGATCTGTCGCTGGCTTCTACTTTTCCAGGAATTCACGTTTGAGGTGATTGTCAAGCCTGGCAGGTTGAATGTTGGTCCCGATCATTTATCCAGGTTGGAGACGGGAGAGAATGAAGGCTCGTTGGACGATCAGCTGCCGGATGCCGACCTCTTCCGAGTCGAAGCAGTACCAGATTACCTGGCTGACATTGCCACTTATCTGACCACGGGACAATGCCCTCAGGATTACACCCCGCTCCAGAAACGCCACCTGGTTGTCCGGGCGGCCGACTACCAATTGATCGCGGGGCAGCTATACAAACTGGGCCTTGATGAGGTGTTGCGCAGATGCGTTCTTGACCACGAACGGGAAGCGGTGATGTGGGAATGTCACAGTGGTGTTGCGGGAGGGCATGTGGGTGCGAAACCCACCGCAAGGAAGGTGCTCCAAGCTGGCCTGTGGTGGCTGACGGTACATGCTGACTGTAAGGCCTATGTGAAGCGCTGTGATGTTTGCCAGCGGATGGGAAGGCCTTCGCACCGGGACGAGCTTCCGCTACACCCAGTGCATGTGTTGCGGCCGTTCGAAAAGTGGGTTGTTGATTTCGTAGGTCCCATCGCCCCGGTCGCCAGGCACTCCAAGGCCCAGTACATCATTACCGCCATGGATTACCTCACTCGGTGGGCTGAGGCAGCAGTGGTATGTGACTGCTCAGCAGAGACCGCTGCCTGGTTCATTTTTGAACACATCATCAGCCGGTTTGGCTGCCCACGGAGCTTGACCGGCGATCAGGGTACGCATTTCATTAATGCCACGGTCAAGTCACTACTGGACACATTTATGATTCAGCATCATAAAAGCAGCCCATACCACCCACAGGCCAATGGTACTGTGGAAGCATTCAACAAGATTCTCGAAAAGGGCTTGACTAAAATTTGCAATGCTCAGCGCGACGATTGGGACGAGCGTCTCCCAGCGGCATTGTGGGCCTACCGGACCACGGTGAAACGTTTGACCAACCAGACACCATTCCAGCTGGTGTATGGCCGGGAAGCTGTGATTCCCGCCGAGTTCACTATACCTAGTCTTTTGGTCACAACGTCTCTCCAGTTCTCAGAAGAGGAGTCACTCCAGGAACGCCTCCAGGAGCTACAGGAGATGGAGGAGGCCTGATTCTTGGTGGAATTCCACCAGAAGGTTCAGAAGGCCAGGCAGAAAGCATGGCATGACCGCCACATCAAAACCAAAGCCTTCCAAGTTGGCGGCAAAGTTCTCTTATATGATAGGCGGTTCCAAAAGTTTCCAGGCAAGCTCCAGATGCACTGGTTGGGACCCTACTTTGTCATTGAGATCCGTGACTCAGGAGCCGTTCGGTTGGCACAGCTGGACGGTACAGTTCTCCCTGGGTGGGTGAATGGCACACGCCTGAAACCCTACCAGGAGTAGGTCCCTTTCACTTTTCATCAATAACTCTCGCAACCGAGAGAACCCGTAGAGTAGCTTAGTCGAATAACTCTCCCGCAACCGAGATGAGCGTAGGGAGTCTTTTCCGTTCATAGGCAGTCTGTCAAATAACTGGTCAGTTGCGGATACCTCACCACAACCAACTGTGGTCAGGGCGGACCAGTCCAGCGTGTCACAGCGCCAGTCCAGCGTGTCGTTCGCATAGGATCCATCCCTGTGCCAGTGTCAGTCCAGGTCATTTCCGTCAGTCCTTTTGTCAGTCCGTAGGATCGCTCAGATTTGCTTCATAAATTACCATAAGTAGACAGTAATCGTACCGTAATCATTTGCCATCACCCGCAGTTCCCTCAGCCGTTGCGTCCGTCCATCTCGCCATGACGTCGTCAACAACTGTCATATTACACACAGGCATGCGATTGATCACACGATTATCGCAGGCAAGAAAGATAGCAAGAATTAATTGTCGTTATGGAGTCTCATCAAATCTGCTGGTGCCAGAGGATGACATAACTTGCATGAAGGCTATCAGCACGAGAATGACGGACCAGTTCAATCTAGAAATTGCAGCAACTCCAGAGCAGTTGCAGCCTCAAAGCGCACCGCACCCAGAAGGAAACTCCAGAAGAATCCTCCAAGTTTACCAGTGCCGCGCCAAGATGCCGAAGGCTCCCTTATCAGTTCCTGAACCAGTGTTAGACAGCCGAATCCACCGAACAGAGTCGTTGGTTGGGAAGTATGATAGCGCAGTGATGATGGACGCCAATCTGTTCGACCCAGCTGAATTCCCCAACCTCCATTGGCAGACCTACATGGAGCATCACTACAAGCCAGGCAGCAGCTCCAACAGCCGGATGCGACCAGAATTCAGGGGCCTCCAGCAGTCGTCCTTGATATATTTGAGGACTCTTCCGGTTTTTGGAACTACGGGACCGGCCCTGCAATGCACCCGGTTCCTCCTCAGTCGGATAGAAAACGGGTCCCTGTGGCTCAATGAGGAAATTCCAATTCATGCCGAAGACATTCATCAGCTTACAGGGCTGTCTCAGAATGGCGCGGATGTCTCCGCTGCCGGCCAGACATCCTCCAAGCACGCCCGAAAGTCGGGTGACTCAGACCTGTACACCAAGTATGGCACTCGCCGGGGGGGCAAAGGTGCCAAAATTGATTTGATCAATAAACCAGAAATTCGGTTCGCTTGCTACCTTATTGCTAGCAAGACGATGCGGCACTATACGAAGGGAGAGTGCACCCTGGATACAATCTCCATTGCGGAGCACTGCATCCAAGGCGTCAGGTTGAATTGGTGCTCTTTTGTGCTTAAAAGAACTCTTCACAGCCTGCGAAGAGAACTACAAGCGTACCACCAGTTTCATTTACGGTTACTTGATTTTAGCTTTCGCCATGTGGAAATGGAACCTTCCTCCTGTCCGGATGCCGGCGGAGACTACCGCGAGCCAGCCTCTCGCGATGAAATACACCCCCTAGCAGGTGTCCTCGGACCCCAGCACCAAACAGGTGAACGCGGAAGCGTTTCGGGCGTGGTACGGGTTGATGACAGACGTGGTGGCTAACCAGCAATGGGTGCCCAGGCACCTGTTGGATGAGTATAGTGAGCAGGTATGGTTCGGGGTAAGCCATAGGCACACTTACCTCCGCCCAACTTGCGTGTCGACACCACCTTCCACATGGCACCCCTTAGATTCCAGTTGAATGATGACACTTTCCACCGCGAGGTCTCTGCATGGCCGGGGGTCACCAAGCACATCCGCGACGGGATCACCCGATATAACTTTGAGTGGATGTTGTCGGCACATCGGCCTGCCGCGACCGGCGCAGCGGGGTCCTCACAGGTTGCGGCGGAACCTCCACAGGATGCAGCTGAGACCGCACAGGACCTGCCCGAATCACTGGTCCCCATCGTACAACACCTCAATGCCCAGGTACGACGACTTAACGTGGTAACCCAAGTTGCTTCAAGTGGTGCCCCTTTATTTCCCTCTTTTTCTAAATTTCAGATCGGTCGGTCTCGTGCTCCCTCCAATACCGCCCCTCTCATTTCTCCCATCCCCGCCAACCTATTCACCTCTACCACCCCTATCATCACACCGATGGGCGAAACGGGCCCAAAACCCGATTCATCAGACCCCCCTCCATCCAAGAGGGCCCGCATTGCTGCCACCGATCCAGTGGTGGATCTTACCGACGATGATCCACCATCCAATCCACTCCCAGGAACGTTGATTCCAGAGGAACCCTTGATCGATCCGTCAGAGTTCCTCAAAATTCGTCTCCCCCCATACCTCTTTCACCCCATCCACCACTCCCTCCACCGGCCGTCCACCTGCCACCTCCTCCAATCCATCCAACTCATCGGCCACTGTATCAGATCCTCTCATCCGGGAAATTTTCGGAGGCGACCACGGGGTGGAATTCACCTCCAGTACTGAAGCCGTAGTACCGCCGGTTGACCTCGTGGCCACACCCCAGGATCCTCCCTCTACTATATCTACCCGGCTGAAAAATGTTGGGGTTGATTCGGCTGACCCTTTCCCGGACCAGACCACGCAGCAAGACCGGCCGGAGTCCGATATGGCCACCTCAATGCAGCAGTAGAAGCCGGTCCATCCTCCTGAGACCTCAAACCGATCAGTGGCCAGTGGCCAACCTTCGCAGGAGCGGGTGCCGGAGCAGGGCGCACCCAGCACGACCAATGCAGAACCATGGGGTACAGCACAACTGTACCTAATCATTCAGCGGGCGGCCCTAAAGGCCGAACAGATTCACTCAGAGCTGGAGCAGCGGTGTACCGAGCAGCACAACCAGATCACGACGCTTACTGAACAGCGCAATCAGCTGACTAGGGAGAAGACCTACCTACAGGAGCAGGTCACCATTTCTTTTCAGGCGTTCTCCGACTTATGGCCCGCTGCAAGGGATCATTATGCCCCACTTCCTGCCAATATAGCGGAGGACAGTGTAGCAATCTAGGCTCACCACCTTAGGACTGTTTTCACTGATCTATGCAGGGAGAACCAGGAACTCCAAGCGGCGTTAGCCGCACGACCTACCCTTCCGGATCCATAGATTGTCCACTCAGAACAGGTGACTGCCAAGCAGACTCAGGCAATTAGTATGCAGGCGACTCTCCATTCCACTGTGGGCGAGGCTTACGCCCTTCTGCGAAGTCTGCAGGAGTGCTCACTCGCTCTCACTGTCAAGACACAGCCTATCTCTGCCCAGCTGCAACAAATTTCCCGTGAAATTCAGGAGATCGCGGACCCAGCACGGTTAGATCAGCTCTATGCCCAGGCGGACGAGCTTGAAATTAAAATGCAACAGACTGAGGCCGACTCGGCAGCGGCCAAACAAGTCATTCGGGAAATTCGTCCACCCATCCGAGCCTGTGCCGAATCCATACAACAGCTGGATGCCAAGGCCGAAGGCCAGCTTGCCACGCTGTTCGGGGCTGTCCCGACGACTATAGACGAGGCTGCCGCCACCCGGATCTCTGAAGAAGCCAACTTGCTTATGCAGGAATGGCAGCAAGCGGTGGCGGACTTCACCGGGCTTAGAGATACAATGCTCCGCAGGGTCCCGGAGTTGGGGCCCTTATTTGAACAACCGCTTGGCGGAGCACAGCAGGAAAGGGCGCGGGGTGAAGGCACAGCAGAACAGAGCATGGGAGCCAGCGGGGAAATGGAAGTGGAGACTGTTATTTGTGATTGACTCGGGGACGAGTCAAGGAATTGTGGTCGGGGCCTGTTGGGGCCCTTGTTTTTGTTTAGTTTTGAAATCTTGGCTAATACATTTTGAATTTTGACCTTTTTTGAGTTGCGGTATGAATACACATGGCAACCGCGACCGCGCCACAACTACCAGGAGTCGCGGAGCTATCAAGGTGGCGCGGAAGCATGCGATAGCTGGAGATAGAACAGGGACAAGTGCAGATGAAGGAAACACACAGCAGAAGACAGAAAGTGGAACACGCAGATAACAGGAGAGAAGCTGGGAGAAACTAAAGTAAAGACACAGAGGAACTGATAGTCGCAAGAGCGGGTGAATAAATAACAGTCACCCGGCTGAAAAGGAGAGGAATGCTGAAGAGGTTGTGAGGCTCGAGACAGGGAAAGACGCACAGAGCGATTGTGGAAGAATCATGCATGTCCTTCCTATGGTTCCTCATCTTCTCCATTCTACCTTTCTGTTTCGAAATCCATCTGTATCAGATTTGTAAGCTATCGTTGAGAATGCCATGTAATCATGTGTTTGGCCAAGAGATTAATACAATGGAAGGTTGCTATCTCAATAAGATGTTTATGTGCTTGTAATGTGTTTATGCTGGTTTAAAATTTTATTTGCAAATGTCTAAATGCTTATTAAGTGATCTTGCGTATATAACTCTGTATATGTAATCAATGCACTGTCCTTCATGAGTTGCGGGTTTTTTCCTTGCCATTGATCTCATCCCCTTCTGCATGTGGTTGCGGCACGCCTCGGGTGAGATGCACTGCTCTCCAGAGCAGGGTGAAAATGCCGGCGTGTTCCTAGACTACACCGGACCCCTTTGTTGGCCACAATTCTTGAACCTGGGTCTTGTCCGCGAGACCTGACTTCTCGCCAACACAAAGCCTGCAAGGGTATTTGGGTTTACGATGCATGTTGGAGGTTTCCTCAACACTACTAACATTTACAGCCATGGTTGGTTGGTTGACTTCTTTCTTATCTTGCTTCTTCTTATTCTTCTTCTTCTTCTTAGTCACCTGGTTACTAGCGTCAAGGCTTTTACCAAGCGAAGAGGAATAAAGGGAGGAAGACATATTGGGCGAAGAAGGTAAAGGGTCAACAGAAGGTTGGTGATGTTGAGATGGTGAACTCTGTTGAGGTGAAGTATCTGGTTGAGGTGGAACAATTGGAGTATTCGGGGGCAACGAAGTTAAAAATAACCATATCAGTAAACCTATTGTAAATATAGGTAATGAAAATGTAGCCATATAAGGAGGACCAACATTTCCAAAGCAAGGAAAAGTACTAGGATTCTCATTAAGAGGGGTTCCTTGGTTGGTAAATTCCAAAACAGTTGCCATTATATTCAACTTCAGTGAATTTTATTAAAAATTTAAAACTAAAATTAACAATTCACAATTCACACCTATGGTCTCTAAAAGTAAAAACAAACAAATGAACACGTGCTATCAAATCTAGGAGTCAAACCACACACAAACAATAGATTCCCGCACTAAAAACACTAGTTGGTGATGAAATCCAACATTGTAGAATTTTAATGCAGAAATGGCGGTTGGAACAGTTACTCCAACAACCTGCTTAATGAAACAGACTGGTGCAAGTTTCTCCACTATTCCATCTCGAGTGAAGATAACCATCTAGATATTCCAAGTGAGTCTAGTCGATGTCTACTCCAGGTACAGTGGGATCTTCCCTCCACCGTCACCTTGGGAAAGAATCCTATAGTTTATGGCCACTAAGGTTACCAACAAAAACAAATATACCTGGGGGAACATTCTACGATCTGACACACACGCAAGGGTAGAGTAACAAAGCTCAATCCCCTTGAAGGCTCCTTGACATAATCCAAGGTTTACCGACAAGTGACCCCAGGCTCCTCGACAATGGTGAATCTGAGGTTTACCATTGTTAATACGTGTATATCTGCTATCGTTTCCAATGAGGAAGGATTGATTACCTCACTGGTTCAGATATGATATCGTGCTTGACTCCTTTAAGAGGAGCCTCCCAGGGCATACATGCTACAATTGGAATTTTTCCTACCGCAAGATCGACTACTTGTTTGGTTTTAATGTCTTGAATAGTTAACTAAAACCTATTCCAAGACACTAGCCTAAGCTATGTTGGTGGAAAGAGCCCTAAAAATGCAAAAATTTCTAGATGAATTTTATTAAGCACTGTGTTATTTAGGCTGTTATTACTCAAAGGGTAAATGGATACGAAACCAATGGTGTTATGACCCGACCCAAAACTGAATGCAATCGAATATGATAATGTAATATTTTCAATTCGATGAATCCTAATTAAAGTAGGGAGAGAGTTTCCATTCACTTCCAACAATGCAAAAAATTGATCAATAAGAGAAAATATAACAAATTCTCTAATGCACTAATTTCATCAAGAAAAACTAATGCTAATCAATTCCATATTTTTTTATTTTTGTGTTTTTAAAGCAAACATAAAAACATGTAAATTCAAATTAAAGAAATTGATCTAAATCTACGATTGATTTTTCAGAATTTAAACTATGCAGTTGTAAATTATGCACAATTCACTTGAAAAGTATGCCAATGTAATCTATAAACATTTTTCATTCATATTCTGAAAATGAGAATTCTAATTATGAAAATGTGATCTATGCAAGAGAATTCTCAAACACAAGATGATTCTAATGTAATCTAAGAACCAATCAAGTGCAAGTAAAGAAAATTGGGTGAGAGTTCCAAAGATCAAAAATAAAAATACTCAAAGGCGATTAACACTCATACACAATTTAGCAAAAACAAAAGAAAAAAGATGCAAAATTGTGAAAATACTGAGACAAACCTCCAAGTAATGACCAAAGGAAATCAAATTAAGAATTTCTCAAAAAAGAGACTCAAAACACCCAATTAACTTAACGGAGATTGATGAGATGAAAAATTTGCTGAAAGAAACTCATAAACAAGGATTTTTGACAGAAAAATACAGATCTGGGTAGATGCTAAGAATCCTAAATTAAATCTAAAATCAAACTAGAAGGAGAAATCTCAAGTTTTTCAAACATTTGATAGGGTCCGCAGGCTCTAGAGCAAAGAGGTGCAGTCCTGCACTGGTTACTCAAGGAAAGTGCGGAGATGCCCGCACTATGCGTGAAGAAAATGTGCGGTCCCCAGAAAACTTCAAGAAAAACAAAAAAATTCTTAAAAATTTTGAAAGAAAAGTAAAACTGAGCTACCCAAGCCAGTATACATCAATCAAAAACCAGAAAAAAACCATTTTCTCAAGTCAAAATAAAAGAAAAACCAAAAATCAAATTCTTTCCCCAGTGGAGTCGCCAATTTGTTGGCCGGATAAATCGATCTTGCAGACAAGACCGATCTCCCTAGTATCAGAAGATAGTCTAGCAAAAAACAGATAATTAAATCTATATTTCTCTCGATATATCATGATTTAAAAGTAAATGCTATAAAAGGTGTTACGATCCTACCTTGATCCAACGCTTGTTTGTAGTAGTCGTCCTTCAGTCGCCCGAAAGAGTTATCTTTGAATATCTGCAATCACAAACAAACAAACATCAAATAGCATCTGCATAGCATATATTCATAAATCATATCTATTATGGTGATCAAGTAATCCATAAAATAAACAATCAAATGACAGCTTATTGAGAAAAACAAACTTATTTGTATTAACTTTGAAATAGTAGAAGAACCTTACAACCTTTTCAGCCTTGATGTTGAACAGGTCCTCCTGGGGTCCGAAGCAGGAATTTCCTCTACTTTGACAGGTCTTGCACTCTTCCAACCGAGATACATATAGGTATGTAATCTTTCCTCATAAAATCTCAGCTAAAGGAGTCTAAGTTCCAACAACGCTTTACCTCAAATAACACTAAAGCTTGAACTCATCAATTGTTACCTTGTAACCCTTTAAGGCTACCCTATGCCTCTTTTTATAGTGCAAAAGAGGAGGTTAAAGTTCCACCTATGAAGGGATAGAATCCTCCTTCAAAGGGATAAGCTCCTCACATCAAGGGGTTAGCTCCTTAAGGCATGGGATACATGAACCTGAAAAGAGCAGTTCTACCACTGCAAGATTCCTTCTAGAGGCTTCTAGAAATGAATGAAAGTGAGATTTTTGAGTTTACTTGCACCTTTTTAATATTTTATAGGGGTTTTCACCCTTAACATAGAGTAATTGTGGTCAGGTACGCAGGAGACATGATAATTAGGTGTGAGACCGTAGGTAAGACAAAGAGAAAGTGCGATACCAAAGTTTTAGAGACTTTTGAGAGCTTTTCTCTTATTTTTAAGGCTTGACATGAGGAAATAATGTTTTAGACTTGCAAAGGAGGAAATTATGAGTGATAATGAGCTCATACAGATAACAAAATGTAAAGGTGACAATTTTCAGTGCAACACCCTGGTAAAGTATAATGCAGATATCAACGCCTCCTCTATGGTTTTCGAAGTGGTTTGAGTCTATGGTTTCCTCCATCACATGCAAGGGTTTTGTTTTGTTTAAATTTTTGTCTCACTCCACATGTGTTTCAAAACTCTTCCTGTTGGCCGGATAAATCGTTCTTGCGGACAAGACCGATCTCCCTAGTGTCAGAAGACAATCTAGCAACAAACGAACAACTAAGTTTGTCTTTCTCTAGATATATTCGTTTTACAAATAAATGCTATGAAGGTGTCGATCCTACCTTAGATCCAAATGCTTATTTGCGGTTGTAGTGCTTCCGTCGTATCAATAATCCTTCGCCGCAACAAGGGCCCTTTTGTCACAAGAAAGTATCATCTTTCGTTGATCCGCAATCACAAACAAGCAGTGGACACAGAGAACTTATTGTTTTTTGTTGCTAGATTAAAAAAAAAAATGAGAGAGATAAAATGCATCATAGCTAGCGATATCCGGCCAACAAATTGGCGACTCAGTTTGTCGCCAATTTGTTGGCCGGATAAATCGTTCTTGCGGACAAGACCGATCTCCCTAGTGTCAGAAGACAATCTAGCAACAAACGAACAACTAAGTTTGTCTTTCTCTAGATATATTCGTTTTACAAATAAATGCTACGAAGGTGTCGATCCTACCTTAGATCCAAATGCTTATTTGTGGTCGTAGTGCTTCCATCGTATCAATAATCCTTCGTCGCAACAAGGGCCCTTTTGTCACAATAAAGTATCATCTTACGTTGATCTGCAATCACAAACAAGAAAATATCAATAGCACCTGTATAACAAATAATCATAAAACATACCTATCATAGTGATCAAGGAATCTATGAAATAAACGATCAAACGACAGCTTATTGAATTAAACAATCGAACGACAATTTATTGAGAAAAATAGAACTTGATTGTATTAATCTTAAAATATACAGAAGAACCTTACAACCTTAGCCTTGATGTTCGAAAGGCCTTCCCGGGGTCCGAAGCAGGAATCTCCTCTACTTTGATAAGTCTTGCACTCTTCCTCCAGAAGCATAAAGAGGTATGTGATCTTTCCTCTCAAAAGCTCAGCAGAAGGAAATCTAAATCTCAACAACACTTCAGCTCAAAAATCTTCTCCAAAAAACTTATTCTTCAATCCTCCATTAATTTAACTTCTCAAAACCTCCCCCAAAAGGCTACCCAATGCCTCCTTTTATAGAGCAGATGAGGAGGTTAGGATTCCACCATTAAAGGGATAGAACCCTCCTTCAAAGGGATAGGCTCCTCACATCAAGGGATTAGTTCCTTAAGGTGTGGGATACATGCACCTTACCAAAGCGTACTCATCCCCAAAAAATCTCATCCAGAACCTTCTAGAATTGACCAAAATTCAACTTTTTTGGTTTAATTTCGCGCATTTTTTATTTTACAGGGGTACCGCACCTATAACACTGGAAAAATGCGTTCTAGAACGCAGTTTATCTTCACCTTACCTGCGTACCCTACCTAAAAACGCAGGCAGGCTTCATATTAACTGCGTACCCAAGGTTTTTTGAGCTCTTTAGGGTTTTTTCTCCAGTTTCAGGGCATGGAATGAGGAACAAAGGTTGTAAGACTTGCATAGGAGGCATGTATGAGTGTTTAATGAGCTCATACAGTCAGCAGAATGTCAAGGTGACATTTTTTAGTGTAACACTTCCTACCAAATATTTCCATCAAAGTTTTAATGAAATTTGCATAGGAATAAGTATTTTCATTCTTTAAAGAAAAGGACTCAAATATCCACCATGCATAGGCCTTACCTCCAAAATGCAGCGTTGCTACTCTGATGGCTTCATCTTCAGAAATATGATGCTGCTGCAAGAAGGTGTCAAGCTCCTCCACCCAATTACTGGCTGAACAAGTAGGTGAACCATCGAAGGTAGATAGGAGAAATCTACCCACATTATGCTGCTTGCTTCTCCTCACCTTGATCTTGAAAAACTCTGAAAAAGTGATATGATCTCTTAACTTCTGAGTTTGAGATTCATACTCATGCAAGAAACCACTAAGAGTTCCCCTCTTAGGTATTCCTTCTTCTTCTCTCTCCCTCATGACCAGGCTGGGCATGTGACTGTGCTATGCATCATAGGGTTTGGCTGCATGCTCACATTACTCAAAAAAAAATATAGAGTTTGATTCAAATTGAAACCCTCTTAGACATTCTTTACACATATCCACCTTCATCTTCTTGAGATCTACATGAATGCTCTGCAAAGTTTGAGACAGAAACTTTGGAAGTTTCTCCTCCTTTCTTCCTCCAAAGAATGGAGTCTTCTTTGTAATATTCCTAAATTAGCTTAATGCTAATAGGAATATTAATTTTTCTTCTGAAATCTAGATGGATGAATAAATGGGCAAGGAGGCTCATGAATTTCTCAAGTATGAATTAAAAATCCCTCATAGTGTGAAAAGGGATCATGAAATAACTAGATCAAGCATCCACATGTGTGAACAATGTCTAAACTATGTGGAAAAGGTCAAGTTTGACCAAGTCAACATCATTTATTCTCAAAGAGTGGACCCTAAATAAAGACAACTCAATGTGAGTGAAAATCAAGCTAGCTAGCCAAAATGAAGACACCTTGAGTGTGAAAGAGGTTGATCACTTGACCAAGTCAACCATGACCATATCTACAACACAATCTAGATGCATTGAACCTCTTTGAGGGACAGCACAGTTCTAGAAGGATACTCTACATGTGAAAGGAGCTAAACTAATGAAGTGGTTTAGGGTTTTTCCGAGACTCCAATATTATAAAAGGAAGAGGAGAGAATTATGAAGGAGTTGTTGAAGATATTATTTTCTGAAGGTATTGTCTGCTTAGACATCCCTTGTTGGGCTTTCCTGTTTAGGATTCCCACTTGCTTCCTTAATCAGCTCTTGGAGGAGACTTTTTCCATCTTGTCCACTATCAGGCTTGGGCCAAGCTTCACCATACATCTACAGCACTGATCCTGTTGAGGGTTGGTTTGTCCTTGTGAGTTGATCCTTGAGGGTTGGAAGACTCTAGATCTGCTCAGATCTAGACTATACTAGTGACTCTTCTTAGTGATTGTGTTTTTTAACCTCCTAGAAGAGTGAATTAGCTAATTGAGCTTCAGATCTAGATTTTGGCATCAGGACAAAGAATTATTAGAGACTACAACACAATTTCTCTCCCTAGACTACGTTATTTGCAAAGGAGAAGTTGCAGGGTGTTTTGTATGCATTTTGGAGGAGATATCTCCATTGTTAGGATCCTTCCTCTCACTGTGGTGATCCATGGATTGGCAATCCAATCCATGTTTGTTTCAGATCTAATCTACTGTCCTATTGTATGATTTAGAAATTTCTGAATAATTCTGCAGATCTGCAACTTTAGATCTCAAATCTACTCTTTGTGCTTCATGTTTTGCATAAAACCCAAAGGGGAATGTATAGATGATATTTTCTTGTACACGGATTTGAATTAGATCTATTTTCTTATGTATATATCTGCTCTAGATCTGATTATTAATAAACTGCTACTTCAGCCCCAATAAATAATGCTATCAAGTTTTTGCAGACTTTTCTTATGGCTGTAGCACCTCATTTCTGAGGATTTTTCCTGTATAGTCTTGTGCTTTCTCTTGTACAATGTATGGGCTGTAATATACATATGATTTGTTGTTATACATATGATTTCTGAACCTCCATATCAGCCTACTACTTTTCTTCAGTGGATCTGCGTTATTTCTGAAGCAGTCCTTTGCATGTAGCTGCAGCCCCTCTCTTTGGGTGTTTTTCAACTAGACTAGTTTGTGGGAGATTTGTTTAACCCCCCTAATTTTATTTGTTTTTTCTCTACTTTTGGATTTAGATCTTAGATGATCTGATATAAGGGATCCAAGAGCTGAAAATTCATTTCTGTGCACAGAATTCTCAGAAGTGTGTTATTTCAGCAGGCTTGCTAAGCTATTCCAATTTTGGAATATTACAGTGGTATCAGAGCTGCTTTCTTGGCTCAGCCTGTGAGCTTCAAGAAGCATGGAGTATTCTCATGAGGATGAGGAGATCTGCAATAGAAACCAGAGTAAACCCTTTTTTTCTGGAGAAAGGAGAGTCACATAACTTCTATCTCAAGTTCTGCAAGGTACCCGAAAAGACATCAGAGAAATGAGGAGGGAAGAGCATGAAGATCCCTCGACCAGATCTACAATATCTATAAATGAAGAAAGTTATAAATACTCATCTCATGGATATGTGCACTTGGCCATATCACCAAATCTTCAACGTTCTGTCAGTGATTTCTTCATGAAGAGGAAGAAAGGAGGTGTGCCCAAGAAGGAGACTCTTGGAGAGTATTTGCGGGAATATGAAGCCCAATCTAAGGAGTTCAAAAATAACTTGAACTTCCAAGGATTCTGCAAGATCAAGAAGGACAAAATCACAAATGGGAAGAAACATGGTCTGGGTAGATTTTTTCTATCTACTTTTTATGGATCACCTAAATGTCCAGTTAGGGTTTGGGTGGAGGAGCTAAACAACTTTTTGCAGCAACATCAAGTTTCTGAATTGAAGCCATCAAAGTAGCAACCCTGAATTTTGAAGGTAAAGTATATGCTTGGTGGTTGTTTGAGTTATTTTCCTTAAGAAATGAAAATACACCTACTTATGCTAATTTTATTGAAAGATTAGTGGGAAGGTTTGATGAAGCTCCATGTGTAACACCTTCTGTTGAAACTATCAAACCATATCAAACAAATATTTTGCATCATTTGGAAGGGTCTATGAATCCAGATCCATTTCTGAAAACCATGGAAGAAGGTATAAGTTTGTTGGATGCTTTTCCAAGGGCAAGATCTCCATTGGATGAAGGGCTCTCTTCTCAAGAGGAAAGCATGAAGATTCCTCCTTCAATAGATGACCAAGGTCTAAGGTCTCTTGTTGATGATGAGGAAATTTTAGTTATTGAGAAGGAGGGGAAGGCAGGAGATGATAACGCAGTCACAACAAAATCACCTCAAGCACCTCTTTATTGGAGGAAAACTAAAGTGTTCTCTCAACTATGGGAAAAATTTGCATACTTGGCTAAGGAGGGAGCCTTGGGAGAAGCCAGCATAGCGCAGAGAATCTCTCATGAATTCAGAAGAGAGGTGAGAAATTTCCTGAAAGGGGCATTGCTATCTTCCACTCAGTTATCTGCACTGAGGAAGGAGGAATCAAAAGTCTATGATGGCATGGACATGAGGACACATGGTAACTCCATATCTTTGGGGAAGCCCATGGTACCTTCATTCATAAAAGAGATGTTTGAACATGACAAGAGGATGTTGACTCTCTTGCATGCATGGGCCAGATTAAGGAAGTATTGGAAGACAAGGACTTTCCGAGGGGAATTTGACTTCCATTTGCTTCAATCTTGTCTTGGGCAAGATTAGCTGCAAAGGCAGCAGAAAAGGGAAGATTATAATGCTCCAACATGTGTTTTTAACATCATACATGTCAAAGAGGAGAGCCATGACATGACAGGGGCTGCATTTCAGACCTCTATAGATCTGTCATTCTTGGGAAGCTTGGATCCTTATTGGGATTCCCAACTCATGATGGAATACTCCAAGGACCTTTTCACATGTGGGATTCTTGATGGGGAAGTAATGGATGGGAGGTTCAAGTTAGTTGATGGAGTCATTTATTTCTATAATATTATTCTTTTTGTTAGAGACTCCAAGCTCAAGGGGAGACTACTAAATGCAACCTATGAGATCCTGCTTTCCAAACCCACTGGTTTCATTAGAGCATATCATACTCTCTTGGGTGGATTCATATGGGAAGGTTTCAAGGAAGACGTGCACTCTCATATGGAGAAGTGCATGAACTATTTATTAGAGAGGGAGGAACATAGATCTTGGGAAGAGCCATCACTCATACCTCCTTCCTCATTGAGTGTGATAGGGGACTCATCCATGAGTTACCTCACTGATTTAAAAAAAGTATGTAGAGGAACTTATCATTCTAAGTATTATGATGTATCTCCTATATTACTATATTTTTCTAACACTCATTTGCAGGACATTGCTCCAAGAGGGGGCACTATTTATGATGGGTTTCATGGGCCACTCAAGGCCATGAACTATGTTGATGCAGGTCATTCCTTGGAGGATCTTGGGAAGTTATTATATTCTTCATGGTGTGATTATTTTACACCAACTATGATGCACCTTCTCCAAGCATCTAGGAGGGATGGGGCAGCAAACAAGCATTGAGGGAGGCACTTGTCATCTCCTATTCTATGGCAGTTAAGGGTAAAACTGTGTTGGTTTCACATGAGGAGACATCTTCCTTCTCCTATATCATACATGGTAGCTAGCATGATTCTAATCATGATTCCATATGTTGTAAATGTTCTTACTCTTGGGAACTGTTGGGTGTGGAGCTTGATTATCTTGTTTACTTTGTATCACAAAATTGGACCCCTGCACCTTAAAAGGGGCGGCAACGCTGCCCGAAATTTAATCGCTGCCGTGGGGGATCCAGGGGGGGCAGCAGCGCTTTTCGGAGCCCCCCCCTGGTGGGGGTTCGGGGGCAGCGCCCCCGAAGCTAAAAACAGATGTAAAATTTCCTGGTAAAAGTATAGTAATTTCTAGTCAATCTGGGCCGTTCATTAGGCAAATGATCTGACGGTAGAAGTTATGTTTAGATTAGGGTTTTTTGCCCTAGAAGGCAACCCCCTAGTATATATGGGGGCATTGTATTGCGGCTATTGATTATGAGTGTATTCTCGGAGCGAGAAACAGAGAGGGAGACTGTGAGAGAGAACAAAGGATATTACAGCGGATCTGCTGTAGGTTTTTTCTCTTCATTTTGTTGGATAATATAAAGGAAGGACTGGATGTTCGAGGTGGACGTAGCCCAAACTGGGTGAACCACGTATATCTGTGTCTCTCTGTTTTTATGTGTTTTGTGTGCTTGTATTTTCCGCATATTTTATGTGTTTCATTGCTCTGTAATATTTAAATTTCTAACAGGAACATGGTTGGAGGAGAGGCACATTGGTGGGATGTGTCCTTGGGGGAAGGCGTTCCCCACTCTTTTTGCATTGTATGCTTCAATGGGAGCATGAGATATTGTGTGGCTATTATGATAAATCACTTGTCTCTTTGTAGAGTGAGCCATATGTTTTTTGGGAACATGCCTCTCATATGTATTGGGGATGAGTTTTCTTATGGATTTCCAAGCTGGGAGGTGATCCACTTCATGTGGATGATAGCATGGAGATGGGAGTCTTTCATGAATAATGAAATTCCCCATGGTTTTCATCACTTCTATCTTGAGGATGCCATGGATCAGCAAGATGGTTTCCACATAGACCTTCAATTTCTTCATGATGAGAGACATTGGGTTTATTCACCAAAGGCCAACTTGCACATTGAGGAGGGACCATTGGAAGGCAAAACTATTGCAGAAAATCTGGAGCAATGGTGGAGACTATTGGATGAGGGGTCCACAAGAGAAGGAGGGAAGATTTTGCAGCACCCTTACAGTTGCTTGAGGACAAGCAACATTTGGGAGGGGGAGACTGTAATTTTCCTAAATTAGCTTACTGTTAATAGGAATATTAATTTTTCTTCTGAAATCTAGATGGATGAATAAATGGGCAAGGAGTCTCATGAATTGCTCAAGTATGAATAAAATCCCTCATAGTGTGAAAAGGGATCATGAAATAACCAGATAAAGCATCCACATGTGTGAACAATGTCTAAACTATGTGGACAAGGTCAATTTTGACCAAGTCAACAACATTTATTCTCAAAGAGTGGATCCTAAATAAAGACAGCTCAATGTGAATGAAAATCAAGCTAGCTAGCCAAAATGAAGACACCTTGAGTGTGAAAGAGGTTGATCACTTGACCACGTCAACCATGACCATATCTACAGCACAGTCTAGAAGCATTGAACCTCTTTGAGGGACAACACAGTTCTAGAAGGAGAATCTACATGTGAAAGGAGCTAAAATAATGAAGTGGTTTAGGTTTTTGACAAGACTCCAATCTTATAAAAGGAAGAGGACAACAACATGAAGGGGTTGTTGAAGATATTATTTTCTGAAGGTATTGTCTGCTTAGAAATCCCTTGTTGGGCTTTCCTGTTTAGGATTCCCACCTCCTTCCTTGAGTAGCTATTGGAGGATACTTGTTCCATATTGTCCACTATCAGGCTTGGGCCAAGCTTCACCTTACATCTACGACGCTGATCCTGTTGAGGGTTGGGTTTTCCTTGTGAGTTGCAGCAGTGGAAGACTCTAGATCTACTTAGATCTAGACTATACTAGTGACTCTTCTTAGTGAGTGTGTTTTTTAACCTCCTGGAAGAGTGCATTTGCTGATTGAGCTTCAGATCTAGACCTTGGAATCAGGACAAAGCATTCTCAGAGACTACAACGCATTTTCTCTCCCTGGACTGCGTTATTTGCAAAGGAGAATTTGCAGGGTGTTTTTTCTGCATTTTAGAGGAGAGATCTTCGGTGTTAGGATCCTTCCTCTCACTGTGGTGATCCATGGATTAGCGATCCAATCCATGTTTTTTTCAGATATGATCTACTGTCCTATTGTATGATTTAGAAAATTCTGAATAATTCTGCAGATCTGCAACTTTAGATCTCAGATCTACTCTCTGTGCTTCATGTTTTGCACAAAACCCCAAGGGGAATGTATAGATGAGCTTTTCTTATACAAAAATTTGAATTAGATCTATATTTTTATGTACAGATATGCTATAGATCTGAGTATTAATAAACTACTGCTTCAGCCCCAACAAATAATGCTATCAAGTTTCTACAGACTTTCCTTATGGCTCTAGCACCTCATTTCTGAGGATTTTTCCTGTATAGTCTTGTGCTTTCTCTTGTGCAATGTATGGGCTGTAATATACATCTAATTTTCTATTATACATGTGATTTATGAACCTCCATATCAGCCAACTTCTTTTATTTAGTGGATCTATGTTATTTATGAAGCAGTCCTTTGCATGTAGCTGCAACCCCTCTCTTTGGGTGTTTTTTAGCTAGACTAGTTTGTGGGAGATCTGTTTAACCCACCTAGTTTGATTTGTTTTTTCTCTAATTTTGGATTTAGATATCAGATGAGCTAATCTAAGGGATCCAGGAGCTAAAAACTCATTTCTGTTCACATAATTCTCAGAAGTGCGTTATTTTAGCAGGCTTGCTGAGTTGTTCCAATTTTGGAATATTACATTATTTCCCGTCATCTCTTCTTCTCCTTGTCTTCTAAATAGAATAGTTGCTAAGATCCACAGGATATGCCAGAAATATGCTCTGATACCACTGTAATATCCCAAAATAGGGAAAATCTACAATGTTAGGAATATGTTATAGTATTCCTAAATTGGAGATCCAGCAATATGTAAACACAAACTTGAAATAGCAGTGAACAACATCATACCAAAATGTATGAAAACCATAAAGCCATTTTATTGTATATATCAGCAGAAAATAAGTACAATACACATCAGATGATCAAGGCAAACAAGCCTCCCATGAATACACATGTGAATAGTGAAATGTTGCTGCATAGCAGAATGTCTATGGATCAAAACTACGCAGTCCAAGATGAAGTATTGCTACAGGAAATACATAAAAACATATATATGCATATATATGGCTGATACAATGATGAGAGGGAAGATCTAAGCTCCC
This sequence comes from Pinus albicaulis, assembly GCA_034641835.2. NCBI lineage: Eukaryota > Viridiplantae > Streptophyta > Pinopsida > Pinales > Pinaceae > Pinus > Pinus albicaulis. The sequence goes on from CM076581.1 coordinate 54,779,607, forward strand.
GAATATTATTTCAAGTCAATCTTGGAAGGATTGGCTGAAATATGAAAAATTGCAGAAATGCCGGAGTTGCAGGGTAGCAGCGGCAACTCAAGAACTGGAACTGGATGGAGATGACTGAATATGCTACATAAAATGAATAAAAATCCTCCAATGGATCTCTCTAGTTAAAATTTGATTCTATCACCGAAGATCTCACCCTCCAAACAATCTGCAAAACCCCTACTGCAAATGATCACTGGAAATAACGCAGTCTCTGATGGATACTGCATTGTAGGAGCAAGGGAATGAGTTGGCCCAATGCCAAGATCTGCAATAAGCTCTGAAACCTTTCTCACTAACCTTCAAAAGGAATGGAAGCTTCCTCCTCTAAAAAAAAACTCCATAAATGGTGTTGTGGTACCTCCACTGCAACACAATGTTATACTTGAGAAAAAATAACATTGTAGCTGAAGGAGGTGGCTTGGCCTTGAACCTAAATGTGGAGAATGAAGTACAAGATCCTTCAAGAGGCCTCTCTTGGAAGGATAAGGATTCATAAACATGAGATCCTTGTGCTAAACAGGACTGCAAATCTGCTAAACAACAGGAGACTGCACAAGAGTCTAAATAGACCATAAAATCAATAATTCACAACATGAGTAACAACGGCTGCCTTGCCCTCATTTTAAACAAGTGAGAAATCTCTTCCCATGGGTCCCACTCCTTAGGGTTTCATCCACCAAGGAAACTTCCTCCCATTCACACTGCGCTGTCTCTCCAAGTGGTCTCCACCTCTTATCCCAACACTGTTGACTTGGTAAAACTTGACCTTGTCCTCATGCAAATGTCCTCTTTCATACTTGAGGGTATGAAATCCAGCTCTTCTGAATATCCCTTTTCATATTATGAGTGATTTTATTCATTATTCTGCAATGTATGGGCCTCCTTACCCAGTTATTTACCTCCTATGTGTAAACAACAAAATTTAATATTCCATTTAGCTGTGTGCTAAAGTGGGAATATTACAGGAAGTCACCTTCCCCTCCGTTTTTTATGGACAGAATAGCCGTGACTCAATTAGACGCAGTAGAAAGTTTTGAATGGGAGAGAGTTCTTCAAAATTGATCCCAATATCGGTTAATTCTAAAGCTACCCGGGTGTTCACAATGCGCCATGTGCAGAGTTAAAATAAACTTTAGGTTTTTCATTTGTGCCAAGATTTTTTTTATGTGTAGTGATATACCTCAAGGTTTGGCTGCCAAGTAAAACATGTTAATTTTGCCACTGACTTTCATTTTGTTTGTAGAATTATGAGGACAAGGGCCAAGTGCTTCATACACGGTGGGGCCGAAGACTTGGTTAAAATTTTTGGGTTTAAACTTTGGACGCCCTATGTTATGGCGCGTGGCCTAATTATGGTGGGTTTTGTTTTATTTAATTTTTAGACTATTAAAACCCATGCCATATGCACATGCTATATTCTAAAAAGGTATTGAGCATGAATTGGGTTTCATTTTTTTTTTAACCCCATAGTCCTTTGATGCACATGTTTTGTAATGGGGGATTTGACTTATTTTCACCTTCCAAGTGCATATGTTATTTGGCACATATTATGTAAAAGGGTGGATTTTTTGTTTTTCCACCATTAGTTCTCTTTGTTTTGTACACTTTATATAAAAGGGGGGTTTGAAAACTTGGTACTTTTCCCTTTGTGCACATGTTTGGCACATTAAATTGCTTGTAATTTCCATGCAAAACGGACCTAGTTGGCATCATATTTTGGCATCGAAAAACTGGCATGTAAATTGTTGAATGCCATGTAAAAGGTCATAGTTTCCATGAAATTCATGATGCAAAAGATGATTATGAAGAATTTTAAAAGGCTTATTTTAGCCACTCTGAGAGTGAGAGGCGTATTTTTGTGCATTAAGCCTTTCTGGATTCTTTGTAATCAAGTTGAATAAGCGATTTTCCTAAGCCATTTTGGCATGTAAAATTGACCAATGAACTCTTGGAAAGTGTTTCAAAAGATGTAAACATGTATGATCAGCTATAGGTTGCAACTTTAGGCAGATGTGGGCTTTTGCATTCTGATTTTGAAGGACTGAGGTGAAGGAATCTTGAATGGATGTGCCTTTTCATACATTTGTGTTGCAGCTTTAGACAGATGTTGGCTTTGCATCCTGATTCCGAAGTATGTTGGGTGAAGGATTCTTCAAAGGATGTGTCTTTTCATAAATTTGTGTTGCAACGGTTGTAGGTGTTGCCTTTGCATCCTGATTCCAAAGTACGTTAGGTGAAGGAATCTTCAAGGTATGTTCCTTTCCATATATTTGTGTTGAAATAGTTGTAGGTGTTGGCATTACGTTCTGATTTCGAAGTACAACAAGTGCAGGAGTCATGTGGGGATGTGCCTTTCAGAGACATGTGCATAAAATTGATGATGGATTGAAGCTAAGACTTTTGGATACCAAAAGTTTCTTTGTGGGAGGTGTGATCCGAAAGGATCTTCACACATGAAATAGTTTTGTGCCATGTTGATTTGAAGTTGGTGACACAGTGCTTAAGTGGATGAAATTATGCTCATGCATTTTATGAGCCTTTATTAAACCCATCCATTATTATTCTCTTTTGATATAAATGGTTAATATTTGTGAGAGGAAATTTGTCTCACATATTATTCATTTAATATAATTACGGAAATTGGTTTTTATGTGAGAAACCACCTCACACCAATTCTCTATTTTCTCAATTGTAGGTTGAGAGAATCAAGGGCATGGTTGAAGAGTCTTTAGGTGGTTTTGAGACTTTTCCCAATTATGAGCCTGAGATAGTTGGAGATCCTACTTTCATGGATCTTGTTTTTCCTTCCTTGTAATTAGGCCCTACAATTGTGGGTCTTGTAATTAATGCTCTTTGTTGGAGAGTGTGTGAGGGAAAACTATATATATTCCTTATGTGAGCCATGAGAAAGGGGGTAAGAAAAGAGAGAATGCTTAGCTATTGAGAGCCATAGAGCTTAGCTAACGCTCGAACATAGAGCTTGAATGTAAGAAATCTTGGAGAGCTTACTTTCAAGAAGGAATATAGAAGATATGCATTCCAATTGAAGCAGATCTAGAGATGGAGGGGTGAACTCCGTTACCAATTGGTTGTCTCTCCCTTACTTACGTGCATGTGATTCTTGATATGTTAAGTTCATTTACTTATGTTTATGTGTTTATGAACTATAATAGATGGACTAAAATGCTCATTTAAACCTGTATAAGCCATATTCAATTTAAAATATCATCACACCGTAAAATTTCGTTAGAGTAGTACTCGACCCATGATCGGATCACACGGGAAGGTCCCCAACAGTCAAAGACCCATGCATACAATGAGAACTTGTTCTGAACAAAGGTGCCACACCAATATTATGCATGTGTGTGCTACATTCAACCTTATTTCAAATAAAAACACCCCTGAGGGCATCAATAACTGTCATCATCAACCAACAACAGGTCACTACCAAAAGTGACATAAAAAAACCACTATCTGTCAGATAAGATTAACTAGTCAAAACATCACGAGCATGGGACATGCTCACCTTGTTGAAATATTTTATTCATTCTATCTCTTGCAGGTTTCCTACAGAGCATGGTGTCTTTTTTACTTAAGACAAGGACTCTCCCAACTTAGTTCCAAATCAAGTTACCCTCTCTCTCTCTCTCTCTCTCAAAAGGATCACATAGAAAAGAAACCATAAAATATTTCGGCTATACAGTTCTTCCTAGACCTCATACATTAGGGGGAAAATATTAACATTGGAAAATTGTACATGAAAAAGACATTAAAAATTTCAAGCATAAGGGATAGATAAAGGTTTCCAGAGAAGGAATACATTAGGAAGAGCCAAAAATTTAATTCTTCCTAAGTTCAAAGGAAAAATTTATGGACAATGCATAAGCAACAAGGAATTTTGGCACAGAGTGTGACTATTTCTTCAATATTCACACAGTCTTAGGGATGAAGGAATGTCACCATATGGGACCACTTGAAATGCTTGGTTAAAAATATTCTCACTCAACCTAACCAAGTATAGTCGTCTTTGAGGCACCTTGAGGCTTTAATGCAACACACAAAGGAATCCTATATCCACTCTTGTGTCACCATCCATCTCGAGCCAAGAGAATGAGGGATAATTTGAAAATGGTCTATACAAGCTAGCCTTTGGAAGAAGAATTGGAGACACATTGTTATGTTGGCCAAATTGCTTCATAGAAAAATAGCTTGCATAGTCTAGCAACAGAGGGATTGGAAGGACTCATATGTTGGCCACCTAACATCTCAGTCCAAGAGAGAGAGGTTCACAACTTGATCTTGATCTACCATCCTTTGAGAGAGGGAGGAGACGCTTTGAGGAACTCAATTGAAAGAGACCTCCTTGTTTTTTGTATTTGAGATGAATAACTCAAAGGACCCTCTTCAAGTGTTTAGCATTGTATCTTTTTTTTACCACCAACACCTAATAAAGGGAGAACTCTCCACTTGTGTTATTAGGTTGTTTGCTCCATCAAGATTTTTTATTTTGTATCTTGTGTTTTGATTTGTTTTTAGTGTTGTATGCTTAGTTTTACCTCAAAATTAGTATACATTATGATGAATATGTTCCACTAACAGTAGGCAATCATTTTTCTATGTGATCTTATGTAGGTAGCAACCAGTTTGCTAAAGAATTGTATTTAGTATGCCCTTGTTCCAAATACACTACCACACCATCTAATGTAGAAGAGTGCACCAAAGCTAAATTTGGTGATATGTAAAGGTGCAACACATGTAGGAGTGAAAACAACAAAAGCAACACATGTGACAGGAGGAAAACATGAAGACGACACTTGATAAATGTGAATGACCTTGAAAGAAACACATGCAAAAGTTAATATAACAAAACAATTATTCTTATTAAAGTGAAAGAAATCAAAAGAGAAAAATTTGAACGTAAAAGTGACACTTGTGAAAGCGACGGTTCGTAAAAGTGACAGTTGAGAAAAATCACCGGAATAGAAATGCCAACACAACCAAAGTGAGGGAGATTGTGTATGAAAGTGTGCACTGACTTTCAACATGAGTTGAACATTACACAGACAATGTCTAGATGGATGGTGCTATGCTTTTTTAATATTGCATAAATAAAGTGTGCTCATGAGTTCAACTGGGACTATGCATATGTGAGCCTAAGTGACTTTGAAAGTTAGACCTTTGAGAAGAATACTTAAATGATTTGACAAACATAATTCGAACATTAAGGAATCGTAGACCGATAGATTATGAGATCCTTAGTGGGATCCAAAATTCAAGTGTGGGAAAATTTTTGGAGGGTGTTGATTACAGCATCATCACTTGGCGACACACTGGTAGAACTCCAACTTCTTTGTTTAGTTTTAATTCTCTAAGTGCAAGGAATTAATCCTTCATGAAGTATTTATTTTCCATTTATATTACTCCATATTTTCCACTTATCCCAATTATATATATAATACCCTCTATTATTTTCTCAACTTGAAACACTTCAATATAAGACTAGGAATTCCTCAACGGTTTCGATAGGGGAGAAGGATAGTAAGTATATTGAGATTTAAGCACATTCCCTGGTGTTTCTCCACTAACAACAAGCCTGAATAGTACCCTGACAGAGTCACCTCAAGATAACACAAGCATCACTTCACTACCATCAAGCTTGGATAGTACCCCGATGAAGTTTCTTGCTTCACCATATGCGCATGAATCCTTTCTCTTCTGTCACACTTTATTTATTTTATTTACATAAATATTCTTATACACTTATTTATTTACCAGGGCAGAAGATGGATCCCGACTTATTGAGAGAAGAAGAGGTTGTTCCTTGTTTTAAGGGATTTAAAAGACACATGCTAGTTTTAAAGTTTTTCTCCTTTCCCTTCTCTACTCGGTTGATTCAACAAGTCGAAACATCATTCAATATAAATTTGGGTTAGAATGAAGATCCTAATAAATATGAAAGCTTCGTAGTTTGACCAGAGGATTTTTGTCTAGAACGAATCGTATTTTCCATTCAAACATCATCAACTTTAAAGATATGTAAACCTAATATAGGGAAGAGGATAAGAGATAAGCCAAGCATTGTTCATCATCACAATTACCCTGTTCAAGTTTTTCCATATTTTCTTTTGAGCCAAAAGTAACATATTTCATGCAAAGTCTTCTTAAGAAAACACATAGAAAAAAAAAAATGAAGAAACAAGAAACAAAGAAAATGGAGACTGAACCCAAAAGTATCATACAAAAATAAAACATATGCAAAGGCTAAATGGAGAGTAGGAGAGGGTGGATGCAATGCAAAGGAAACTAAAGGCAACTAAGCCTACTCGTAACCTAACCAACTAGAAGGTTAGGGATAAGTGTAATGCTATTTCTAATGAAGCCAACATAATTTATTCCAACCTGCAATAAAAAATATAAGACCAATGAAAAATGACGTAATGTAATGTAAAATAGAAAATATAATAACTTTAATATCCTGCACATATGATAGAAGGTATTTTCTAGATGTAGGAAGATATACAGTTCTTATCCAACCTAGTACATTACCTTTTCGATGAAAATCATAATCAAACAAACCTTGATGGCTCCTTGTGAATGTACGTGCACTTATATTGTCTTCCTTAGCAAAAATCAAGAGAAATTTTTTATAGCATCATTTACCACCTCTATATACTTGATGAATTATGCATTGGCCTTGGGCAACACTTCCATTCATACTTGATCAAACTTCTTAAAAAACAGTGTTTTGAATTCCATACGCGACTCTGCCCAGTTTTTTCCACGTGCAAATGCAGGTCCATCCATAACTGACCTGTTTATGCTATTTAAAATATTAAAAAATATAAATCTCCCTATAAATGAGCTGGGGTTTACGGGTTTTCCCTGTAACTTAACTACCCCAGCCTGTGGCCTAACTGTTTCTCAGCTGAAAAAACTGATTTGAGGAAGTATAAATACACCTCAAGGGAACGGCCTAAGGGAGGAGAGAGAGAATGATATTGATATTATCACCTATTTTAGCCCTAATCAAGTATTATATTTCCCTATGCCTCCTTGATCAGGTGATCATGTCCTAAGTGAAAAAAATGCTCAAATTTGGAACTACTCAGAACTGGTAATAAATTGATCGACCGGATAGTGTTCGTCATTACGATCCTAACGCCGTGAAAAAAAAATCAAATCCAATGTCATATGTGGAAGATATTCAAGTTTTAATTTTGCCCAGTAACCTTCAAAACAACACTTTGGAAAGCAAAATTGGCATCTTCAAAATTTTTGTGGAAAATGGAAAATTTTATTATTTTATAAAAATTTGGATGGCCTATCAGTGGGTGCCATGTGGCCTGCCCGGAGGCTGCCATGTGGCCCTAGGCCTAAAGGTTCGATCTGTTAAAAAAATTGGATGATATAAAAAATGGTGGATCATTCGACCTGACCCGACCCGGGTGGGCACGGGTCACCCGCGAGCAGAGTGTGAATGCGGGTCAACAAAAGGGTCAGAAGTGAACGTGGTAGGGTGTGAACGCAACGACAGGTGGTGTGTGAACGTGTCAGGTAGTGTATGGTCAAACATGCAAGCGGGTCGAATGTGCACATGGGTCGAATGTGCATGCGGGTCAGCGCTGCACGAAGGAGCGGAACTCGGGCCTTATCCATTCGGCGGTCATGTCGATGGCTCTGGCCTTAACCACCGCAATGTGACCACTAAACTTTGAAAATTAATGCCTCCCTAAATACGTGGAAAACTAGAGCGGAGCCCCCAAATTCGGTGATAATCACTATTTTAGTGAAGTTAACTCCAGTATTTCCAAGTTTGGTGGAGGGTTTGTAGGCCAAACTGGACAAAACTTCAGTTGGGCATAACTTTCACTAGAAAGAACCTTTTGGAGAAATTTTGTTTTTGATTTCAGGTATTTTGAGAATTCCAGAGCCAATGGCATAGGTTTTAGAGTCAACAGAGCTGATATTAAGGTAATTTTTTAGCACATAATCTTGGAGAGCCATCAGGGCCTAGGGAGTGTTAGAGCTATATTGGGCTATGGTTACCCATTGGAGGTGAAACAAAAGTCAATATTTACTTTTTTCTATGTTTTGAACTCATTTCCACAGCTTATTTTTCTTGTTTAAGCTTTCTTATCACTGTATAACCAATTTGAGCATCTAATAAGAGTAAGGACATGCCCATTTGGGGGCCTTGGACTCGACAGATGTAGCCCAGGAGGGATGAACTGCCTCATCAGTTGCTATGTTATATTATGTGATTTTATATTTCTGTGTTTTTCAGATTTAATATGTTAAACAGTAAAAAGAAATAACACTCCTTCACACATAATACTTAGAAATTTACCAAAAAACACTTTGGTTCACTTGCAAGACTATATAAACACTTTGCACATATAATTTTATGGAAATGAATACCTTGAATAGCAAATACAAGTAGTTTCATTTTCAGATCATGAGTGTTAACTTCTACAAGTTCTAAAGACAGAGTCTGTAAAGGGCCAGGTAACCTCTGGATCTCATCCTTTTATCAAAGGTGACATATTCAGTAAATGCCACTACAGTCAATCTCTGGAACAGATCTAAGAAGTTGCATTTTCAAATCAGTTTGTATCAGAGCTATGGTTTAGAGCTAGAGTTTTTACTCAGCATTTGTTTTGTGCAAAGATTAAGTCATTTGTTCGCAATTTTTGATGCTGACTAGGTTAAAACTCAATAAGGTGAAGGAAACTTGGTTAGTGCACAAACTAATCCACAACCAAGAAGGGCTAGAGAACCACCTCCAAGATCCCTAGAAGCAGTTACAAGCGTGTATTCAAGAGAAGGTGAAACTCCTGAAGAGATCGATCCCAAGGAAGAAGAAAGGGTATTTCGAAAATCTTTCTTGGATATGACTGAAATGGTAAGGATCCTCTATCAAGAAAGAAATGATAGGATTGCTGGAGAAGGTTCTAAAAACCAGAAATAAGGAGAGGATTACTCAGGAGGAAAGAAGGGTAATGATCAGTCAAAGAAAGGGAATGGAGGAAATGGTGATCCACCATCTCCATCGTCATCCTCTTCCTCATCATCATCTTCCTCGACTTCGGTAAATCAGTCACATAAGTCGAAAACCACTGTTAAAAATACTTTTTTAAAGCTTGATGTCAAATTTGAATTGCCAATGTTTAACGGTGAAGTGAATGCAGATAAATTAGATAATTTGATCAAACAATTGGAAGTATATTTAAGGATTCAAAATCTGCATGATGACGACACCAAAATACAACTAGCCTCGCTAAGGATGGATGGAGCAGCTTTGGTATGGTGGGAAGCCAAGACCAAAGAGGAAATCAAGAAACATGGTAATATTACACTATCATGGACTGAATTTATTACTGCAATTAAGAAACAACTTTATCCTCTTGCTCATCTTCAAAAGGCTATAATGAACTGGCAAAAATTTAGACAACTTAAGGGACAAAATGTGCATGACTATACCCAGGAATTTAGGAGAAGAGCACTCTTATTAGGGGTAGACTTACAAATTCAAGATACTTTGATGAAGTATATATGTGGTTTGCACAATTACCTTAAACACAATATCCTTATGTTTAATCCTACTTGTCTAGATGAAGTTTGTGTACAAGCTACGCATTTAGAGGCTAGAAGGAAAAACACTTTTGATGAGGGTAGAAACAAACCTTTCAAAGGGAAGAACAAATATAAAACATTTAAGGGAAAAGGTAAAAAGAATGCATCTATCAAAAAAGAGGGTGAAAAGGTAATTTGTAAACATTTTTCAAGAAAGGGCCATGAAGAGAAAAACTGTTGGAAATTACATCTTGAAAAAAGAAACCAGTTTAACAAAAACAAGGGAAAGAAGAAAACTGCAGCTACTGCAACTACACCTCAAGATTTAGGTGATGATTCAGGGGATGAAACCAAAATTTCAGCCATGGGTTTGAAAAGTATGAAGGGAAAGGAAACTGAAACTAAAGCAAGCACTAGTACTTCAAACTATCATGTACAAGCTCCTAGTGAGGAAGAAAGAATTGAATTGTTCCATGTGAGGGTAGTCTCAAATCATACTAACATTGACACACTGTTTAACAGTGGGTCACAAGCAAATCTTATATCAGAAGACTTGGCCAAATAGCTAAAACTTGATACCATTCCACATCCAAAGCCTTATCCACTTGGGTGGATATGCAAGGATGCAAACTTACAAGTCTCAAGAAAGTGCATATTGCGATTCGCCATAACTGCACACTTTATTGACACAATTGAACTTGATGTGGTGCTGATTGATATATCAAGAATTGTTTTGGGAAGTCCTTAATTATTTGACAGGAAAGAGATCTTTCATTGCAATGAAAACAAATATCATCTCTTTAAAGATGGCAAGGAGTTCATTGTCAGAGCACATTGCAAGAAGACAAATAGATGGTAAATGCGGGACAGGTAAAAAGGCTAGTCAATTCTAGCAAGAGCTTTGTACTTCTCATGGTTAAGCCCAAGGTTGATATGAATCATGAGTCATTTGAAAATTGTGATTCTAAGCTTAAATCAGATTTATATGATGTATTTTATGCACAACATGAGATGTTTCAGGAACCGATAGGTTTACCTCCTAAAAGGGAGACTCAACATGAGATCCATTTACATCAAGATTGTCCTCTTCCTAACATCGGCATGTACCACTTGTCTATCATGGAGAATATGAAATCAAGAGGCAAATTAAAGACTTTTTGGACAAAGGATTCATAATACCAAGCACTTTTCCATGCGGGTCACCAATAGTGTTGATTCCAAAGAAATATGGAACTTGGCGCATGTGTGTGGACTCAGGGCATTGAAAAAAATAACGGTAAAGAATCGTTACCCACTTCCAAGGATAGAAGATTTGTTGGATCAGCTGAAAGATGCTAAATATTTCACTAAATTGGACTTACGTAGTGGTTATCATCAAGTTATAATTGCAGAAAGTGACATTTGGAAGACAACTTTAAAACCAAATAGGGACTCTTTGAGTGGCTTGTTATGTCGTTTGGTTTATGAAATGCACCTGCAACTTTCATTCGGGTAATGGATGATGTATTACGTCCTTTTCTTGATGATTTCATTATTTCTACTTATATTACATCTTAATTTTCAGCAAGACTAGATAATAGCATGTCATGCATGTTAAGAAAGTACTTAATGTTTTGAAGGAAAATCAGTTATTTCTTAAAATGTCAAAGTGTGAATTTGGAAAGACTTCTTTGGTTTATTTGGGAAACATAGTAGGAGGAGGCGCTTTGAGAATTTATCCTTCCAAAGTAGAAGCCATTGTGAATTGAACTACTCGCAAATCCATTACAGAGGTAAGAAGTTTTTTGGGTGCAGCTCAATATTGGAGGAAGTTTATTTCTAACTTCTCTGCCATAGCAGCTCCTATGCATGCAGTGACTAGTGTGAAGCATGCTTTCCAATGGGGAGTCAAGAAACAAAAATATTTTAAGTTTTTGAAGGAGAAGATAAGTTCAACTCCAGTTCTTGCATTACCGGACTTGAGACATCCATTCGAGATTCAGACAGATGCAAGCGATTACGCCATGGGTGCAGTTCTCTTACAGCATGGTAAGCCTGTTGCATTTCATTTTGAGACATTTAATGGTGTTGTTGTGAATTATCCTACATATGATAAAGAGTTGTATGCATTGGTAAAAAGTGTCAAAAAATGGAAACACTATTTGATTGGCAAAGAAACAATTGTTCATACCGACCATCAGCCTTTACAATACTTGCAATCGCAAAGTAAATTGCAGCAGTCATGGCATTTCAGATGGATGGGCTTCCTAAAAAAATTTCACTTGGTAATAAGGTACAAGAAAGGTATTTACAACAAGGTTGTTGATATGATTTTAAGGCCTATTATTAGTGCTAGTACTTTGCTTAAGAATGATTCTATTGTGCATGAGAGCTACATAGAACAGTATGCATCAGATGTTGATTTTAAGGATGTGTATGCTAACTTGAGTGAAGGGAAGCATGTTGAGGAGAATGATTATCATTTGCATAAGAATTTGCTGTATCATATGGGAAAGTTATGTATACCACAGGGGGAGAGATTAAGCATGATGAGAGAGGCTCATTCTTCTCTCATAGCTAGACATTTCGGGGTAAGCAAAATGGTGGCACATTTATAGAGGTATTGTTATTGGCCTCGCATGGTAGATAGTGTTTCACGTTTCATTAGAGGTTGTTCATTATGTGCTACAAGCAAGCCTAGAAATAGGAAGCTTCGTTTATATACGCCATTGTCGGTACCTTCTAGACCATGGGAAAGTGTTTCTATGGATTTTGTTGGAGGGCTACCATTATCTAGAAAGCAGCATGGTTGTCTTTATGTAGTAGTTGATCGTTTCAGCAAGATGTGTATTATTATGCCTTGTAAGAAAAATATAACTGCTGAACAAACTGCGGATTTATATTTTCAACATGTATGGGTTCATTATGCCTTCCCTACTTCTATTTTTAGTGACAGGGATTCTAGATTTGTGGGGCCTTTTTGGTCCAATTTATGGAAGATGATGGACACCAAGTTGAAGAAGAGTACTTCTTTCCATCCGCAAACCTGTGGCCAAACAGAGGTAGTGAACAGAACCATTGTACATATTTTGAAAGGTTATTGCAGCAAGCATCCCAAGCTTTGGGATGAGCATTTTCACTACATTCAACATGCGTATAATCGGGCCAAGCACTCTTCTACAAATACTTCACCTTTTGAAGCTTGTTTTGGGTATTTGCCTAAGTCACCTTTAGATTTTATTATTGAGAAGGATGTGGCCATTGATGGTCATAGTGACATTGACAAATCTTGCATGTTCATTGAAAGAATTCAACTCATACATCAGCAAGTTCAAGAACAACTTGAAAAAAGTCAAGGCAAGTACAAGGAGAGGCATGATAAACACATAATTGATCATAAGTTTCAAGAAGGGGATGAGGTATGGTTGCATATTAGTAAGGAAAGAATTCAAGGAGAAGGTAAAAAGATGAAGCCTATTCGTTATGGTCCATTCAAGATCCTTAAGAAAGTTGGAAATAATGCTTTTCAATTAGATTTTCCTTCATACATGCAAATGTATTCCGTTGTGAATGTGCAAAATTTACGTTTGTATGAACCTCCTTTAATTGTTGATATTGAAAGCGACATTCAGCTACCATACATAGAGGATTTCTCGCCAGAATTTTTGGATGAATTGAAAGAGGATGCTATCCTTGACAGAAGGACACACACTTCGAGGAGGGGAAATGTTGATTATGTTCAGGTTGGTCTTAAAGGTAGAAAACCGAGTAAGGAAAAGTGGATTGGGGTGGAAAAGGTGAGGGACCTGTACCCTCATCTTATTAACAGGTAATTGAAGGCTTTTTGGGCCAAAAGCTTCCCAATGGGGAGGTGTGATCAGGTGATCATGTCCTAAGTGAAAAAAATGCTCAAATTTGGAACTGCTCAGAAATGGTAATAAATTGATCGACCGAATAATGTTCATCATTACGATCCTAACTCCACAAACAACACTCAAATCTGATGTCATATGTGAAAGATATGAAAGTTTTAATTTTTCCCTGTAACCTTCAAAACAACACTTTGGAAAGCAAAATTGGCATCTTCAGAATTTTTGTGGAAAATGGAAAATTTTATTATTTTATAAAAATTTGGATGGCCTATCAGTGGGTGCCACATGGCTTTCCCAAAGGCTGCCACATGGCCCCAGGCCTAAAGGTTTGATTTGTTTAAAAAATTGGATGATATAAAAAATGGTGGGTCATCCGACCCGACCCGACCCGGGTGGGCACGGGTCACCCGCGGGCAGAGTGTGAACGCGGGTTAGAAAATGGGTTAGAAGTGAATGTGGTAGGGCATGAAAACAATGGAGGGTGGTGTGTGAACGTTTCGGGCGGAGTATGGTCGAACATGCATGCGGGTCTGCACTACACGAAGGAGCGGAACCTAGGCCTTATCCGTCCGGCGGTCATGCCGACGGCTTCGGCCTTAACCACCGCAATGTGACCACTACACTTTGAAAATTAATGCCTCCCTAACCGTGTGTACAACTGGAGCGAAGCCCCCAAATTCGGTGGTAATCACTATTTTAGTGAAGTTAACTCCACTCCTTCCAAGTTTGGTGGAGGGTTTTTAGGCCAAACTGGATAAAACTTTAGTTAGGCATAAATTTCACTAGACAGAACCTTTTGGAGTGAATTTTTTTTTTGATTTTGGGTATTTTGATCATTTTAGAGCCAATGGCATAGGTTTCAAAGTTAACATAGCTGATATTTAGGTATTTTTTTAGCAGAGAAGCTTGAAGAGCCATCAAGGCCTAGGGAGTGTTGGAGCTGTATTGGGCTATGATTACCCATTGGAGGTGAAAAAAAGCCAATATTTACTATTTTCTATGTTTTGAACTCATTTCCACAACTTATTTTTCCTGTTTAGGCTTTCTCATCACTGTATAACCAATTTTAGAATCTAATAAGAGCAAGGACATGCTCATTTGGGGGCTTTGGACATGGCAGATGTAGCCCAGGAGGGGTGAACTGCCTCATCAGCTGCTGTGTTATATTATGTGATTTTATCTTGATGTGTTTTTCAGATTTAATATGTTAAACAATAAAAAGAAATAACACTCCTTCACACATAATACTTAGAAATTTACCAAAAAAAACTTTGTTTCACTTGCAAGACTATCTAAACACTTTGCACATATAATTTTATGGAAATGAATACCTTGAATAGCAAATACAAGTAGTTTAATTTTTAGATCATGAGTGTTAACTTCTACAAGTTCTAAAGACAGAGTCTGTAAAGGGCCAAGTAGCCTCTGGATCTCATCCTTTTATCAAAGGTGACATATCCAGTAAATGCCCCTACAGTCAATCTCTGGAACAGATCTAAGAAGTTTCATTTTCAGATCACTCCTGCACTTCCCAAGTTCAGGAAACCCTTTTTTCCTTGTGACGTTCACCCCCACTTTATGTGACATCCTTTGTGCACCCTTTATGGAAGAAGCTTTGTGAGGCTAGGGCTGGACAGATCCGGATGGCGGTTTCGCTTGGAGTCGTGGCAGATCTTAGGTGATTTCTCCACTTTCTCTTTACATATTATCAATAAAATAAGCTTCGTCCCATTCCTGATGTCTTTGTGTTATATGTCTCTTATAAATGTTGAATGATATTGTAATGGTTTATTTCATGTCATTTTTATAAGATTATATATGCTAACATGTTGACATATAGGAAATATATGTTGTGCAACTATTTTGTGTGCTTTGTCTTGATTTATTTGCAGGTTCTAAAGCACGAGGAGTAGCAGAGGGTTTGCACCTTGCTGTATCGACCACAAATGTAGGAAAAACGGGTAAGGTCGTCTATCCTCAATTTTCTAGTTCAAGCATTTAAAACTAATAATTAGGGTGCTTCTTGTGATGATATGCCTTCTGCTCTGTTAGGTCCCTCAACCCAGAAATTAGGGTAGCTTTTCCCATAACAAAATTGAAACTTGTTTCTGAGAAATCAGCTTGCTAAGTAAGATGATTCTAACTAATGATAGGTAAATCACGAAGTTCAAAACAATCCTCTTGAAGATCTTGAAATTCTTGAGAGAAATAATTTTCAATTAATGGTGTGGAATCAGGATGAGAATCTTACGAGAGAAAATAAATATGGTCATGATGAGAAAGCTTTCCAAGATAGTGAGGGCCTGAAATAACCATTAGCGAAGACTGAATTGCCTCAACTACTTGACAAGTATTTGAAAATTGAGAAGATAGACCACAATTATCAATTGATGTAAAACAAACATCATTACTTACATTAATGGGAAAATTATCAATTGAATGACAGTTGTTATAAAAAGAACCATGATCAGATGGCCTGATTAATGCATAATATTCTCGGTTAGGAGACATCAAAGATAGATCAATTTGAACAATTTTTCATATATTTTAAACAATAGAATCATATTCCTCATATTTTGAACATGAAAAACCATATAATTGTGACTAGTTACAAACTGGACTGACATCATAATCATTAAAAAGGAATGCCAATGTGGCAAGAACATGAAACTAGTCAAGATGCAGTGGATGAAAGATAGGAACTTGATTCAACAAATGACACATGAATTTGTTGACACTAAAGAGGATATATGGTTCCATGAAGAAAATAATTAGTATGATGATGTTCACAAGGAAGTATAGGAGTTGATTACTGTCAAAAGCATCTAATAGACATGAATCCTTTGACCAATTATAACCTTTAGAATGATCAGTTTCACAACTTCGCCCATCCATGAAAGGTATACTCTCCAAAAAAAAATTAGATTCAATAGATTTGCATGAATATGAATCAATTGAAATAGAACCCTCAATTCGATTAAAAATTGAATCTTAAAAGGTAGAAAAATTGTATCCGCAATACCAAAGATATTTCAAGAAGGAATTTACATTCAGTGAAACCATGCAAAGGAAAATGTTTTATAAGATCATACAGATCTGATTTAGTTCAGGGACCTTACTAGAGTCACAAGAACCTAACATAACCATCAAAAAAAGTTAAAGTGTCTCGAATTCTTGACAAGTCTTGGAACTTTCAAAAATTGAAGAATCACATTTCAAATATTGGAGCAAATCATGCATGGTGTGTGGACAACTACTATCAGTAATTTCAGTAAGATCATTACTTGTAACATATATTCTCATATTATCCATAGTGTAATAAGAATCATGTCGACGTTTTGAATCCCAACAGGGATCCATCTTCAGGACCAATTGCTGAATGATGAAAGATTGAAAGAAGAACGGGACAAGGAATAAATAGGGAAAAATGAACAGAAAAAAGAGCCAACCTAATTTAAATTGATTTAGTTAATTTTATATAATAAAATTAAATCAATTTAAATTGGGTCGGCTATTTTTCCTATTCATTTTTCCCTATTTATTCCTGGTCCTGTTCTTCTTTCAATCTTTCATCATTCAACAATTAGTCCTAAAGATCAATCCCCGTTGGGATTCAAAAAATCGACATGATTCTTATTACAATTTGGATAATCCAAGAATCTCTATTACAAATGATAACCACAGAAGCCAAAATACCATTACTATCCAAGTGGCAACCAATTATATCACTGATTTGATCGTGTTGAAAAATGTAGCAAGAGATTCTCAATTCGAGTTTTCCTTGATTAAATTGATAAAATTCAAATTTCCAAATCAACAAAAAACTTGGATGATGTTGACTTGAGTGACATGTCTTATGTCACCTATTTTACTTAATAAATTCAAGTTGGAGGAGTTAGAGTTGAATTATGCATGTGTGATTTCTAATTTGTAGCAATTAATTTAAGCTATCTAAGGTTGTTTTTAGTTAAACTGTTAATCTATGCTGTCATTGATGTCATATCGCAATAGGATGATGATGATGATGATGAAGTGTTATTCATGTACCTTGATGAATGACCATACTTGTTGAAGGAATAGAGGATGTCTTATTATGATCTGAATGATGGAACACTACATGATGACATTATAACCCCATTATGAAGAAGGCAAACAATGAAAATGTTAGTAACCTATAAATATAGGATTCATAATTTTGACTTGACTGATGGTAGTCTTGTAAATATGTACATACTTTGCTTTCTGCAAGTTGTATTCCCATATTTTGTAAAAATAAAAAAATCAAAAAATCAAAAAGAGGGTAAAAAGTCCTAAAAGGAAGATCAAAGGACTTAGAAAAAATAATATACCCCAAAAAGAAAAAAGATGAATAAAACATGAAAGTGTGCAAGTCTAAATGCCACTACTTTTACTTTTTGCAGTTGATTATGGCAGAGTGTCAATAAATGCCATAATCTGTGATGAGTTGAACAATTTAAACTTGACTTGTCATCTTTCAATTTCAAATGTTGTAGATAGTGAATAAAGAATTGTCATACAATTTAATCATGACAATTCAGTACTTAGGTAGAGAATAAAAGAAATCCAACAGTTTAATCTGGATTCTTGGATGAAATAAGTGTAGAATTAGATAGTTTACTGCTTAAAAAAAAAAAGAATAAAAGGTTGTAAATGCACCTGATTAAAATAGAAGGAAAAAATGTTAGAAGATATGACTGGGTAGGTAGAAGAAGGTGGGAAACATCATTGTAAATATATTTCACCAGGCTATAAATAACTAATTTCCCCTCCTCATAGCAATTTAATATTCTAGACTATCAGTCAAAGAGGCTCAAGGCATTTCCTTGACTTCTGTTGAGACCGGACCCAAGGCTCAAAGACTGATTAGTTGAAAATGTTAAGTTTCTATATTAACCCCAGAAATTTTCATCATTTATCCCTTCATGCACTCATTGCCATTTAACTTCATAATTGAGAACTCTTTTCTTACTTAAATATTACATAAAGGCCCATTTGATTAACTTCCTCCATTTTACAAAGCATAAAACCCTCAAAAAACATGATATACTAAGTAAAAGTGAATGAGTTATGAAAATGAAGCTTTACTCTAATTTTCACTTTCCTTAGTTTTATTTATGAATTTTTGAGTATTCATTGTCCCCTTTCATATTAACAGTTAACCTATTTTATTAACTCCCTATCAAATATCCTAGTCCTATTAATATAACTTCTTTTTATTTAATATCCCAAAAAACTCTATTATTATATGATTTGTATGTCAAAGATATTAATCACATGTTGAAATAACATCCCTAAATTACCCCTTTGACATAAAACTACCCTAATAAAATACCCCTGCTCCCCTATAGTTTTAGAACTTTAACTAAATCTAAAACTATATAATATAATTAAATTTGCAAAAAAGCGCATTTTTACTTACTCTGTATTAAAAATAGCGCAGAAAAATAATACTTACTCCCGTTCGTGCATTACCTCTACCCAAGGTTAAAGGTTTAACCTTATCCCTTTGCCCCGGTATATATCCCATTACCACATATTAAACCTTGGTTAAATCATTTATAACCCGCCCCATTCACTTTACTTTATGTCTAAACTCATTTTATACATAAGTTTCATTAAATAATTCAGCGCCCTCGCACTCATCCTCAACCCTCTGATCAACCTTACATTTCCAATCCGACGAGCCATGCTCAACGTGATCATTTGGCCTCATGCCTCATCCTTCCTTGTCGTGATTAAATCATAACCTCCCGATCACCAATGCTCGCCTTGATCCTATGGTCCAAATCTAACGCGATAAACCATTCCTTTGTCCCACCATTCCCATCACGTTAATTATTAACCGTTGATCATCTCTATCAAAATCAACGGATGATAGTGAATCTGGGTCCCACTTTCTCTTGTCCCGTAGCTTCCCGATGCATCTCAACCATTCACATCGTGCAATCAAATCCGACAACATATATTCAATATCGCATAACAAAAGTGATCGGGAAAAGTTTATGAAAAATAATGCGATAAAAGTTGTTTCATGAAACCACCATCTGCTACGTGTCCAAATTCTACTAGATCGCATTCCAAAAGTGAAAAACTATTTACCGCCCAGGAGCAATGCGATAACCACCAATGGTTTCGCCTTCAATGCAAAAACCACTCCCACCATTTGATTTTTACCTCTAATTAATGTCCTGCATATCAATAAAACCCAAGGTTTTAACCTTAGTTTTTCATTGTTTCCACATCATTTTCGCCTTCTCCCTTTGGAAAACTACTCACAGACACCATTTCTGAGCCTCTGCTGACCAATTTTCCATCTGAAGCCGATTTCCCCTCTTAAATTTACCTCCGAAGACTCTCTATGCCTTCTATCAGCCACCTACGACCAGTTTGAAGACTGGTACAATCCTGAACGTTCTCCTTGACTGCCATTATACCTTTAAAAAGGTATTTCTTTGAATTTTAAACCCACATTTCATGAATTCAAATGAAAATTGAAATCAGTCATAGTGAGAAATATAAATTTCCTAATCTGAAAGTGCCCAGACCTTGAAAAAACAGGGGGAACCCTGTCAAAAATTTCCCAAAATTTTCCATCTCCTCTAAATTCAATTTTTTAGTATTTTTGACCATCTAAAGGCAATTTTCACGGTTGAAATCTATTTTAATTATAGAAAAATCCATTAAAATCCTTTTTTGCAGTCCTATGCACATTGTAAATCTGCGTTTTCATCTTAAAACTCTCGCCCAGATTCGGAATTTTTCCTAAAAGCAGCTCAATTGGCCTTCTGTTTCCAAAAGAAATTAAGCAAATAGTCTAATCTTACTTAGTTTTATTAAAAATGACAAAAAAGCAGGTCACTCCTAGGACTGGAGGTCCCAAACCTCAGAAACCTGCCTCCAGCAAGCTTCCAAACCCTAGACCTTCAAAAATCAATAAACCTACTCCTGCCTTAACTACAGATTCCACTGAAGTAGTTAGACCTTTGCCGCCACCTGTCACATCTCAAGAAAATAGTTCATTAATTGATTTGGACTACAGAATCTCTGATCCTTCATTAGAATTCAATTTACTTGAAGTGCATAACTGGTGCTATAAGAAGTCTTTAGAGAAAGTTAAAAATGATATACCTATATGGGACTCAAACTTGCCTAAATATGTGGTTCCCATCACCCATCAAGCTCAAGATTTCATTAGGTTATGTCAATTACACTATATCCCCGACTAGAGATGTATGGTAAACAAAGATAGAGAGTTCATGTTTTATATAACTTTTGAAGCCATCAATGATATGCTCCAACTGAGCCACGATCCAAGAGCAGTATCATTGTCCATTGAAGATTTAACACAGCTCTATCTAGATCTGGACTTTCCTAAAAGATTCATGATCTTTCAAAACTTCTGTCCCAACCATGTTTACATTCCTAAGGTAAATCCACCTTATGACACTTTTGACTTCCCCGAGGGCTCTAGACAAATCATTTCCATGCTTTCATTCATTCTAGGCTATGCTAATGATGAGTTTACAGATGCCTCCATTCTAGGTTTCCTCTCTACCTTGTCTCCAGGACAACATCCAGAACTAGTCTTCAACTTTGCCAAACTCATTGCTGATAATATGCATTATCAGTTGACTAAATTACCTAAGGAAGGAAGTATTCAGATATTCATCCTATCTGTTACATCTCTTCCTATTTTTTCAGGCAGAAAATTTCCCTATTGCATTGCAGAAGATGGATGGGGAAGGTAAACCTCTTTCAGTGATATTTTGGACTTCTCTACTCAGAAAAGACAGCAGTGAATACAACTATAAAGACTTCAATGATTTGTTTATTAAACCTGCCATGAATTTGTTGAACAAAGCAGAGCCACCAAGGATTAATGAATATATCAAAAGAATTCTATAGTTGTCTAAAAACTGTAAGGTAGGAGACTGGTATTTGTACAAAAATCACACAGAAATAAGAATATATGGTGCACTCCTGGCTCCTTACAAATTACCCAAGTTTCTAACTACTAGGATTTTTTCTTTGGAGTACTTGAGACAGATCTTGAATGCAGATGCAGTGAATTTCATAGATTCCAAAAAGAAAACAAAGTTCAAGCTAAAAAATCAAATTGGCCCCTTCATAGTCAATAACAGAGAGGCTTTGAAAGAGATAGTCAGCAAATTATCAGAATTTAAGTTCCAAGAAAGCTTTCATTGGAACTATGACCCTCATGGCATTTTGAGTAATATTAGGGTCAAGTGTAAGTTAACTCCATTCCTCCATGACTCAAAGCCACAAATTGAAAAGTATGCTAATCAGATTGAATGGGTTGCAAACACATTGATTGATGATATTCAGGAAATGAAAACAGATAACATGCAGGAAAAACATATGGATAGTACACAGGTGATTACAGTTGGAAAACAAGCAAAAATGTCCAATAAAAGACCCAAAAAAGAAGGCTATTTAGCAGAAACCATTATAGAAAATAAATTTAAGACAATTTGCAGCAAGAAGGCTAGAATGATTACTGTAGAAGAAGAAAAGGCCATAGAGATAGATGAAAATGAAGACCAAGCAAACAACAATGATCAACAAACAGATGATGAAGCTACACTAATTGTCAATGAGACACTTAAAGAAATTCAGAAAGAGCAGGTACTAACACAGGAAAAGGGCAAAAAAATGGTTGAAACACAAGTAAATTCAGAAGTTGCCTCCTCTTCTAGAGTAGCAGAAGAAATATATTCTGACATTCAAAATAAATACAAACAAATAAGAGAATAAATGAGGAAATTAAGAATGAGGTTCATTCTAAATTCCTTAAAGAAAAGCCAGGAAACAAAGATAGATTGCTTACTACTTTTGATTACTCCACCAACAAAATGATCATGTCATTTCTGAAACCCACCATTGCAGATCCAAAGTCAATTGTTGATTATACTAAAACAGATGTAGAGATGGACACTGGTACCATACATGAATTAGATCAGAATGAATTCCACAGAAGCACCACTGAAATTTTGTATTCAAAGGTAGTTAACAAAACCATGAGTGCTACCATGCTTCAAAATACTGTATCTAATTTACAGACTCAAATGAAATTAGACAAGGCATCTCTACATGCTAAGGATTTGAGGATCAAATCCTTAGAAGATTTGGTGATAGAAACTAGAGTGGATCCCTCCAATATTGAAGTTGCTAAAACACTGATAAGACAAAAGAATGAAGATATTGTTGCCTTGAGAAAGCAACTTAAATTTCCACAGAGTGAGAATCCACAGGCAAAGGAGATTCTTCAACAACAAAAAGAAAAGGATGAGACTATGCAGCTAGTACTGAAAATAACATCCCAAATCAAAGAAATGGAGAATCAGACAGAAATTTTGATAAAGGAAAATGAAACATTGAAAAGAGCAAATGAGGCCTCCATTCCTACAGTCATTCCCACTGTCAGTACTGTTGTTCCTTCTACACTGGCAGAGAGTTTGGCACCAAAAGGAGTATTGGCAACTGCAGTGTCAATAACATCTATAGATACCTCTGCCACTGGATCATCTACATCATAGGTATAGAAAGCAACAAGTACATCAGAATTAGTTAAATCTATGGAAGAAATGTCCCTTAAGAACACTGAGATCAATAAATTAAAGAAGGAAAATAAGGATCTTGAATCCTCATACAAGAATGTTCTAATCACATCTAAGGGACATGAACAAAGAGCAACCAGACTTCAAGAGAAGGTACAAATTTTGCAGCAACAGGTCAATATCAGTGAAAAAGTATCATATATCAAGAACTATCTTTGGAACAACATAATTCAAGGCATACATTCACAATGGCCTTCAATCCAAATCATTTATGAGCAGAAGGATTTACTCAACACAACACAAGTAGAAATTCAGAAGACAAAAGAAGAACTAGCTGACAAACCTTCTCAAGCTTGGAAACTTATTACATTTTTAAACAGAAAAAACAGAGAGGAGCTTGAAGGGTTGAAAATTCAAGATAGGACTGAAAGCATACTACAAATCAAGAAAGTCCTAAAAAAAAGGAATATGATGAACAATTTGGAGGAAATAAGTAAATACATGAACTTGTCAATCACAAATTTTTTGACCAAATACACTATATTGACACAAGCAGGCCTTCCAGACATTCATGGCTTCAATGA
Organism: Pinus albicaulis; assembly: GCA_034641835.2. NCBI lineage: Eukaryota > Viridiplantae > Streptophyta > Pinopsida > Pinales > Pinaceae > Pinus > Pinus albicaulis. The sequence goes on from CM076581.1 coordinate 54,803,256, forward strand.
AAAACTAATGGTTCAGAAATATTATGACAAGAAGATCGGAGCATATGAAAAAAGAACAGGTGAACAAGCCTCTGCCACAAGGTTCCCCAACTGGAAAAGTTATCTTAGAATACTTTGAGAACTTGTTTTTTCTACAAAATGAAATTAAGCACATTTTCATTGTCAAGCCAAACTTTTCAAAGTACACTGAGGCTGATGAGAGCTACAGGAAATTGAAGAACATGAAAATTCCCAGTGCAAAACAATGGCAGGAATTCACTGATTTGATATAAAGGTTTGCACACAGAGCTGAAAATTACATGAAAAGAAGAACATTATTGTTACATAAAGGTAAAAATTAGATTGAAAGTGTATCAGGTAAATGATCAGAGTCAAAGAGTATCAGTCAAAACAATTTTTACTGCGGGTTATTCCTCATTTTATAGCAGTCAAGCAGTAAGAAAACAACATAAAGAGTATCAGAGTATAAAGTACAGGATGAAGAGTGTATTACAAGTCATCTTCCAAAGATATTTTTCCAAGTGCTAGCAAGCATTTCCAGTAGCTACAACAAAGCAATAAGTTAAGATAATTAGTCCTATTTTTTTTTTATAAGAGGAGAGCTTGCCAGTTTGTTTTGCAGCTGTCCCTCTTTCTATGTAATAATCTTTATTTTTTCCTTGAGATATTCTCATATCTCTTAGATATTTTGTAAACAATCGATTTGTATAAATATTTCTCTTTTTGAAGTATTAAGGGTGGAATAAAATTTTTCAAGACTACTATAGACATTTTTGCTGAATACATTGGGATTTTGTGTGAGTCGATTTGTAAAGCAGCAGATTGGAACTAAGTCAAACAAAAATCATAAATCAGGATTCTTGTGTTGATCAGATAATTCAAGTGTTTTCCTGTTTTCACTATTTATCTTTCTAAGTTCCATACATACATTTACATGTTTTCTGTCTTGAATGATTAACTAGGAGGATTTGTACGGGATTAGTGTCAAAAGCTCCCTGTTTTTTACTAGTTATTCATTGATATGTTTTTTTACTGATAACCAGACTTAAGAATTCTTAAATTCTCTTAGTCCCTGTTTGACTCCTTTCTTTCATCTTCATTTCTGTAACTTAAGGATTCTTAATTTCCCTTTTGTTCATATCTTTCCATTTCATCAAAAAGCCTATCCCAAACCCTTTGAAGGTCATCTACCCTGCCCTTAGTACATTTTCTCTTTTGACTTTATTTCCAAGCTTTGCTTGCCAAGAAGTTGACTCCATAGCCCAATGTTTTGGTATATCCCTCTTTCGTTTACCTCGAAGTACCTTTTATTCCCACCAAACATTCAAAACAAACCAATTGTCCAATCATACCTAGCCTAAAATCTTATAACAAAAATCAAGCTAAATTTTAAGGAGAGATCCCTCTCCGGAATTTGGGAAGGCTAGATCCTGAATTTAAAAAGAGGTTCTTGGCTACCCCTGGTTTTATTCAACTATAAATCAAAATCCCACGACCTAAAAAATTACTAGGGTTATAACAGAAGTAAAGAAGCCCATCACTCAAAGGCATTCTGTCCTACCTCCATTTCTACATCAATAAATGACCAGTAACATTAAAAATTATTTTTCACTATATTGGAGGTGGGATTTCTCTATGGATCCTTCACCATCCTCTAGAGCATATTTTTAGCTTTCTAATGAGATCTTACTTGGCCGAAAACTCCAAACGGTGAGGGAGAATAAGAATTTTCAAGTTGAAAATTATATTTTGGTCTTGAAGCCGACCTGTTCCAGCCTACCTATGTCGACTTGCCTTGAGGACATAATTGTTCAATGCTTGAAACACTATAAATTAGTGATCTGTTTCATTTCTCGAATCATCAAGTTCATTCGTCCATCATGGATAAAGATATCTAGTTCACAACTGGTGAACTAGAAGACACCAAGGAGAAGGAGCTAAATATCAAAGGAGAAAATATTACGAATAGTCCTGGAAACTTTGATTTGGAATAATCTTGATACTTACACTTCTATTACAGAACCTATGTCCCCTAACCAAAATTCTGGATTGAAACTGAATTAGGGTCATAACACCTTGATTTAGTGCAACCAAACATTCAGTCCAACACAAAGATACAAGGTCTTGCAACCTTCAGTTGAAATATTTGGACTAGTGCATATCAGCTCGGACTTGTACATAATTTCAATGATTAGGATATGGCAGTTTCCGTGGAGGCATATCTCGGTGTTGTAACAGAGGAACACCTTTGAACATAAGTATATATATGCTACAAATCGATGCCTTGATGAACCCACAGTTCAGTGCTATAATGAAGACTATTGTTTGATATTATGACGAAGTTACAGTTCAATGATAAAATTCAATAATTCAATGTCATCTCAGATTTAGTGCTATCCTAGTTTCGGTGCCACCACAGTGATCTTATTTCGGTGACATTACAGTGAATTTTAGTGGTGGAGCTCATTAAAATCAAGCTCTAGTACAATCAAGCACAAGTAAATTCAAGGTACAGTGAAGTGAAGCACAAGTTTATTTTGGAGATGATTGAATAGTTGAACAGTGAAGAATCTTGTTGACACTCAAGTAAGTAAATCACACATTTTCTATCAAAAGAATACTAAAGTATTGGTGTCTTAGGGGTTGGTACCTCTAAACACAAGGTTCGAGCCTTGAGAATGATAAGGTTGAAGCCCTAGAGGTTGGAGCCTCACTAAAGTCCAAGTTGGTTCTTGGAAATAGGTTGGAGCCTGGAAGGTTGAAGGGTTGGTCCCCTTAAAAATCATTGTACTCATTCATTTTTAAAAATATCATTATCCTTCATTCTATAATAAAATTATTCATTTCTCTTGTTTTAATTGTGAAGAATCTAACTAGTTAAATAAAAAATGAAAAGAAATATTTATTCACCCCGCTCTCAGTATTTCTAACAATTGGAATTAGAGCCAACTTCTTCATTATCAGCCTAACAACTGGAAGAATTATTCTTAGCCACAATGAAGAATCAAGAAGTGATAGGAAAGCTTCCTATGTTCGATGGAACAAACTTTGGTTTTTGGAAGAAGAGGATGTCCTACTATTTAATGTCCCTTGGACCCGAAGTTTGGAACTCGGTTTTGAATGGGTACAAAGTTCCATCCACCCTTCCAACTGATCCCGATGAAAGGAAAGCTTACATTGTTAATTCCAAAGCCCTAAATTCCATCACTAATGGAATTTCTGACTCTGAATTTACAAAAGTGATTGATTGTGATACATGCAAAGAAACATGGGTTGAGCTGGTTGCTTTATATGACAAGGAATCCAAAGCTAAGAAGGAAAAAGTTCAAACTCATAGAAGGAAATTTGAAAGTCTAAAAATGGAAGATGAAGAGGATATTGCATCACATCTTCTTTGAGTATCTGAAGTGGTCAACTCTATTAAAGGATTGGGAGAAAAAATTGAGGAAAGCATGATTTTTCAAAAGGTCCTAAGATCTCTTCTCGACATATTTGACTCTGAAATAAGTGTTAAAGAGGAAATGAAGGATTTAGATACTCTCAAGATGGTTGAACTTCATGGAATCCTCATTGCCTATTAGATGAGAAAAGGAATCCCAAGTTTCAAATATGAAACATTCAAAGCCTTAAGATCTAAAAAGGGAAAAGGATGGAATAACATCAGTGATTACTCTAATGTTGAAACCGAATTAGCACAATTTGTAGGAAGACTAAAGAAGGAATCCAAGCTAAAAGGTAAGTACCCTCTCATTTGTTTCAAATGTGGAAGAATAGGTAATTATGCTGAAAAATTTCCTCATAAACATGATAGTGATGATGAAGAGGATTCTAAAAGGATGGTGTACAAAAAGAAAGGGTTTAATAAGAAGAACTTATTATCCAAATAAGATGATTCTGATGAAGTTGAATTTAGAGTATGATAATAAAAATGCCCCTGAGCCTCATTGTAGCACAGTTTAGAGGCTTGTAGCTACCACATCTCTTCTCAGAGATAAGATACCAACGACCTAGCTTGTTTATTTTCCATTATGTCTGTAAACATTTTTCAGCATTTTTATTAATTAAAGGAAGTTTTATTTCTTCTACATCTATACATTTATGTGTATTTCTATATTTCATTGCATTCCTGCATAAGTCCAGATCAAGGAATGCCAGTATTGGAACACCCTCTAGGGGAAACCAAGATGGGGAATCCACATAGAATGTATACATGGTGAGATCTCATGTTTATGTTGCTACAAGGTCACATGATTATGGTGAGTCAAAACCTTCAAAGGCTAAGGCTTCTTCTGATACTCCAGAGTCACTCCATATCGTGAGGCCTGTTAGTGTCGGTATCTTCATCCCTCCGTTAGTGATCAAAATTATCTTGTTGCATTGCATATTAGGTGTCTCGCTCATCAGATGCATTCCATTAGGAGCATGGATCATCTGACGGTAGTGGATTTTTATAAATTTTCCCTCATTTCCTTTACCTTCTGGCCTATTTTCTTTCATCAAGATCATCTGCACTCACTTTTTGTCCTTAAATTTGTAAGAGTCATTTTTTAGGTTTTCATTCCCATTAGGTATAGGGTTTCATCATAAGGTCTTCAAAATTCCCAATAATGGTCAGCAGGTGCATGAGGAGGTTGAATAAAGTTCCAGTACTAAAAATTTCATCATCATATGCCTAGAAATGGATTTTTCTTCAAAACTATGTTTTGAGAAAAAATAGAGTATTTTATATTTTATGTATAAATTTGATGTAATTTTAAGTTTTCTCATGTGTAAATAAATTCATTGGCAACCCTCATCACCTTTTCAAACTTCAGCGACCCTGCAAGGAAAAAAAAAATCAAATCATTCAGTTAATCAGAGGCAAAATCAAGCAAATTGCCCAAAACAGAGTTTAAAAAAAAGTATCAAAGGTAAACATTACAAAGTGGGTTTTTTGAAGTGGAAAATTAAAAGGTCTTTGGTATATAATTCATCTCCATGTTCAAAGGCTCATTTTTATTCCAAGAAGAGAGAGTGAGCAAAGGAGAACTGTGATTGGAGAAAGGGAGCGATTTAAAGGGAAATTGGCAAGTTTCAGGTGCGCGGCGCATAGGCTAAGTGCCGCAGCGCATATAACCAGCGCGATGCATTGGGTCGGCCTCTACAGTGGCAAAAACACATGGGCGCGACACATAATACTGGCACGGCGTGTTGGGTTGGCGACGCGACACGTAGAGTTGCCACTTGTTTTGAACCATGATTTCATTCAAACTCAAATTTGCTCAACTGCCTCCAGTCCAAAGTAAGTCAAGTAATCCCTGCACTGCCAATGAACGTGAGTCTTATGATTTTTATGAGGATTTAATAAAAAAATTTCAAACCCTACCTCATTGCTTAAGACATGATCATTTAGGGTTTATGGTTTAGTTTTTGTGCCTATCACTCCCTCACCTTGTTATTCCCTCATTACTGTTCTAGTTTCATCAAACCATTTCCCTATTCCCCATATCCCTAAAATTCATCTACCCTATCCCATATTCCCATTATCCCATCCTAACTACGAAATTCCCAAACCCCAAATGCTATCCCAAAAATCCTAGAGACTGTCCCTAAAACCCTTCAATTCCCCAAATTCCAATTGACAATATTCCCAACATTCCCCTTACCCTCTCCCTCCATAGTCCCTCACACATTTTCATACATTTGGCAACACAAACCAAAGACACCTAAAACTCCTCATACTCATCTAAGACAACACAGACTTTGGCAAACATGGAGATAGATTCCTCTTATGATTGAGACAGTTACTGTACAACTGAATTGCATGCACCAAGGAGACCTCACAAGAGTGGCAGACATGTGAGGGAGGAGCCTACTTCACTTGCTGAACTACAGGTCTGTCCTCTTGCTATTACATGTTTTCAACAACAGTATTGTTATCAGTTTTGTGAGATGGTTGCTAGAGTCCACCACCATCATGAGTTGGCCAGATTGTTTGTGCTTCATTTACACAATGGCCAAGTCACTCTTGTATGTGTGACATTCACCTTGACACCTGAATCTATCTCTCTAGCAACCGGCATTCCAAATGTCGGAGAGCAATGGCATAAAAGGTAGCAAGTTGACAGGGAACACTATGAGCCATAAATCATACCCGGTTTTTTGAGACAACTCAGCAGAGTTTTTCCCTTTCGGTTCCTGAAAGATTCATACGCTCCTTTGATGAAGCTCATAATCAAATATTTCAGCTATGAGGGCCGGTTTTCTCGCCTCTATGCCTATCACATCAAGTTGCTGATGCATTTTACCAGGGTGAGAATGATGAACCTCCCTTACTTCATGTGCCGAAATATTGAGAAAATGACCACCCTAGTGCAAAATAAAACTCCTGAGTAGTAGTATAGCAGTATCTATCACTTTGCACTCATCAAAATTGTGGTTATGCATTAGCTTGGTTTGCAGGATATTTCATGGGAGGATTTCATTTCTCATGAGTTCTTCACAACCCCTCAGGTACCTCCGGAAGCTTTCCATGAGACAGGTGAACCTTCATATCAGCAGGAGGGTCATGGGACACAGACTGCTAGTGTGCCGGTGTTTGTCACCTATCAGAAGGGCACTAGAAGGTTGTTTGCAGTAGCCAAGTGAGTATTATCTCCATTCAGGGTGGAAGGGGTCTCACTTCCTTCATCAGAAGTATAGGTACAGGACAAGGGTAAGAGGCCAATACATGATGAGGGGCCTTCAGGAGAGCAGGAGACAGATTTCATCCTCATTCAGGATGACGACACTGATTTGGGCTCACCAAGCTCAAAGCTGAGAGAGATCATTTAGGAGCAAAAGGTGGAGATAAATACTTTGTCCATTAGTATACAAAGAGCCAAGTGGATAATCAAATACCTTGAGCAGAGAAACAAACAGCTAGAGGATCAGAAAACTATCATGGAGCTACAAAACATACGTGAGAACCGGCAAGCTGCCCAAAGGAGCAAAACCGAGATGACATCACTTGAGCAAGAGATTGAGGCTGATTGTGAAACTTGGCTTGAAAGGGTAAATACACATTTGGATAAGCTGTTGGAGAAAGCCAACAAAGAAAAGAACATGTTGAGGCACATGGCCAATCATTATTGGGCAAGAAATCATGTTTGCAAAGCAAGGATCAAGATCTTGAAGGCTAAGTTGAAGAAGGCCTCAAAGCGTCAGAAAAGGAAAGATAGACTTCAGATTTTGGCTGAGGCTTCCTTGGCCCAGCATAGTACATAATGGAGGACACTCAGCCCAAATTTCAAGAAATTTGAGACACTTTTTGCAAATTTGAATTTTTGGGCCTAAAAATAGAGTTTTCAGCTGTATGCGTCGTGCCACTTGGCGCGCGCTTTTGATGGGGGACTCCTCTTGGTGAAAACTTTACATTTTTGGATTTTTCATGGAAAATTATGCATTCCTACCTGTGGCCAAGAGATTTTGACAGGTTTTGGGCTTCTAGAAGGGTCGAAAACACCCCAAAAATGACCTTTCTGCCCCTTTTTGGACACCGGGAAGACCTCCAAAATCAGCTCCAAACTGGCACGACGCATAGAGAAATCAGGTGTGGCGCATTGGAGGATTTTTCTCATTTTTGACTCAGTAACTCTGTTTTTCGCCTAGTTTTTGACACTTTGACTCTCTTACTTCCAAATGTTAAACTCATGATGTAATTGGATGTAATTTGATGGATCTTGATGGATCTTGATGTAATTTTGTTAAATTTTACTCATGGAGGTAGATTCATCCATCAAAAGGTGAATTGCAACTGAATGAATCAGTTTCCTATCTTATAGAGGCAAGCTATTCCACTACCTATTTTCTAGTTCTCAGTTTAGATCTTGTTGAAACAGCTCCTAAACTTGTGAGCTCGACCCCTAGAGGCTGGGGATGAGTTATTGTTTGTCTATATCTTGTGGTTTTTCAGTCATTAGCATGGTTGGACTCTTGGAAATTCTTTGAGCATCATTTTACATTCATCTTTGCATTTTTGGCAAAGGAATAGACCAGGGTTTGCAACACTCCATGGGATTCATGTGGCATTTTGTTTTGATGATGTATTTCTCTCTGCAAATTTAAGTCTACTGGTGCTTGATGTATACCATATTCTCTCTTATTTCTTCTTAAGTTAAAAAAACAAGGATAAAGGTAGAATTCATTAAAATTTGTAGTGCTCTACCTAGGGTTTGTTTGATTTTCTATGTTTTTAGCTGTTTGGAGAGGATTCCTGAAGGTTTATTTCCCTCTTCAACTCCTCACCTCTCTCAAATCTCCATTTATTTCAAATTGGAAGTGTCAAATCAATTGCCTATCTTTCCCCATTCAGATCTCTGCAGAACTGAGCCTCATTCCCCAGACCCAAATTTGCCTTTCCTCTTGAGCCAACAAAAATATTCATTAAATTCAAATCAAGAATTTTTTACATATATACCTAGCCTAAAATCAGTTTTCATTTTAGTCATCTCAAGACTCATTGATCATTTTTTGCTGATATTGACAAGGAGAGAGCCCTCTCCCGATCTGGTAGGGCTAGCTACCAGGTTAAGCGTGGTTTGATGTTACCCTAGATTCTACCTTTCTCAGCCTGAGGTAGATTTAGGCCATAACAAGGCCCACAGTTGAGCCCATACCTCAGATACCAAAAGGCTCTACAAAAATTTTGAATTACAATCCCAACACTAGGACTACTCAGAACTATTCTATTTTTGAATATCTCGCTTAGAGCTCCTGTGTGATGTTAGCATTATAGGTACTCGAATCATGTCCTGCAAAAAGGAGGTCATTTCTCACTGTGATTGGGGTAGTGGATCCAAATAAATCTCTCATTATTACAATTTATATGTCAAGTATTTAGAAGAGACTCCCTCATCACATGGTTTTCCATATTAAATCTACATATCAAAAAAATACCATGTTTCGAACTCTAGTTGATGAAGGTGCTTCGACATGTGTCATGTCGTTATCATGTTGGAAGGCTATCAGGTCTCTAGAAGCTGTTCCTTCCCCTACTCTCCTTACTAAATTTGATGGTCATTTTCATAGGCCTCATGGAATTATTCCAGCCTTTTCCATCTGTTTTGGGGGAAATGTTGTCAATATTGAGGTAGAGATAGTTGATGCCAACCATGATTATAATCTCTTATTGGGTTGAAATTTGGTTTACGCAATGGATGCCATTTATTCATCATTATTTCACATCCTATGCTTCTCTCATGAAGGGAGAATTTTTATGGTTGATCAAATTGCTTATTCTCCTAATGATCCTAATGCATCTTCTGACTCTTCCTCCTCCTATTGCTCATATTAATTCTATTTCGACTTTCAGGATCATTCCTTGAAAATGTTTGTTTAGAACCCATTATTTTTATGATCCTTCGCTCTTTCCCCCCTCTACTTCCACATTAGAAGAGGGGGAGGTCGGCGAAATGGCATATCCTATATCTGCAGTGGAAATCGCTTATCAATATATTGTGAATTATACAAATCATGAATTGATTCCTCCCCCATAAGAATATTTGGATGGTGATGTGGCTCTGGTTTGGACTGATGAATCTACCTCATCCATGGATTGCCTCAATATTATATTACCATCTAAAGAAGAAATATTATAAGCAATGACTAGTGCAAAAATACCATGGGATGATTTTCATCATCGATCATATTTTATCCATACTTTGCACGAAGTTGAGTCAAGTTTGTCTGGTCCTTATTCAACTTGAAGTGTTCATAAAATAATCAATCCTTTGGGCACAACACATATTTTTGTTGAAGGTAATATGTATAATATTTCGGAAAAAAATCCGCTGAAAATTTCTAGGAATCCCAATTTCATCAAGGACGTCTTCATCAGAGCTAAATGTTCCCCTGAAGAAATCAAGATTTATACTGACCTTTTAAGGGATTTTAGGATGTGTTTGCTTGGTATTATGAAGAAATTCCTCGATTTGATCCATAGATAGTTCAACATGAGATCAAGACATACGAAAATGTAAAACCTGTATGGAAAAAGCTTCGCCCAGTAAATCCTAAGAAATATGCAACCATTAAAGCTGAGGTTCAAAAGCTACTTAATTAAGGTTTCATATACCTCGTTCCCTTGACTGAGTGGGTCTCTAATCCAGTCTCAATTGATAAAAAACAAGGAAAGATCTAGGTATGCATTGAATTTAGGGATTTAAATAAGGCATGTCCGAAAGATAATTTCCCCGCTCCTTTTATCGTTCAGATTATTGATGAGTGTGTGGGAAATGAAATATTCTCCTTCATATATGGTTTATTGGGATATAATAAAATAACTATTCGTCCTGAGGATCAACCCAAGACAACTTTTATTTTCCCTTGGGGTACGTTTGTGTACAAGAAGATTCCTTTTGGCCTAAAAAATTTTGGAGCTACATTTCAACGTGCCATATCTTATGCTTTCCATGACATCAAGCACATAATAGAGGCATATTTGGATGACCTAGCTACTCATTATCAAAAGAGAACAAATTATCCAAAGCACCTTCATTTATTTTTTGCATGATGTCATTATTATAAGGTCCAGTTGAACCCTAATAAGTGCGTTTGCACTGTCATATTCGGTTGGTTATTGGGATTCATAGTGTAGAATGAAATGATTTGTGTTGATCCCTTCAAGGTTGAGGCAATACTTAAGTTGCCTCCCCTGTCAACTGTTCTTAACCTTTCGAGTCTCCAAGGAAAATGAAATTTCTTAAGGAGATTTATCATAAATTATGTCGAGATTACAAAAGGATTTATGCGATTACTGAAGAAAGGAGTTCTGTTTATATGGGACCATTTCGCTTAGTGATATTTCAATACTTTGAAAAACACATTGACCTATGTTCCTTTATTGAGTACACCCAATTATAACAGGGATTTCCGCTTATATCTCGCTGCGGAAGAATCAACCATTGGTATTGCTAAAATCATGCAACTGTGGAAAAATTCCACTACATATATTTTATATGGTCAAGATTATAATTATATTAGATTCCTCTTTTTGAGAGAACCAAAATTGACCTATAGATCACCCCAACCGGTTAAGAGAAATTTAAATTATGAATTAATTTATTTATTAAAATGAAATGGAATGGGTCATCATAACCACATGTGGGGTTAGCATTAACCCAAATAAGATCCTCACAAAGGCTATAAATAGAAGTGACCTCAAGCTCATTCTTATACCTCCGCTCATGAGATTTTCTTCTTGCTCTCTTGGCATTAGTTCTTCTTTTATGTCTTGGCTCGCACAGGTTCGTCAGGAGAAGCTCACGCAAGGGTTCAGGATCACAAACGATAGGCTCTCATAGATATAGGTCTTCTGAGCCTAAGTTGCAGGCACAATAATATGGTTTTTAGGCCAGAGCCACAGGTAAACTGTGTTAAGGTAGTGACTAAGCTGCTATAACCGCGGGCTAGGGGAATCAAGGTCGTGGCTAGGGTTCTGGGCTGATAAGGACCTCAACCATAGACACAGAATGTCCAGGTCATGACTAAGGAGGTTTTAGCCACAGGCTAAGTGTGTTAAGGCCGCAGCTAAGGGATTTTATGGGTAGATATCGGTTGGATCACAATTAGTTTCTTACGCATTTCCTTCATAAATATCTCACACAATCATAATCGCTTCATATCAGTCTTTGTCATCATCCTGGATTCATATCTAGGACTTGGTAGTTGAGATCACTTGGTGATCCATCAGATTCATGCTCTTGATGTTGTAGATCCGCATATCTATAGATCTGCTCTATGTATTTCCACTTCAATATGTATCTATAGTCTTCATTCAATATCAACAATATTCATCAGTATATTTTAGGCAATGTCATTTTATCTTAGTTCTCATAATAAATTTTCTTTAGAAAAGATATGTTTAAGGTCACATTATGCATGTGCTAGTTGCTTTACCACATCATGAAGATATGGATTTATGGATCATTTTACTCTTGTTTTCTGAATCATTTGATGACGATCTAATAAGAACACTTTGCAAGGGTTTTCCCCATAGTGGGTTTTTCCCTGGTCTTGGACCAATCCTAGTGTCTCTACGTGTTCATGCTTCTTTTCCTTTGTTCCTTTACATTCTGCTTCTTAGATGATGATGGTATTTTTATTTCTACATAGTTTTGTATTATAATGGTTAATAATGTATATATGTATAATGATATAATGTTTTGGGGTGAATTAAAGAAATGTAACTATCAATGCAAAGAAAAATGTTACCCTATAAAAATATAACATGGTATCAGAGTTGGGATAAAGAAAATCCATGGAGATCACCCCCATGGAGACACTTGATCTGAATAAGGGCAAACTAGTTATTGTTGTGCTAGCTCCCTCATATGTATTAAAAATGTGTGTTTAGGATTGTCTCATGTCAACCATTTATGAAGGGGTTTATGTGTCAAGTTTTATGTGTCTTTGATGATAAAATTTTGAGTTAATTAACTTTTAAAAACTCATGTACAAAAAATGAAATGCAGAGAAATAACACACAACATACACATTACACCATGGATGATAACGGAGTTCACCCCTCCTAGGATACATCTCCATGGACCTACTTCAAATAGCTAGGCCCTATTGGGATTAAGAGTCAAATGTCTGGTTACATGCACCTGTAGTGCTCCAATGGATTTTAAACCTGCTCCATTGGCTTCAGAGCACCCAAAAACCAAAAAAATGACTATTCAATCTCTAAAATTGGTTTCCAACTAATCTAGGACTGACCTCCCATCCTGATGGCCATGGGCTTGTTTAATCTCCAAAGTGAAAAAATCACTTTCAAAAGTGCTCCAACGCCTCTAAAAACTATACCACTATTTTCATAGCATCAAATACATATAAAAATGACTCCTCTTGAGCCAAGATTGGTCTTCAGCTGATCTAGGCATGGCCTTCCTTCCTGGTGGCCCTTGGCTTCAAAATTATACAATGTATCAAAAACTGATGTAGAATTTCTCCTCTGCCCCTAAAATTTGCTCCAATGGATTCAGAGCATGCCAAGCTGCTAGAATGACTCTTCCTAAGCCAAAATTGGTCGAAAATTCCTCAATATAGGCCTCATTCAATTTTCCTAATAAATTGCCTCTAAAACTGGAGAAATTCCAGTTAGCTCCACCAAAGTTGGAGGCCGCTCCGAATTTGAATATTCTGCCAAAAATCCCCCAGAATTAAACTGGGAGATTAATTAAAGTTAATGGCATATTAGAAGGATAATGGGCTCACTAAGCGCAATTAACTTGGGTGCTTGTAGGAGTTCATGTGGCACGGTCTCATGGGAGGAGGGCTGGCCCCCTCCTTCCTGCCATCAGATCTACAATACAATTCAACTATAGGTTGGGGCCATCTCTTTTCAAGTCCTGCTCGTGTAGTTTGTTGGTGAAGGTGCTCAGATAGGAGGGGGAGGTTAGCGATTTGACCTGCCCTCCGCCCATCCTATATACATTTTTCACCATTGAAACATATGCCCCAAACTGTGTAAATGTTAATGCCCAAACCTTAGCACCAGACTTTGGCATATTTGCCACCATATAATATATGTCATCGGACATTGTCAATCAGACTTCGGATATGAAATTAAATCCAATATGAAAATTGAAATATATATATATATATATATCCAACCTTAATACAAAAAAAATAATTTCCAACACATAAAAATTCATCAACCCAAATTCAACCTTGGAGGACATTTGGCAATTTCAACTTCTCAAACCAAACTGGCGAATCCTATAGTGCACTTGTCATAGTCCCATTGGGAAAAAACTGAAGAAGATTCTCTGCATGCTGACTGGGGTGCCATGTCATCAACCTGTACCTGTTCTGCAATTTTTTTAAAAAAGCTATAACTTCTTCATCCGAACTTGGTTTTCGACGAAATGAGTTGCATTGGATTCCTTGCGACGAACCCATTGCTCTCATTCTGGTTTGGTGAAATTCCAAGGACTTTGAATTTTTGGCAAATTTTTGCACCTAATCCAAATTCCAATCACTCCTTCCCACTGAAATGATTTTGGACCCACAAAAGCTGGTTATCTCATGAGAGCTGAGTACTATTATGTTTCCCAAGTTCTATCATCTTGATTCTACTTGTAAAAATTGCCATGACAACCACTTTGGTTCACTGACATGCCTTGCCTTGCAAATGTCTTTTCTCTTCAACTAATGTTCTACATTTTCAGCTGACCCAACCCAACACTTTTTGGCTGCTTTTTGAGTGATATAACACTTTTCTATACCAAATATATTCCTCAGTGCTTGGAAAACTAACTGATTGCCTTCCCTCTGAGAATCATGTTCCTCCTTTTCAAAAACATGCATTCGATGCAAGCTTCTCCTTGGAAACTAATTTTCCAAATTAAGCCCATCTGAGTGAACTATAGCAATGAGTTCCAACATCAGTAATAATAAGAAAATAAATGACCATTATTTTACCTCCATGGTTCCAAATTCCACATCTGGAATAATGCATTCGCCATCTCCTTCTCTTCCCGGCATCAACACATAAAATGGTCTACAATGGGTGCAAATTTTTTTTTTGACATATTGTCACAAACACAACCATCAATATGAAAAACACATCATGCAAGAAACATAACTTGACGACATATCCTCATTCTCCTTCAAAGAAAAAAATTTCACATCATGTCAACATCACCATGTACTCTTACATCTTTGTGTTAAAACTCATCGACCAAACACATGTCGACAAAACATGCCTCTTCAAACGACTGACTCTCAAGTAAAGCATAAGCATGTGTAATAATTTGATGGTTCTTTTCCCAAAACAAAATGAATTTCATATTTCATGAAACACTTTTTCAACATCTCCTTTTCATCTTTGGAGACAAAGTCAACTCTTCCAAGTCGATATGACATGCATGTAACACACAATCGACCAACACAAGTCGACACTCATGCATGTGCAAGTGATCAACACTCTCAAGTTGACAACATACATGTTAAACAAATCAATCGACCAACTCAAGTTAATTACTCATGCATGTTCAAGTGCAATGAAACCATCAAAATTCCACTTTTCATACATAAAAACTCTCATTCATGTACACAATTCTTCAAATATCTCACAAGTACAATCATAAGTACAAGAACCCCATTCATATGTACATGTACTTAAAGAACTGAAATGAACAAATTTTGCTGCAATAAAGTGATCCAACATACTCTACTTTCAATCACCTTCTTGGTGTAAACATGCAACATGCAATGTAAAAGAACAAACCAGATTCAGTGGTGCTTCTTTTAGCTTCACTTCCTGATGTGAATCATCCTGGACCACATCAATTATGGAATCTTATTTTCCATTCTTTCCATTATCTTTCTCCACCTTCTTTAAATGTCGTGGATGATTTTTTGGATATGTTGTAGCCGCTACAACGCCACCCAAAATTTTGGGTATCTTTAAAATTTCAGGTCCCCCTTTGCTTGCTTAGTCGTTAGGATCTTTCGCCGAAAATAAAATCATTGACTTCCCAGCGACCTATCCCCAACCCCTCATGAGATTTCTCACCATCATGATCAGATGATGTTGCTGCAATCATGTCATATGTGGGAGGGATCGTCCAGCATACGCCCGAACACTCTTACCACAGTTGCGCCATGGGATTGCCATGTGTACATTTGAATGGAAACCCTTTTGTGTATTGACGATTAAATAACCTCTCACCGTGGGTCATTAAGCATGTTGACTGAATGCGTATTTTAAACTCGTTAATCTCATGTGTTTTATCTAGGGACACCGATTGCAAAGAATGACTGTGAAATAATTAATGTTATGTTGTTTATACAGGCCCATCCCACGACTGATCAACTCATCAATGATTTTCATGGCACTGAGAGAAAGCCTCTTACATCTGAAGAGATTAGTTTTCAGGAATTCAAAAGATAAACTCTTGGAACCTGGGCTTGTCGACCATGCTGTGGTTTCAAACGAATCTCTAGCTAAAGTTATGTTCGAAATCCACCAAATGATTCTGCCCAGAGTAAAAGCAGTGATGTAGAGATATATTTCAGACGGACCTCCTCTGAGGGTGGCAGCCAACATAAGTATTCTTTTAATATTGGAAGTGTTGAATCCTTTGAGCAGAAGTTGGAAGATGCACCAGAAGCTTCGGGTATTGGTCCTCATGATTATGTTCCTGTGACATATGTTTTGGAAATGGTCTGGTACCAAGAGTTGTTAAGATATGCACCTATATTATTGATTCTGGGGTCTTTTATTTACTTTGGGCTAAGAATGCAAAGTGGCTTTGGTGTAAGTGGACCTAGAGGCAAGGGTGGCCATGGACTCTTTAACATAAAAAAAACCATGTGAAAACATTACAAGGAGCGCACATCCAATGGACCAAAGTTATGTTTCACATTTAAACCAAGGCGCAAAGCAATGTAGTGTTTAAAACATATATATAATTGGCGGATCACACATTTCACTTGGGCCTAAATATCTCTATGGCAGACATAGTATTCAAACTTATATTTAAAGCATGGGGGCGGAGTTGATAATTTAGAGAAGATATAAAACATTTGCTCAAAAGACGTTTTTTTTTAAACATGGAGTCCAACGTGCAATATTTACGTGGAGCCAAACGAAATTGTTATATGTATACGTGGGGGGTCAAACCTTTTAACTAAAACGTAGAGCAGAACTACGCCCACACGTATAAATTGATGCAAACGTTTCAATGATGGAGTTTCCAACTATGGTAAAACAGCTGGAGCGATTATAATCGACAGAAACACAGAACTATGGAGGCATCACAAATGGACGATGGGGCAATTTTAATCTGTGATGAAGCATGTGGGGCAGGTATCTAGATGGCGGTCGATTTTGTGATAAGGCACGCATCGAAACCATATAAAATGCATTACGTGGGTTTAAATATTTATGTGGCAAGGTTCAACCTGTGGACCAGATACATAATGGTCAAAGTGTGTTTGAAACATGAAGCGAAGTAGTATAACGAACCTACAACGCAACTTCTGTAATACTACGGTGCTATTTTAGAGCAAAGTTGTAAAAGTATGATGACTCACAGCCATTTGTTGTCAGCGGTGCAGAGTCACAGCCTTGCTGGAGGAAGCTGCGACATGCACGTTGGTGAAATCTTTTTTATCAGAGAATGCAGATGTCGTGGCGTTTTTTATGGCATGGGCTACAAATAACGGTGATCAAGCCTGCATGCTTATCCAACCCATCACCGTGCTTTACCTCGTACACGCCATGGAGAGATTTTTCCGCGTGAATTGAGGATCAGTTAAACGTTGTAATGCTCAGTAAAAACAGTAAGAAGGAACGAATATAGTAATCAGTCAGACGTGCTAAGGTAACGCGCATGGTCCTGCATTCAGCAACCATAGGCCCTGCCGCAGATTCGACATACATGCAGGCCTGTCCAAGAAGGTTTACAATGCCCATGAATCTATTGACACTTGGCAGAGAGATAGCAGCAAAAAATTAACGTATTTATGAGTGCATCTCTGCATGATTACAATTTTTAAAGTTTGTTTTCAGGACCGGGCACCAGTCTGCAGAATTATGAATGAGTTTTCGTGCAGGATACATAAAAAAATTCAAGGAAAGAAGCTGTGCTAAAGGTTGTCTCTTGACCTGTAGCTAAACGAAGACGAAAAACATATTCTATCCAACAGAGTGTGATCATGGAACTTATGGACCATTACCAGGCAGAACATGATAGTGAACTAATTAGTGATTAAATCTCTTAAACTTATACAGGAGCGACGATTGAAAATTCTCAATCTAAGGTGTTTTGCATCCATTAGCAACCAGCGCACTTGGAGGGAGAGAGTGAATACGTAGATAACAAAAGGAGCCTGTGTTGAAATGCGCGAGGGTGCCATAAGCATTACACACGGGCTGTGTCGTTGTTGCATGAACCTTTGTGCAGCAATAAAGAGTGTGACCCCTGGCTCATTACAACCAGTCACTGAGTCGCGAGTCTGAGGCATGAACGCAAAATACAACCTAGTATGATCTGCGACTATACTGTCCTTTGGTTGCCAAGTCACAAGGTTGGACACCAGCAAATCCGTTGATCACTTGAACTGTAGGAAAACGGTTGTATGAGCATATTATAAGTGTATGGCAGTGAACAAATATCAATCTGGTTGGAGTGGCTCTGAAAATGCATTGCAGCCTATTGCCATTTGCCTGACCTGCTAGGATAGCATTCAGCAGGAGATGGCACGAACAAAAAATCTTCGATATTATCAGTAGTTTCTTCTGCAAACACTCAGAGCACGAACATAAAATCTTCGATCTTATCAATAGTTTCTTCTGCAAACACTCAGAGCTTAGTGAAGACCTATAGCGAACACTGAGAACGTGAATGAAGAGAACCTCGTGCGTGCGGAAGATGATGATCCTGACAGAGAAAGGGCACAGAGAAAGCCTACACATGCCATTATCTCTGATAAAGTCTTGACCACACAGGGGTCTAAATTCATTTTTTTCTCTTTTGCAAATTAATTAAAATTCCCTTAGCATTATTATTATTCAATCTGTGACCTCTGTTATTTTATTGCAGGAAGAACCTTCGGGTTTGCACAAAGAGCAAAGGCTTTCCCCAGCAAACAGTGGGACCTGTTCAAACAAGTGCATCCCCATGAGTCTCCGAAGAAAGCACTTTATGTTCGAGAGCACCTGGCCACGTCCACCGAAAGAAGACTACAACTCGCAGATATGCCAAGGTCGTACATCTTCAGTTTTTCACCTTTTGCGACCCTGCGACCCAGCAACCTAGTCGCAAGGTCGTAGGTCGCACATCTTCGGTTTTTTCACCTTTTGCGACCCTGCGACCCAGCGACCTAGTCGCAAAGTTGCAGGTCGCACATCTTCGGTTTTTTCACCTTTTGCGACCCTGCGACCTAGCGACCTAGTCACAAGGTTGCAGGTCGCACATCTTTGGTTTTTCCACCTTTTGCGACCCTACGACCCAGCGACCTAATCGCAAGGTCGCAAGGTCGCACCCCTTCGGTTTTTCGCCTTTTTCAACCCCACGACCCAGCGACCTAGTCGCAAGGTCACAAGGTCGCATGTGTGGCTGTTTTCACGATCCGCGACCCCGCGACCCAGTGACCTAGTCGCAAGGTCGCAAGGTCGCATGTGCATCTGTTTTCATGATCCGCGACCCCACGACCCAGCGACCTAGTCGCAAGGTCGCAAGGTCGCACCTTGGAAACTTTCTTACAACCTGCGACCCCGCGACCCAGTCAGGTCGCAGGTCGCAACAACAGCTCAGGTCGCAGGTCGCTGAAAAGACTGGGTCGCAAGGCAGCCCAACGGTCAGGAAGATGAAATTCAAGGAAGCCCAAAGGGCGGGTTTTGTATTATAAATACTCCTTCGGGAGCATGTAAAAGGATCTTTGGTTTGGGACTCGTACTGAATATATTGTATTACCAGAGGATTACACATTGAAACATGAATACAAAATTTTTGAAAACTCCCTATGGACCTGATGTGCTTTGCTTTGCGAACATTATGTGTATTTCATTGTGCAATTTCAAACATCCTATGATTAATGAAACTGCACTCTTCATGTCATCATTTATGCATCATGGCTATCTGTGTTGTGTCAATGATGTTCAGTTTACCCTCGGCTCTCTTAATGAATGTTAATGAACTATTTTATTAGCATTTAGTTTTATCTTTCAGAAAGTAAAGGGGCATCTCGCCATAAAGAACTATTTATTTTGTGGTCAGATACCTTACAAGCATAACCCCAAAGATGTGTTGCTAACGACACCTCCTTCGGCGTGTATGCTTTATTAATTGTCTCGCTACGCATAGTGTTATATACGTGATCCCTATTCCAAACGGTTGAAGGTCTAATTGGGACCTTTTACCGGGGAGATCCCCTGCTGTTGGCCAGACAGATTTTCCCGTCAACAGAATTGGCGCTAGAAGGAGGGCCCGAACCTCCGACCATATGGTTTAACGAGAAGGGGGGGCCAGATGACAAGCTGAGCCCTTAGAGCCTGCAGTTAATCTCATATCTGTAATGGCTCGTTCCCAAATCATTCTCCCGAGATGTTTGTCAGAGTTTTATGAGCCTGTATACTACATCTCCGATGAACTTATGTATCACTTGTCCCAGTTAAAATTTGATGGTGAAAATGGGGTGTCCATAACCCAACACTGTTCATATTTTTGCGACTTTGATGAGTGATATGAAATTGACGATGAGGGTTTGATGTGTTTGCTTTTCTTCCTCACTCTCAAAGGTCGCGCTAAGCAATGGTGCCGCACATTGCCGGAAGCTTCCATCCATTCGTTTGAACAACTCGCCCATAAATTACAACAAGCTGTTCACAGGTATTATCCTCATGATGTTGTAATAAAGTTACATCTCATCAGAATGGAACCTCAGGAATCTTTAGGTGAGTTCTTTATCAGATTCGTTCATTATTTTTTTGAGTTCCCTAAGAGGGATGTTGATTGGAAATATTTAGGTGAACAGTTCAAGTATGTGATTTCCCTTGAGCAATTTCAGTTAGATCCTAGTGTTCCCTATGATGACCCGCAAGTTACCGGCTGTTTGGACTTTTTCCCTAATGCTTCCTTGTCCATCTCCCTGAGTCCAGACCACATTCAGGCCTCCAAGGAGAGTGTTGCTATTTGTGATATTCTCGCCTTTCTTCCTGAGTTGTATGGGAGTGGAGTTGTGACCTTGGAAGTCCTGAGTAAGGATAGACACTGGCAAGAGGATAAAGCCTATTTCACTACCTTTGAATCTTTCACGCACCATGACGAATCCGAGCTTGAAAGCCCCAGTGGCTCATTATCCCTCTCGGTTCATGAAGCCTACCTCGAGCCCACTCGATGTCTCCCTAGACACAAACCTAAATCTGATTCGCATACTGATTATGAATCGACTCCTGCCCTGGATGAAGTTGATTCGCTTACAAGGCCTGCCAGATCATCGTTTTATCTGATTGACACGGATGCGCGTGTTGAAAAGCCTCGTATGGTTAACGCCCCTACGAATCTATTCGTTCATTATTCCCCGGCTGGTTTCCTGATCCCGCCACACCAATAATTTCTTCGAGACATTCAAAATTTCCTTATACTGGTATTGGCGACACTCATAAGCACGCGGACGGTGTTCCACAATCACAGTTCAAAATCGATGAATCTTTTAGATCTGATCATTCTCACTCGGAATATTTAGACACCCATAGGATCAGTTTCCTATCTGGGCAACCTCAATATGTCCCCTCTATTGATTCCTCCCAGTCGGTAACTCCCGGGGAACCCGACATGCCAGGTACCCAACTTGGTCAAATCGATGGTTGCAGCGATCATTCCTTATCTGAAAACATATTCAATCATACCGCTGAGGATTGTCACTCGGATCTCTTGGTTGACCATATGAATACACTTGAATTCGATAATCCACTTAATGAAGATTCGAGTACCCATCAGGGAATCGAAGCACTCCCGCTCTTGCCGGCTGTCATTCCTAGTTCTTTAGACCCTGATGAGGCCCCTCAAACAACTCCAACCAGGTTTTCTCAAGTTAAGGTTTCTGAAATAATGACTCCCAAGTACCATGCTTCTCCCAGCATAACCACGTCGGATATCATTTTGTCTGGGTGTATTTTTCATTCTCATGAGGTTTCCCTGAGCACATATTCTTGTTCCCCAACATCTGGTGTGCAACAACCGATATACCCTAATTTATTTACTGGCAAGAAAATGCCAGCCATTGTCTCTAATATTTCCAGTTGTTGCCCAGCCAGTACCACTTGCAATCAGACACTAACATGTGATTTTTCCCAAATCCCTCAACTGCCCAGAAACCTTATGGTAAATCTTCCCCATCCTGGCGAATCTAAAGAATCTGATACATTGGATCATCAATCTGTCAGCACGCAAACATTTCGCCGAACTGATATAGAGCTCACTGATATCTTTCCAATCATTGCAATTGATGATCACGCCCATTCGCTTGTTTATCTCGCCAAGCAGTCAAAGTTGGAAAGCCCCTTGCTCGAAAGTCCAGAGTTTGTTCAAGGCAGTGAGGAATTTCAGGATCCACTAAACGCGGATTCGAATCCTTATACCCTTGACCAAACCCAGGAGCAATCCCGAACTAGTGTTTTCGAAACTAGGGTTCCTATGCTTGGATGCGAATGCATCTATAATTCGCCCGGCACTTGCTTATTGCTTCCATTCCATAAAACTGATGGTCCTCAACACCATGATGAGGTTTCCGGCCAACTCGACCAACCCTATTCAGTGGATGTGCCTGAAAATAGGCAGTGGCTCACCCAGCGCCCATCAGACCTAGGATTGTGCATGAATGAATGTGTGTCATTGATAAATGTTGATTTTCAAGAACATATTGCTGTGTATCAAGATGAGAGTGGGATTCAGCCTGCACAATCTGTTCTGGAATGTTCTTTGGTAAGTATCTATGATCATCTTGCCGTTGCACCTGCTCCTCAGGTAAGTTTTGTTGCTGCTGCACTTTTTTGGATACTAGCTCTGATCTTGATCGTTGTTATTCTTGTAGGCCAGGAACTAATGCGGTGGCTGCACTGGAAAGCTGATTTTACATAACCCCACCGCAGTATTAGTTAAACTAGGGTTTAGGTGTAGGCTAGATAGGACATCTTAATAAAATTTGTTAGTTGTTGATTAGGTTTACTTGCTAAATTTTTACTTCATGATTTAAAAGTGTGTTTTTTGTTTTGTTTACGATTAATATTTTAGGCATCATCATGTTACAAGTAGTTTCCTTTCATTTCCTTTTCAGTTACTTGTTGTTGCATAAATAATCACTGCTTGTATTTGCACTTACTGCTAGATTGATCGTTCTCGCACATGGCGTTGCATTGCATTTTGAGCCTCGCCTATTACATTGCGTCGTACGCTCTCTTCCTTACATCAGTTCTGTCATATCGCCTGCCACTTCATGAGCCCTCATTGCAGCCCTATCACCTCGTGATCTTGTTTTCCCTGACTGCTGAAACAGTAACCACATTGTTTGCGTGAGGTTGTGGTGGCTATCTCAAGAGGAAGCTTTCTCTTAGGACAAGTCATTGAAGTCCTTCTCAACAAGATGCCTATGAGTCTAAACTCATTTAGCCTGGGGAGATACGAGCCGGTTGTTTGTGGGAGACCAAATGAGTTGGAAATGGCCCACACCCGTAAGCCTAAGCCTTGTGCCCATCATAGTCTTGGACGTTTTAAATGTTTTGTTTTGTGCGCTTCACCTATTGTGGTGAATGGGATGTGAAGGTTTGGCACAAGGGCAAACCCAAATCAGGATATCTTTAAGTTTCTGTAAAATAAGAAACAACCTCTCTTTCTTGTAAAATAAGTCGGGATCCCTCATCCGCCCATGAAAAATAAGTGCCACGAGCACCTGAAAATAAGTGCTGCAAGCACATGAAACAAATAAAGTCAACGGATACGAAAACAACCCCGCAATGCCGAGAGGTAATGCAACGACTCCGCCGGGGTACTGACCAGGCTCGCTAGCAGTGGAGCAACGTTTGTGATTTCTTGAAGTGACTCCGCCGAGGTACTGTCAAGGCCTGCTGGCAGCGGAGCAACACCAGAAACTTACTTTAAAAATCCTGAAAATAATAAGCCCAGTGCCTTGCTCTTCACATCGTCAACAAACTACTGGCGTCTGTGAGCTTTCTCTTTGATGTTTTTCTGATTAGCGAGACTTAGTTGAGGCACAAGGATTAGGCATACCTGTAAAGGGCCAGAGTAATACAAAGCGGTACCCGCGGAACTTGTTCAATATTCCCTTGCATCACTATCTTGGCTCAGACCTTTGTTGTGATATTGACAGAGATATTGGATTCTACCAGTGGTTCGCCATTTGTTATAGCCGCTACAACACCACCCAAAATTTTGGGTATATTTGAAATTTCGGGTCCCCCTCTGCTCACTTAGGCGTTGAAATCTTTCACCCGACCTGCAGTCAATGGCATCCCACCGACCTACCCCAACCCCTCATGAGCTTTCTCACTATCATCATCAGATGCTTTTGCTGCAATCACGCCATATGTGGGAAGGATCATCTAGTGTATGCTCTAGCATTCTTACCGCAGTTGCGCCATGTGTAATGAGATTGCCATGCATACGTTTGAATGGAAACCTTTTGTGTATTGATGAATAAAATCCTTCCCGATGTAGGTCATTAAGCATGTGTTCGAATACTTCTCTTAAACTTGCTAGTTTCATATGTTTTATCTCTGGTCACCATTATCAAAGAATAATTACGATGTCGTAATGTTCCACACAGGTCGACCCCACGAGTAACAAACTCCTCAGTCGTGTCACAACATCAAGGGAAATGAATTGAGCTCAACGACGAGGCCAAAGTTGCGGAACAGGGGAGGAGGAGGAGCAAGTGATCAGTACTGTTAAAGGGAGGATAGTGTGATACGTGTCGATCAGAGAAAGAACCTTTATTCATTAGTGCACACCAGAATTTTTGGAGATTCTGCACAATGTCAGCTCCGTGTCGATGTCTGTACATAAAGGAGCTTATTTCACCACCCCGACCAGTCTAGCCCAGGGTGTAGCCCGGTGAACAAAGTGGACTTAGAAGACTCACATTGAACGACAATCTCAGTCAAGGTGTTTTCATGTCAAGCAGCGGTGCAAAAACACACATGGTGGCGCTGGCAAGCCAACGACAGAGTTTCAAATACCAACCACACCTTTGAGAAACAACATTTATTAAACCCGAGCTACAAGGTGGGCGCAAATGTGTGGACCAAAGTTATGGTTTTATACAATTAAACCAAGGCAAAATTCATGTGGTTTCAAAGCCATAAGAGATCACGGGGCAAAACTATGTGAGGACATTATAAGTTGGTGCACTTTCGATGGACCAAGGTGACATTTTGACACATTGAGTTTAAGCGCAAATACATATGGTTTCCAAACCATATGGAGGAGAAAAATCATATAAAACTATATGAAAGACATTACTATTGAGCTCGGATATGTGGATGCCGAGTTTTTCAACTTGTGTTAAAAGGTTTGGGTTCAACACGACAGCGGATATGATAATGACTATGGTGCATTGCATGACAATTTACAACTATGTTTTAAGACTGCCGAGAGAAACATTGCAGTTAGGATCGAATACTTTTATGCCTAAGTCGTATGTCAGAATGTTTGAGGCATATATATATATATGGTGGTCAATGTTACAACTAAAACACGGGTCAAATTATATGAAAATGCATTATGATTCGACGTAATCATTCCTATAGCCGAGTTTTATTCTTTGAAAACAAATATATAACATTTGGTCGAAATTTGCGTTTTAACGTGGAGCAGACATCATAACAAACCCATAGTAACGTGTTGTAATGGTGCGTTACCCATGGGCGAAAAGGTCGAAGGCAGTTGTTCTGCCTATGGTAAATATTTGGGAGCAAATATATATATATATATATATATATTCAATGGTCCGAAGTTGTGCATGGAGCCAAACGTGCAATATTTACGTTGCATGGAGCGGAGTGCTATTACTACCATGGCACGTTATAACAACGTTTTATGCGGTGCAACTCACATATAAATTTACAACTATATAAGGTCGCTGAGCAAAGCATATGAGGAATGTTTTGATTGGTTTGAATGTTTTATGCAAAAGTCCATGTCAAAACTTATGGAGCGGATGCATATATATGTAACGGTCAAAAGGGATTTTACGTTCAACACATGAAACAAAATATTTTAATAAACCACAGCGGAAAAGTTCTAACGTGGCACATTGATAACCAAAGCTGCATGGGTGAGTTTTCCACGTAGCTGCCCCAAAGTCCGCATAGCAGCCGTCGTGCTGGAATAGAAGTTGAATGATTTATGCGTTACGACCGCAGTCATGGACCGAGAAGCCAACGCCATAAAAGGCATGCTGCGCTACATTTCAGAGGGGTGGATAAGATCTGATTTTTGCAGCCTTGACAGCAATATTCCAGGAGACAATCACGTTGCAAATCTACTATTAATAACCTGCGCTGGTCCCATTTAGAAAGCCGTTATCGTTTCATAATCCGTGGAAGCTGAATTTGTGATAATGCCACTACTGATCTCGACCAGCTGTCTTCGCAGAGCTAAATTTTCTGTCCAAGGGTACTGAAAAACCGGATCATCACATCCCACGTGAATTCATTCAGTGCATTTTCTATTTG
Organism: Pinus albicaulis; assembly: GCA_034641835.2. Lineage (NCBI taxonomy): Eukaryota > Viridiplantae > Streptophyta > Pinopsida > Pinales > Pinaceae > Pinus > Pinus albicaulis. Next base: position 54,829,480 of record CM076581.1, read on the forward strand.
CAGGCTCATGCAGGAATGAGCTGCTCACCATGGAAGCGGAATGTAATAATCGAGCGTTGCACCAGAACAAGCCACAGTAAAAAAGACCGGTCGATGCATATGAAAGAGGTGGTGATGTGACTATAACGCATCCCTGGACAGAGAAACGAAAGCAGAGTACTTGAACGTGTAGATGATTTCCACGAGTGGAGCTGAAACGCATCACTCCAAATGTTGAGATGACAAGGAGGAGGTCGCAACCATCTAGAGGCCGCAGAGTCGCCCCAAAGTGCGACCTCCCTCGGATGGAAAACGCCCACACCCATTTGAACAGAGAGTTGCATTCTTGAAACGCATATTGGACATCTTCTTATGAGTAGTTGGCTTCGATGTGGTAAAAGGTGAAATGAACCTGAAAGGCGCCCTACATAGCACGTGGAAACCCGAGCTCAATAAACAGAGAATTTCAAGCTGGATGCAACAATGAAAGTTCGTCCTCTCTACAGCGAAGCGGGTGATATTGAACACTTAGCAGCCACATTCCAATTTACTCATGGTGGTGTACCTGGAGACAATCCGAGGAAGCCTCCTGCTTTGCAATACTCACTTTATCCAGGACTATGCAGGGCTCCAAACTGATCTTTAAAATCTCCTGGTTTTATGTGCCAATACAATTTTTATGCATCTACGTTTATATATTTATTATTTCCTCAACATGCATAAGATATTTGTATGCATGAGGCTGATTTAACAGGTTACACATGGCTGATTTAATTCGCTTATCTGCAAGATGCTGATTTATTTTGTTGTCTTGCAGGTAATACAGGGAAACAGTAACGCCCATCCAAATTAAGAGAACTGCTAGCTCTCTCCGGAGGATGCTAAGCTGGGTTTCAAATCAACCACAAAACCTCGTGTTATGTGAATGTTCAATATCACCGGCATATAGAAGCTGCTGCCTCACCATGGCAAAGGCTAAGGTTGGCCTCCAGAGAACAAGGTCACGAGATCTCTGAAAGAAAAGGCAAAAGGAACTCACTGATCTGCCCAAGGTCGCAGGTCGCATATCTTCGATTTTTTTCGCCTTTGTGACCCCGCGACCCAGCGACCTAGTCGCAAGGTCACAAGGTTGCACATCTTCGATTTTTTTCGCCTTTGCGACCTCGCGACCCAGCGACCTAGTCGCAAGGTCGCACATCTTCGATTTTTTCGTCTTTGCGACCCCGCGACCCAGCGACCTAGTCGCGAGGTCGCAAGGTCGCATCTCTTCGGTTTTTCCACCTTTTGCGACCCCGCGACTCAGCGACCTAGTCGCAAGGTCGCGAGGTCGCATTTCTTCCATTTTCCTCCTTTTTGCGACCCCGCGACCCAGCGACTTAGTCGCAAGGTCGCATGTGCATCTGTTTTCACGATCCATGACCCCGCGACCCAGCGACCTAGTCGCAAGTTCGCAAGGTCGCACCTTGGACATTTTCTTACAACCCGCGACCCCGCGACCTAGTCAGGTCGCAGGTCGCAACGACAGCTCAGGTCGCAGGTCGCAAAAAATACTGGGTCGCAAGGCAGCCCAACAGTCAAGAAGATGAAAAGTCAAGGAAGCCCAAAGGGCAGGTTTTGCATTATAAATACTCCTTCGGGAGTGTGTAAATAGGGGCTTTTGGTTTGGGACTCGAATTGAATATATTGTATTACCAGAGGATTACACATTTAAACATGAATACAAGCATTTTGAAAAACTCCCTATGGACCTGATGTGTTTTGCTGTGCGAACACTATGTGTATTTCATTGTACAGTTTCAAACATCCTATGATTAATGAAACTGCACTCTTCATGTCATCATTTATGCGTCATGGCTATTTGTGTTGTGTCAATGATGTTCAGTTTACCATCGGCTCTCTTAATGAATGTTAATGAACTATTTTATTAACATTTCGTTTTATCTTTCAGAAAGTAAAGAGGCATCTCACCATAAAGAACTATTTCTTTTGTGGTCAGATACCTTACAAGCATAACCCCAAAGACGTGTTGCTAATGACACCTCCTCCGGCGTGTATGCTTTATTAATTGTCCCGCTACGCATAGTGTTATATACGTGTTTAATGCATCAATCATATGTCTTGTATCAGTTGATTAGGTGTGTATCCACTGTTTTATAGAGTTTAAGCGAGACCTAAAGCAAAGGAGGAAATCGGTGGTAGCCGGACCCACGGACGGGATCCCTATTCCAAACGGTTCCAGGTCTAATTGGGACCTTTTTGTAGGGAGATCCCTGTTGTTGGCGGACGAGATTTTCCGTCAACATAAAGGAGATGGAGACCTCCAAAAGGTAATGAAAATGGTGAAAACCCAACTTTGACATCACCATTCTCTTCACCTCCATCCTCACCATCATCTTTGTGAACATATTCTTCCAACAAGCCCTTCACAAACACCTCCACATTCTCCAAAAGTTAATGGTAAAACTCCATTTCTAAAGCTTGAAATTAACTTTGATTTGCCTATTTATGATGGAGAGGCATGTCAACTTGAAGTGTATTATAGGATACAAAGAATCAAGGATGATGACACCAAGATTCATCTTGCTTCACTAAGGTTGGAAAGTGAAGCACTTATTTGGTGGGAATCCAAAAATAAAGAGGACATGAAGAAAATGGTAAGGTATTAAACTCTCGGAATGATTTTTTTTCTGCCTTAAGGAGACACTTTTATCCATTATCATGCATGCAAAATACCATAATGGGTTGGAAAAACTTTAGGCAAGGAAAAGGACAAAGTATGCAAACCTATACACAATAACTTAGGAGAAGAGCACTAATGTTGGGTGTAGAATTGACATCTCAAGAAACGTTTTCAAAATACAATGGTGGTTTTCATAGTTACATAAGACGTACTATTCTCAAGTTTAATCCTTCAAATTTAGATGAGGTATGTGTTTAGGCCACACATCTAGAGGCAAGAGGGAAGCATGTTTCAAATGATACAAGTGAAAATACCTTTGAGTATGGAGGGAAATACATGTTTAAGTTCAAGGGTAAAGGTAAGAAGAATGATTCCATCAAGATGGAGGGAGAAAAACTCACATGCAAACATTGTTCCAAAGATGGCCATGATGAAGATCATTGCTGGAAACTCCATCTAGAGATGAGACCCAAAATGTTGAAAAAGAAGGAGAAGGAGAAGACAACTGCAACAATAACACATGATTTAGGTTATGATTCCAGAGATGAAACAAAGTCACAACAATTGGATTGAAAGTTAAGGAAATTGAAAGTAATATTTCTTCAAGTTGTATCAATGGTACTCAATATGATGAAACAAGAATTGAGCTTTTCCATGTTAGAGTTATCTTTCATAGCATTCCAATATTGAAACCCTATTTGATAGTGGTTAACAACAAAAACTTATTTCTAAAGACTTAGTCAAGAAGTTGAATTTGAGACCATTACTCATCCAATACCTTATCCTTTATTTTTTATATGTAAGAATGCAAATTTGCAGTTGACAAGGAAATGCATACTTAGATTTGCAATCACTGCAAACTTTCTTAATGTTATCCACTTAATATTTCTGGTATTGTTTTGGACGCCCATATATTTATGATAGAAGAGAAATATTTCATCACCATGAGAATACTTATCACTTGTTAAAGAACGGGATTGAGTACATTGTTAGAGAGCATAATAATAAGATGAACTTTTCTCTTATGCATGCTAGAAAAAAGAAAATAATTGTGAATGCTAGTCAAAAAATTTCTTTGTTAATGTTCAAGTATGAATATGTTGTGAATGAAACATTTCAAAGAGATGCATCAAACGAAAAATACGATTTCGTTGAGGTTGCTAAAGGTTATGATAATATATTTAAGGAGTCTAACATGTTGCCTTCTAAAAGAGGTAAAATTGGAGTAGCATGCATTATTGTTGAATAGCAATGTGAACAAGATGCCAGTGCAAGAGAGTGCAAAGGTCAAAGAGAAACTACCAAAGAAATTTTACAAATAGGGAATTGGGTTCAAAATTACTTGCATTGTGATGGTGATCACATTTGTTCAAGAGTCGAGCCAAGCACAAGGCGAGACATGTTAAACATCGTCGTGTCGATGGTGTTCAAGGTGAGAAGAATTTCAAGTTGTTTCAGTTTCCTTTGATTGAAGACTGAGGAGGGAATATGATTTTTCCTTCAAGTACAGTTTGTTGTTCTGCAAATTCTGGGAAATTTCAATAGGATGGTATCTACACAGCAGGTCAACGTTCCAAAACCAAGGAAAAAGATAAGTTTTCATGAAAAGATCAAAATGTTGCATTCAAGCAATTTTTTCAGTGGATAAGATTAGAAGGGTGAGGGAGCTGAGCCCTCATTTATTTACTGACATATAAAGATATTTTGGAGGTCCAAATGCTTCCAGTGGGAAGGAATGATCCAGTGGATCAAATTTGTGCTCAAAATTCAAAGTTCTCAGAATGGAACAAAACCTATGTTCTTTCGTAAATATCGTTCTTCTAAATCCGCCACAATTTGTTTCGCGCAAAACCAACTCTGTATGCTCCTACAATAACGACCTGTTTATTTGGGTAAACAAAAAAAAATGTTTTTGGAGGTATAAGGTTTCCCAGTCAGCTGCCCGTACTACTAACTGGACCTTGACTGTGAAGGGTTGACTTTAATTTTTTGGTCAATGAATGGCCACCACTTGTTGCATTCATATTGGATGTGAAATGGTGATTTTTCATTGGTTGATTGGCTATACCAACCAAGGAATGCCGAGTGGACCAACCATAGGTCACCACATGGTGACCTAACAGTTGACCAAAATTTTGGTTATGGGCGGAAAGCACTCCTATGTATTTGAACACGCGACCTCCGAGTGGGAAGACTAGCGCCTTATCAACATCCCATGCAGTGTTACTTAACATATATAGTTTAATATTTATATTTAAATGCTATGTATTCAGAGTATGGGGGGTGGGTCGAGGCTAGCCACAACCTTGGTCACCGCACCCACATATAATATGGGGTAGGACTAGGTGCTAGGGCTTATCCCAACCCCCACAATTTTTGTATAGAAATATTTGTCCCTTTGAAATTTATATTAAAATGTTCATCCATTATCCATTGGAGGAGAAATTAATGAGGCCACAATTTGTACCGGTGGTTGGCAAAAAAGTTTCCCCGTTAGCGCTTTTTGGGGAGAATTTGTAGGGTGGTTTGCATGTAGAGATAATTTGTAGGAAGAATAACTAAATAACTTGAGAGGCTCATAAATTCTTCAGTGTTATCCTCTTTGGGAGCACAAAGAGGCTAGACATGGGTTTTTGAGTGCTCTAAAGACATTGGAGCTATCAGTATAGCCATTTGAGCACTCTAATTGTATGTAAACACCATTTTTTGAGCATAATGAAAGAGGCGCAACCATTGGAAGCCGGGCCAAGAGATGTAGCTCAGGAGGGGTGAACTACTTCATCAATTTTTGTTGTGTATTTGCTGTTATGGTGATATTGTCTCTTGTTTAATGCAAAAACTATACTTTTATGAATGTTTATGTATTTAGTAATTTGACAAAATAGGCTTAAAACCCTAATTGAAACACTTGCAAAATTTTCATAAACCTTAAGAAACTTCATATACAGATCATTTTAGTATCAAAGCTTAGGTTTTCTTTGTTTCTATGAGGGTTTAATTTTTTTGCAAGTGTATGTGATGCTTACAAGTTTCAAGCACAAAAGAAGAGAAGGAAACCTTGTGGTTTCATGTCCTCAAGTTAGGTCAAGGACAAGGAGAGGGAGCTTGCCACAATCTCCACCTCAAATTGTTGTTGAAGCTTCAACAAGTATGTCACATGAAGGAGAGCCTGAAAATATGTCAGAGGATGAAAAAACCTTCAAGAAATAATTCTTAGTTATGAAAATAATGGTGAAAGTTCTCTATGAGAGAGAAGCATAAGGATTCAAGGTGAGAGCTCTAATCCTCCAAAGGGAGATAATTCTTCTAAAGGAGATGAAGGAGATGGAGAAAAACATCCATAAGGTAATGGAAATGGTGACAAACCACCTTTGACACCACCATTCTTTTCACCTCCATCCTCACAACCATCTTCACCATCATATTCATCCACAACAAGCCATTCACAAACACCTCCACATTCTCCAAAAGGTCATGGTAAAAATCCATTTCTAAAGCTTGACATTAATTTTTATTTATCTATGTAGGATGGAGAGGTAGATGCTGAAAGATTAGACAATTCAGTACATTAGCTTGAAGTGTATTATAGGATACAAAGAATCAAGGATGGTGGCACCAAGATTTAGCTTGCTTCACTAAGATTGGAAACTACAACACTTATTTGGTGGGAAGCCAAAACTAAAGAGGACATGAAGAAACATGGTAAGGCATTAACCTCTTGGAATGATTTTGTTGTTGCCTTAAAGAGAAAATTCTGTCCATTAGCATACGTGTAAAAGGCAATAATGGATTGAAAAAACTTTAAGCAAGGAAAATGATGAAGTGTGCAAATCTATACTCAAGAATTTAGGACAAGAGCACCCATTTTGGGTGTAGATTTGACATCTCAAGAAAATTTGTTAAAATACATTAGAGGTTTTCATAGTTACCTAACACATATTGTTATCATGTTGAATTTGTTAGCGTAAGAAGTCACTCCTTGACTGCATAAGGAGTAAGCCCTACACATCATAGTTCATTTAAAAATTTGAAGGGTTTGTTTGAGTGGTGGGATGGTTTCTCAAAGATTTTGAAATGATTTTATGTTCTTCAATACTTTCATGCATTTGGCAAGTTATGGCAAGTATAAATTGTGTGGGTAAAAGGTAGTATAGGGAACAGAGTTTAACTAATGGAAGAATATGGATATTTGGTACCTATTCCGGGAAATATCCCTATCCTAAATCAGTCACACAACTATGATGATGGATCTTTACATAAAATTAGTTTATGCAAAACAAACAACATTCAGAAAATAGATTGTATGTATAAATTATTCCACAAATCATTTATGAAATCTTCATTGACATGTTCTATCAACATATATAACTTGAAAAAAACTGAAAGCAAATAATTTACTATTAAATCCTTTAACAACTTATCACTCACACCTTACTAGTTGTTGCAATTCAGATTTTAGAAGAAATTAACAAAGAAAAGAGACACACCACACATTAGATGTTCCTTGAGTCACAAAATCCTCCAGCATGAACCAAAAAGGTTGTTTATTATATTTAGTCTTTAGGTAGACTAACATCCAACCTGGAAATAGTATTTACAAGTGGTATATATAGCAAGAGAGGAACCAACTCCATCTCTTATAAAAAGAAGGAAACATTAATTCTAACATAAAATATGTGTCGAAAGACATTTCAACCTTATCTCATTGAAATCTAATAGAAAGGACATATGGAGAAGAAAGAAGAGAATAATTATGGGCTGGAATGTTGAGTGTGTTTTCATGTTGCCCTTTTTTTCTGTTGATTTATCTTCTTGTGTCTTTGGTATTTAATACCCATGTATCTCCATTTAATAAGACCTCCAACAAACTCATAACCACCTCTCACCATCACTTGTATTTCCATTTGGTTATGGGTTCTTATCCATCCTTAACTGGCTCAGAAAAACATGCTGACAGGTGTCAAAATTAATTAAAACAGTGTTGTCGAAAATTCTGGTAAAAACCTGTAACTGCGCAAAATCTCAAATGCTACCGGAAATTCCGATAGCGCCATGTTTCTTTTTCAAAACTACCCAGAAAAAGTTGAAAATTCTATGCAAACTTATATTCCTTGACACCTAAGTTGTTGTTCAAAATTGTAACTGATAAGAAAAAAAGGTACGTGTATCAAAAACCCTTTTTACCTTCCCTCTATGTGTGTTGCAGCTTCAACCAACTTATCCAAGTATGTTTTGCTTCCAGCAACTGATTTGGATCAGGTTGCTCTTGTGGTTGCTTCCTTGACAGGGGCTTTGTCCTCCTTAGAACCTTTTTTGTTTTTCTTCTCTTTGAGGGCTCTGAGTGTTGTTCTAAAGGGGTTGTGTTATTGTTTTTCTTCATGGATTTTTCTGTTTTGAACCTTCATATTTACCTTCAATGTCAATAACCTTTGTCATTAGGCTTGGATTATGTAGAGCCTTGTATTTAAGCCTAAACTTGTTGTTTTCTCTGGTATGCCTCTTTATGGTACCATAAATAGGTTCATCTTCTTCTTTCTTCTTCTTGATGTTGATTTCATATCCAACATCCCTGAGGATTTCCTCATCTGATGGTGTAGGCTGATACTCTTTCTGTAACTTTTGCTAAATATGTGCTTCTGGAATTTCCGGTAGCACCTACGCTTTTGATTTATCTGCAATTGCATACCTTCATCTTCTAGCTCTAGTGTAGACATTAGGAAATGGAGGAACAAGGGGTGCTATTTTCATGGACTTGGGTTTTCTTGTTAAGGAGCTCTCTCCTTTTTCCACCTTTCTTTCAGCCTTAACTGCAGAAACCTTCTGTTTTTTGCTCTTGGCCTTCTTATGAATGTTTTCTCTTTGGGCCTTTCTCTTTGTTCTTCTCCTTGCAAGCTGAGGGTTTGTTTGTGGAACCGAAGGTGTAGGTGCAGGTTGGCCTACCCTATAGAATAAAAAATAGTCCCAAGTCTAGTTTCTCTTTCCCAAATCTTCTTCAACTAGAACTTTGATCAAATCTTGATTGTAAAATATATACTCAGAGGCATCAATGTGGGTCTGAACCCTTGCTGACATCTTGATCAGGATTTTCATCGAGAGAAAGTGAAGATTCAATGTCTTCATCCCTGCAATATGAAAAAGAAACCTCATGTGATAGAGGAATACCACTGTATATCTTGATAAGCTTGATATCTTATGCCAAGTCATTTTTAAGGTAGCTGCTTGGGATGCCTTTTGCCCAATTCAGATCTCTGTGAGCATCTTTGAGGAAGTTGTTGGATCACCTCCTGTAATAACTTGTCCTTTAAACCACCGTTATCCTTCTTGGGGAAGGTTAAAGGCTTCAGCAATGGAGTCTTTAGAAACCTGCAAAGTGTGGCCATAAATTGTAGCTTCCTGTCCATTAAAAGAGTTAGAAAACTCTTGGGCTACTCTTCAGTGAGAGCTCCCTAACATGGTACAAAGAGGATACCACCCTGACTGCATAAACAAACTTCTTACCCTCGAATTAGAATCAACTAAATCTACACCCTATGGCTCTATTAGATTTATCTTACCACTTATTTTAGTCATCTTCAGAAAAATAAATGCCTATGTCTCCTGCAACTGATATGTGGCAAATTAGGAAGAGTTTTACCTTACAGGTGTGGCTTGTATTCACCTCTGAAATCTTGTTTAAAATCCAGACTCCTTCTCAAAGTATGAATCTCAGCAATTAGAATCCCAACAACTAAAAATTTGAATGACATTCTCCTAATTTTTAGGTGGTTTTAAAACCAAAACTTTGGTTCATCACCCCATGCAAATCAACTTTAATTATTAAAAATATTCCTCACCATGACATGCACCATGCGATACTCCATCACTACCTTCAGTTGGTTGCATTTTCCGTATGAGAGCTCCAGATGGCTTCTGACAAGTGGGTTTATGACTTGCAGTCACCTCCGCATTCTTTGTTGTTGATTGGAAAAAATTTCCAGCAACACTGTTGTGCAGCTAGCCAAACGGTTATGGTGTGTAGTGTAATAACCACGATCTATTTTATTCAAAACAACACGTACCTAAATACATGGATGACTGACTTGGCGTTGACAAGCATGATGGGTAACGGTTCATTCCATAACTGCATATGACACATGTGGCTCAACATATGTAACAACTTGACTAAACTAACTGACTACAATACAACACCTATCATGAGTAATAAAAAGATTTAAAAAATATTTGAGGCGTATTTACAATATGACACGTGGTTTAGCTAAAGTGGAAAAACAGTGTATACTTCCGGAAATTCCAGTAGCATCGGAATAAAAAAATAAATAAAGAAACAAGAAAATAAAAGACTGTCTGAAAGGGCTAAAATTGGTGCTTCCAGAATTTTTGATAGCGAATATTTTTTTTTTTTGAAATTTTTGAAGTTTAATCCTAAAAATAAAACTATGGAATGGAATCATGACTTAGCAAAGAACTGTGCTAACATAATCCTTCAAATTTATATTAGGTATGTGTTCAAGCCACACATCTAGAGGCAATAGGGAAGCATGTTTCAAATGAGGCAAGTGAGAATACCTTTGATTCTGGAGAGAAAGAAAAGGGTAAGTTCAAGTGTAAAGATAAGAAAAATATTTCCATAAAGATGGAGAGAGAGAAACTCACATGCAAACAATGTTCAAAAGATTTCCATGATGAATATTATTGTTGGAAACTCCATCTAGAGATGAGACCCAACAATTTGAAAAACAAGGAGAAGGAGAAGACAACTGCAACAATAACACATGATTTAGGTTCAAATTCCAGAGATGAAACAAATATCGCAACAATGTGTTTGAAAGGTAAGGACATTGAAAATAGTATTTCTTCAATTTGTCTCAATAGTACTCAACATGATGAAACAATAATTGATATTTTCCATGTTAGAGTTATTTCAAAGCATACCAAGATTGACACCCTATTTGATAGTGGTTCACAAGAAAATCTTATTTATGAAGACTTAGTAAATAAGTTGAATTTAGAGACCATTCCTCATCCAATACCTTATCCTTTACATTGGACATGTAAGAATGAAAATTTGCAGGTAACGAAGAAGTGCATACTTAGATTTGCAATCACTGCAAACTTTCTTGATGAAGTTGAACTTGAAGTTGTTCCGCTTGATATTCTGGTATTTTTTTGGGAAGCCCGTATATTTATGATAGGAGATAAATCTTTCATTTCCATGAGAATAAGTATCACTTGTTCAATAATGGGATTGAGTACATTGTTAGAGCACATAATAAGAAGATGAATTTGTCTCTTATGCATGTTGGACAGCTGAAAAGGATTGTGAATACTAGTCAAGATTTAGTTTTGTGAACGTTCAAGCATGGAGATGTTGTGAATGAAACCTTTCAAGGAGATGAATCAAATGAAAAATATGACTTAATTCAGGTTTCTAATGGTTGTGATAATATATTTCAAGGATATAACATGTTTCCTTCTAAAAGAGGTAAACAAGTTGCGGTAAAATTGCGGCAACATGCATCATTGTTGAACAATGATGTGAGCAAGATGCCAGTGTAAGAGAGTGCAAAGGTCAAAGAGCAAGTGCCAAAGAAATTTGAAAAAGAGGGAATTAGGTTCAAAACTCCTTTTTATGTGTTTCGCAAAGTGTTATCTTTGAAATGGGATGTTTCATGGCGATGGCGATCACATTTGGTCAATAGTCGAGCCAAGCACAAGGGGATACATGTTAAACACCGTCGTGTCGAAAGTATTCAATGTGAGAATAATTTGAAGTTGTTTAAGTTTCCTTTAATTGATGACCAAGGAGGGAATGTGTTTTTTCCTTCAAGTATAGGTTTTTGTTCTGCAAATTCTAGGAAATTGCAACAGGATGGTATTTACAACATCAAGTCAAGGTCTCCAAAATCAGGGAAAAAGATCAATTTTCATGAAAATCTCAAAATGTCGCATTTAAGCAATTTTCAGTGGATAAAGACTGGAAGGGTGAGGGAGTTGAGCCCTCATATATTTACTAAAAAATAAAGAGATTTTTAAGGTCCAAAATATTCCAGTGTGGAGGAATGATCTAGTGGATCAAATTTATGCTCAAAATTCAAAGTTCTCATAATGGAATAAAACTTGTGTGCTTGCTTAGATCTCGTCGTTCAGAATCTTGCGCAATTTGTTTCGCACAAAAATGACTATGTATGCTTCTACAATCACGATATGTTCATTTAGGTAAACATAAAACAAAAACAAAAAATTGGAGGTACAGGGCTTCCAAGTCAGCAGTCGGTACTGCTAATTGGACTTTAACTGTGCAGGGTTGACTTGGCTTTTTTGGTCAATGAATGGCCACCACTTGTTGCATTCAGGTTGGATGTGAAATGGTGCATTTTCATTTGTTTGTTTGCTAGACTAGCTAGGGAACGCCACATGGTCCAATTAGAGGTCTCCACGTGGCACCCAGGTGGCCAGCGAAAAGAAATTCGACATATTTAAACACGCGACCTCTGAGTGGCAAGACCGGGGCCTTACCAACGCGCCATGCAAGTGTTACTTAGCATATGTAGTTTAAAATGTATATTTAATTTCTATGTATGTAGAATATGGGGGGAAGGCTGGCGCTAGCCCCAACCCTGGTCATCACACCCACTTATATACAGGGTGAGACCAAGCATCAGGGCTTAGCCCAACACGCCCCCCCCCCCCCCCCAACCCAAATTTTTATATTAAAATATTCATCCCCATGAAATTTATATTAAAATATTAGGCCTTTAGCTATTTGAGGAAAAATTAATGAGGCTAAAATTTTCATCGATGGTTGGTGAAAATTTTTCTCTGTTAGCACTTTTTGAGGCGAATTTGTAGGGCAATTTGTAGGTAGGGCGAATTTGTGGGACGAATAGCTGAAGAAATTGAGAGGCTCATAACTTATTCAATTTTTATTCTTTTTGGGAGAAGAAAAAGGCTAGATAGGGGTTTTTAACTGCTACGAATCCATTGGAGCTATCATTACAACTATTTGAGCACTGTAATTATTTGTAAACACATTTTTTTGAGCATAATGAAAGAGTCCCAACTATTGGAAGCTAGACTAGGAGATGTAGCCCAAGAGGTGTGAACTCTTTCATGAATTGTTGTTCTTTGTTTGCTGTTATGGTGATATTTTCTCTTTTTTACTGCAAAAAATGTACTTTTTATGCATGTTTATGTGTTTAATAATTTGACAAAAGAGACTTAAAACCCTAATTGAAACACTTGCAAAATTTTCTTAAACCTGAAGAAACTTCATATACAGATCAATCATATTAAGTCTTCTTCATTACTGATCATGTTCTATTAAAGAGAATTTGTGTGTGGGTCTGCTCCATCTTGCAATGGTCCATCAAAATTGGGTTTGAGGTCATTTATGGTTGTCTCAATAATGTTATGCTAAGGTCTTCTTATTATCAGGTGGTGAATTGTGCTCTTAAGAATTGTGTGTACCCCTATGCTCTTGTTTTCTTTTGGTTTGTCTTCGTGAAGCCCTATAGATCCCCTTCCCCATTCCTTCAGGTTCCCCCTACTCTCTCTCATACTTTCAGTTGGGTCTCTCTCTGAATTTGTTCGCTTCGTTTCTCCTTGCACCTTCATCGTATCCTTCCGAGCCCTTCATCTTACCAAGAAAAATCATCAACACTTTTTCTATGCCCTCCCTTGTGCTCATCATATCTTCCCCCCTTACTTTTAGATATGTTTTCCATCCAAAACTCCTCAGGATCATCCTCTAAAAATCCCAGTATCATCAAAAATGATCCTGGAGAGTCTCTCTATGAGGAAATTATGGGTCTAAAGTGGCAAATCCTTTAGAAGATAATTTTTTAATATATGTATCTGATGAAATTCAATCCCTCAAGCACAATTCTTCTCGTAAGGAAGATTAAATTGATGCTCTCTTAAGACAACTTGAAGACCTTCTAATCAAATAAAAAAATGCAGAGAATGAAAACCCAATCATCAAAGCTTCTAACCTAGCGCATGACCCTCAATACTTTAACATGAACCAATCACCAAATGAATACCCACCCCACCCCCTCTATGATGATAGGCCATTGTAAATTTGGTTTTTTTTTAATCTCAAATTTGTAGAATTTTTGTTTGTCAAAATGATATTGTAGTTCTTTTGGTTAGCTTCTTAGTACTAATAGATAGTTCCTTCTCAAGGGACCCTCTGAAAATGTTTAAATGTAATATATTACTAGGTATTTATTGCGTCCAGTTGCAAATTTAATGAAAATATATACTCATTACCGTTTAAAAAAAAAAAAATTTAATATATGAGTTTAAACATATATAAATTTTCAAAATCATCTAATAATATTATTAGTCGTGCAGATTCATCCCCACTTTACCATGGATATTGTTAACCTATAATAATTTTTGTTACAATACCATGAGGACTTATAAATATCACATGTCCAAAACACCATAACTCATTTCAAGTGACACATATGTGACATTTTTTTATTAGAATTGTCTAACTATTGTACTTTTGGAGTTTTTGAGTTCAATCTAGCAAAACAATTTTTTTCAAGTTGTGATATTTTGTCGTTTAAAATGTGTTTTTGGTTGTATACATGGATTTAGCACCATAAAAAAACCTTTAAAGCACTTCAATTGTGCAGAGTTTACTACTCAAACTTGTGATTTGAAAATTTTCCTGTAGAATTATAGGAAAATTCGATTAGAAAATATGCCTAAAAAGGCCTGAAAACTTATAATAGGTAGACTACGACTTTTTAATTAATCAATTTAATTCAAAATTCAAACTTTGGAGATAAATTTTAGCCTTTAATTTTGGCTATTAATAAGAATATTATAAAATATTTTATGGAGGTTAAATCCCCACCATCCACCTAATAACTAGTACAACCATATAAATTAAATGGCCATCAATACATAATAAGCATCAAAACACACACTTAATTATACATCTCACACTAAAATTGTAAAAATTAACTAAATAGTTCAACTTTATTTCATATTATTATTATTAATTATAAAAATAATATATATATATATATATATATATATATATATATATATATATATATATATATTTATTTATTTATTTATTTATTTTTCCTAGAAAAATAATCATAATTATATTCATCAAAGAAGAATGAAATTACATTTTTCATATGTAAAAAACACATTCCATAGATATAAAATGAGAAGATAGCTAACATTATCCAATAAAAAACCCAAAAGGGTCAAGATGAAGACAATTTCAGAAGTAGTTTTGCTACACATTGCAGACATACATTTAGACCCTAGGGTCTACATAAGAAAACAAACCCTAGAGCTAAAAAAAATAAAACCTTACAAAGTAGAAGCTACAGGACCGAAAGCTCCAAAAATATACAAACCAAGGACAATTCAGAAACTATCAAAAGGGCACAAAGGCTCACAAACAATGCAACATCAACACCCAAGCACACATGCACATGAAGCACCATCAGAGAAAACCCAGGAAGTGGAAATAGTGAAGTTATGCATTGACGCATGCAAACTAGAGAAACCATTATAGAAGAAATGAAGTGCCACCAAATCCCCCCTAACAAAAACAACTACATGAACCTCCAAATACTTGTGCCCGAAACAGGAAACACCATGAAAGTAGAGGTGACATAGGTGATGGGGCATGGAGAATCCACCCGAGCAATGGTGATAGAAATGACATCTAGGACATGCACCAGTGGCAAACACCAGAGTGATGAGGGTGGCAACCATGGACTGCCATGAAATATATCATAAGTGTATATGTGTTCCTTCTACCATCATCGATAACTCTTATATTATACTGTCATGGCCTTCCCAACCGAATATAACAGACATTCATAGGAATTATATCACATAATATTTCATCCTTGTACCTCCCGATCTTAAATTACGCCTTACATTGTTTATTTACTAGAATTTGATTCCATTTTTGCAGTGTTAACAGTTTATAAGGGGTGGGATTTCTTTTTCTTTTAAAATAAATTTTATTTACCATCTCTGTAGAAACAAGATTGTATATACTACCACAATCAATTACAACCTAGCAACACTTACCTCTTAACTTGCACATACTCATGAACAAACTTGAACAAGATTTTCCTTTAAGACGGTTCCCTAGCTTCTTTCTTAGATTTTACTAAGACTATTTTCATCAGCTAGAAGTTTCCTCTCATAAAAGTTTTGTAAATAGATTCACATTTTATTATTTTGTTTCTTCCACATAGATACTACTTTAACCTTCTAGAATATTTTCTGGTCATTCGAGTGATCATGCCTATTTTTCCACATGTATAAAATCTAAGTTGGTAATCTGTACCTTTACCTCTGAAAAACATTCTCTACCTCTAAAATCACGTCCTCTTAGTCTCTGATCACTAGGAATTTAAATTTCTTCTATTAGAGGTTGGGATATTCGTTTGTTGTGCTTTCCATAGTACGTGACTTTTTTCCCGACTCTTTTCTCAACCTATTTTCTATTGATCCTTTCTTTAGACTTTAAAGCACCTTGATTTAAAATATCCTTAAAGGGCCTTCGAAGGCTGTATTATATTTTAATATACTAGTCGCTAAAAAAAACTTTACCTCTTTGTCCATGTTCCATTATTTTACTGTACCTGGATTAGATTTCCCCTCTACTGTGCCATTCAATAATTAAAAAATAATGGTGTATTTGTAAATTATTGGGATAGACTCACAGTACCATAAGACCCCATGCTGAGTATCACTACACAACTATCGCTCCTCGTTCGCCATATTTTCTTTAATTAGGTCTGACTATTTCCATTTCATGCAAGGAATTTTACATCTGTCGAAACCCTTAGTTTATGGCAAACCCTTATATTGATTGAAGATTATTAAATGTGCTAACATGGCTATTCATACCTACCGTGTGTCTCGTTTATATTGAAAAATGTTAGCATTGATTATGAAATTATTTATCACGGAAAATTGATGCAACGGCAACCTATCACGTCTCATAGTTGGTATTGTCCTTACGATCTTGAGTGAGGAGCTTGAGGCATAAATATGTTCACCTGTCTTCGCATGGAAGTCAGGCCGGTGTTGCATTACCTATTTCATAGTGCTATATCCTTATTAGTCCCTGGCACAACGGCATGGCGAGACTATTATGTCCCCGATTTTGAGGATGTGCATTAGTCCCTGCACAAAAACCAACAAAAACCAAGTTAATATAACCTAAAGTTTGCATTTATCATTTATTAGTTTATCAATAAAACTTTACCAAATTATTTTTTGGACCAATAAGCAAGTTGGAGGTCTTATTTGGCCTCATATCGAGGCAAGACCTATTGAAACCTAGGCTAAATGTCTATTGATACAAATTTTTAGTTTCAGAAATCGAACTAACCGAACTAATGTTAACATTAGTTCTCTAAAAACAAATGTTTTATGTTTTAATGTTAATTAAACTAAAGTTTCTACCATTAAGCTTTGCAGGGACATGTTTTTCCACCGCCTGTGAGTTTTGTGACATCTGGGCTCCGAGTATCGACAGCTTTCTGCATGTATCTGCGAACTCAAATTATCGACAGCGCTTTGCTTTCTGCTATTAGGTCTTCTACTAGCTCTGTGGCTGGGACTGGTGTTTCAGCTGGACCAACATAACCCACTGAAACAACCGCTGCATACAAATTCTAGACACAACACAAATTCTGGCAGCAATCCATCGACAACAAAAATTTTGAACACAGGGAAGAGGGAAGAAGGTTACAGTTGGCGTATTCCAAATCCTTGTTCGGTCCTCTTGACACTGAAACTCCACTCGAGTACCTCCATGCCTGTGGGTGGCCCTGAGAAGCGCTGGACCATGACTTGAGCCTTGCTTCGTCTCACAAGGAAAGAAAGCAAAGAGGCGTTGCGCAAGCATATGATGAGCCAATCAAATCAGAATTGGGGAGAGCTTGACTACCTGCTGGGGCCTTGCTTCGTCTCACAAGGAAAGCAAGCAAAGAGGCGTTGCGCAAGCATATGATGAGCCAATCAAATCAGAATTTGGGAGAGCTTGACTACCTGCTGGGGTGCCGACGCCTACTGTTGGAAGGTTCTGTTTTTTGTGAGATTGTCATTCATCACAAGAAATAGGGAACCATTATTCAGGTAATTTTTAGTGTATCTAATTTCTTTACTCAAACTTAAAACCAGTACTTTTTTTATCAATTTATTACTTAATATATAGCGCTAAACTTGCTAAAAATCCTTCAGAACTTTTGGAAAATCGAACTCCAGAATAAATAAATAAATAATTTATGAGATTAATATTACCAATCTTATTTGTTGCCTGCTACAATTCAATTAAAGTAAACCATACCAAAACCTGCTTAGCTTGAGGTAAATATTCGCCCAGGTTATTACTGCAGAAGCGGCTTACCAGGTCGGTTATTACTGCAGAAGCGGCTTACCAGGTCTGTCCTATATCGCATGCATCTTTAAGCTTCCACATTTCGCATACATGTTGATAATTTTATTTTCCAAATATATATCTCGTTGAAACCAAATTTTGATGATGTGTTGATGAAGTCGCTTTCCCAAGGGAATTTTTTGTCAATGCAATTCCGTAAGACGTGAGAATACGTATCAGAATCTAGAGGATCAACTCGTTCCACAGCGTGTCGAGTGCTATGATTATCTCATAGAAGAAAATATTTTCTAATTCCAACAGAAAACTAGAAACCGGAACTGGAATCAAAGCTTCCGAAAATCGAACTCGGGACCTCTCGCTTATGGGGGCTCATGTAAGACAAAACGGAGCTATTACATAATAGCTAAAACATTTCCATTATCCTCTTTGTATGAATAGTACATGCCACTGACTATGGTTACCATAAAAGAAAATGAATTAAAAATCTGCATTTTGTAAACAAAGGAAAAACATGTAACTAAATCCTCTGATTTCGACATTGTTCCATAACTGTTCATAACTATTCATAACTGTGGATGGCCAAATTTTTAACCAGTTTTTATTTTAGAATATCTGCATTCTTACAGGATTGTACTGTCTAATATCTGCATACTTACAAAATTGTACTATTTATTATCTGCATTGTTACAGGATTGTACCTGTTTATTTGGGCATTGTTCCAAAACTATGTGTTCTGGACAAGAACTCAAGCCCTACTTCAAGACCTTGCGTTCTCCTCCAAACAATTTCTGGAAACAATTTAAAATAGCGTTGCGTTCTAGACAGGAGCTCAAGTCCTACTTTGCGTCTCCTCGAAACAATCTCTGCAAATAATTTAAAATAGTGTTTTACAACCACGTGTCCTGCATGCAAACCAACCTCAGGGTGTTAATCCATGTCCATATTTAATTTTATTCATTATTTATATTATTTTTTTTATTATTTTTTATAAAAATACCTTACATGTATCTGGTCTTTATAAAATTTTCTTACCTTGCTTTTGTTCCACTGGGCGGGTGAAATGTTTCTGTAGCAAGGGTTAGATACTTGTATGGAAATCATTTTCTAGAAATCAACCATTTTATTTGGACGCTGAATACTAGTGACAGCTTTTGTTTCACTGGGCGGGTGAAATGATTCTGTAGCAGAGGTTGGATACTTGTATGGAGATCAATTTCCATAAATAAACCATTTTATTTGCACGCTGAATACCACTAACAGCAGCACACAAGCGGAAATCAGTTGACAGAAATCACCCATTTTGTTTAATTTCATTGCTAGAGGATTCAATTAAGATCCACACATTTACCAAACTCTGCTAACTAATTGTAAGGAATCTACCCAACTCACGAAAATAATTGCAGATCTATATAAAATTCTCTGATGCCTTTTTTTTGCACTGTTGGATATGCTAAAATCTGGAGAGGAAATGGATATTTAGACATGGTCATTTCAATAAGTTTTCGCACGGTTGAATTGTCATTATAAATCTAACAACTACAATTAGCATATACTTTATAATATAATCTGTGTGTTTATCTTGTTTTTGTTCTACTGGTTGGTTGGTAAAAGAAATTCTTTATCTTGCTTTTGTTCTACTGGACCAGTAAAGACATCTCTTACGCTTGAGGCAGGGACTTGCTGCGTTTCAGCAGCCATCCTTGTTTTCATATGTATCGAACCAT